>JANRMT010062856.1:28668564-28682012 GCA_026402145.1 Polypterus bichir lapradei
TATATGTGTGTATTTACTATCATAACTAATTACAAACACAGCAAAGAAAAGTGATGACAAAAGTACAAAGCAAACACCACGAACAAACCCTTCAATGTTATTTACAGTCGTGGAAAGGTACATGGTGAATATGGATCCTAAAGTGGAAATAATGGTTAACAGACAGAAATATTTGGCAGAATTATTCCCTTTTAGTGAACTGCTTCAGGGCACATGGATAGAGAACAGAGTCCTACCACCAGAGTCCAGAAGGTGAACAGTCTTCTGTAGCGCATTTCTTCACAAAAAGCATCTGTTGACTGGATTTGGAAAAAGAACCCACCATCGTCCCTATATCTGGCGGCAATACACAGTCCTTCTCTGCTGCAAACGTCCAGTTAATAAAGGATTTTAGGGGCTGCTGATGGTGAAGTTGGTCAAATAATGAAAAAGTCAAAAAGTCCCGCCACATCCTCTTCTTCCGGTTTTATGTGTACAGTGACTGCACAACGACAAACTACAAATCCCACAAGCCGCACCCATGCAAACCTGTTTAAAGTCACACACCCCACATTTACAACCACGAATCTGAGTGACCAGTGTTGTTATTAATATTTAACAATCATCAAGCAGGACATACCTACAAAAAATGAAACCCCCTATGTGGCAACACTACAACTTGCTGGCACACCCTGTCATAAATTGTAAGAGATGCAATTTAAATATGATACAAATCCACAGTGGTTACGTAGGATAAGATGTTTAACATAAGTCATTTGTCTGATGTGAAACTGAAGTTGCACAAATAATTATGGCATAAGCATTTCAATGATTCTTCTTTTAACATCTAACTTTTAAAATCAAGATTTTAAAATCTTGTTGCTAGTTTTTAAATCTTAACATGGGCTTGCTCCTGCCTATTTATCTGAATTGTGCGTTTTACACCAGCCATCTAGAGTGCTTAGATCTTCTGGTCAGTTGTCTCTTGTTGTCCCTCGTACCAAATGTAAAACAAAGGGGGACAGGGCTTTGGCAGCTGCTGCTCCTCGCCTGTGGAACTGTTTACCTCATCACATAAAGGAGTCGTCTACAAATGTTCAACTGTTCAAAACAAGATTAAAGACTCATTTCTATTCACTTGCTTTTCGTGACCTTCAGTAATACTGATGGTTTCCTCATTATGATTATGTAATCTTATTTCTATTTATTATTTATTTTATTTATGTTCTTTTATTTTATTCCTATTTATGTTATTCATGTTGATTGTATGTTTTTCTTTAATTCTATTATTGAAAAGCACTTTGGCCACAGCATTCCTATGTTGTTTTAAATGTGCTATATAAATAAAGATGACATTTACATTGACATGTAAAGGAGTGAATTAGGATGAAGCAGTTTTATCATATCTGTACTATCTACTATGTACTAAAACAGTGGTAGAGGCATACTTGAGCTCATAAAAAATAATAGCAATAAAAATAATAATAAGAAGAAGACTGAACTGTATAAAACTTGTAGCCAACAGTTTGAGCAAAATTGTAATTAAAAGACAAACAACGGCTGTTTTACCAGGAACTTGAGGGAGGTGACAATACTAATGTTGAGAGGCCTGATAAGGATGACACTCTTAAATTTCTGAAGTGATATATAGGATACAGTAATACAGATAAAAATGCAGAATCTGATTTCAGAGGACATCATAGGGTGAACATCACAAGTATGCCTGATATGGTCAAGATATAAGTGAAGTAGTTAAAAGATTGAACAGCACCAGGGATAGATGAAGTGCATGGATATTGGTTAAAACATATTAGCAACTCAATTATAGAATGAAAGCAACAAATGAACCTCAGAATGGAACAACTGATGATTGAATGACCACAGGCAAGAATACTCTGTTCATAAAGAATTAGGAGAAAGGCACCATGCCAACCGACTACTGTATTGCCCAGTACCTTGTCTGGTGATAATCTTCAAGAAGAAGACAACCTTCATATTTCATAAGGTTGCAGACAATTTGAATTAAATTAAATGTATCCCATTGGAGTAGAACTGGATCCACAGAAATTTACTGGGTACAAAGGATTAGCTCCTAATTGACAAGCTGATGCTACAGAATCTCAAGAGGTGAAAAATCAGTATGTACAAGGCTTGGATTGATTATAAGTAATCTGTGACTCCCTTCCACACACCTTGACTGCAAAATTACTAGTAATGCTTAATATCAGTAGAAGTATCAGCAATTTAGTCATAAGATACTATACACTGCCTATGGACAAATGGGCAAGTATTGGATTGAGGAGACTCATTCTCGATACTTCTGCTTACAGCAGCCATTGTGCCAAAGACAACTATACTCTGCATTATGGGGTAATTTCAACGAGAACACATGCTTTAATTTTGGACTAGACAAGCGTGCCACCACAATAAGCCATTGAGTCTGAGTATAAACTTGCTAACCCAAAAGTTCTAAAAAGCCTATGCCTGGATGTGAGCTACAGTCAAGTTAACCCCATTAAAGATTTTTGTTCTTTTTTAACATACTGTATGTGGACATATCAAGGTTTAATCTTCATTTAAATAGTATTTATGGATAAAAGTGATATAACAATCATCATGCCACATTTACATTTTGTAGTCCTTTGATTTAAATAAGCATAAATGCTAGTTTCACATTTGGAAAATACTTAAAGTTAGAATTGGGTACATCAGAGAAACCTGACTTATTAAACACTACAGTTCCTGAAGCCTGTGAAAAAACTTGTAATCCTGGCCCACCTTAAATCCCTTCACACCTCTACCATCAGTGTCTTTTGTTTTGTAAATGTGTCGATCAGGGCAAGCAGCAAGCAGTCTGCTGTCCTATCTCGTGCCTTGACGGAGCTCAGCTTGCAGGCAAAAAGTTCTCCCAGCTCAAGCAAAGGCTCCTTATTTGTGTGTGATGAGCTTGGAGTTGTATAGAGTAAATAATACAGTATATCTTTATTTGGAATACATGCATTTCATGTGTGTTCCATGTCTACAAATATCTGGGTAATTGTAGGATGAAAGAAAATGCGCGAGTGTAAGAGATGCTGAACATATACCTAAAGCAGAAACTTTTTCCATGTTATACTAATAATGAAGAGAAGTGTATAATGTGTAAAGATGTTAGTCCAAATATCAAATAAACACGTGTGCTTTTATTCAAGAATATAACCAAAGTAAAAAAAAAACATTTGATTTACATGTGGCTGTCAATGAGTTAAAAACTTAAGCTCAAATTTCAATCAACAGGGAGTTTACTCGTATTCTTGAATGGTGTAGGAGCAAGAACTACTGCCTTATAATCCGAAGGTGCACTGTAAGCTTACCTCTATGTTGATGGTAGAGGTGTGAAGGGATTTAACCCTTAAATCGCCAGAACCGGTTCCCAATGCAATTTGCCAGCACGCCGGAGCCGAGTATATTTGGCAACATACATTCATTGAATGCCGCAACCAGCTAAAGTCGATTCCAAGTGCAATTTGCAAGCCAGCCAGAGCTGAATATATTCGATGGCATACATTCGGCGAAGTACATTCATTGAACTCCGCAATCGGCTAAAGTTGGTTTCCAGTGCAATTTGCCAGCACGCTGGAGCTGAGTATATTTGGCAACATACATTTATTGAACACCTCAACTGGCTATAGTCGCTTCCCAATGCAATTTACCAGCTCGCAGGAGCCGAGTATATTCGGCGACGTATATATTTATTGAACACCGCAACTGGCTATAGTCGCTTCCCAGTGCAATTCGCCAGCACGCCAGAGCTGATCAGTCAGTGCCATGCATTCGTTGGGCAGCCAGCACATGACCACTGACGTCCCCTGCAGCACTGCAGTATCACTGTCCCTGGGATTCAGCCACTGCACTCGACTAACCTGCAAGCATCAGCGTTGGCCTCTGTGTGCTTGTGTGCAGCCAGTTCAAGAGCAGTTGGCTCGGCGATTTACTGAATTTCATCAATGGTGTCAGTTGCACCTTTTACATATTGCTCCAGTAGTTTTTTTTAACAGTTTTTACAGTTCATTGGCAGTGCGTGAAATGATCAGTGTTGCAGTAATTGTGATGCTCTTTGCATGAAAAAAGATATTTGTTTTATTAAAATTTCACTTTTTCTTTGTGAATTGTGGCGTTTACTTAAAAAGTGCAGCAAAAAAGTATTTGGTGTCCATTAACCCCAAAGTATGTGGCAGTTTAAGGGTTAAGGTGGGCCGGGATTATGAGTTTTTTTTGTAGGCTTTAGGAATTCTAGTGTTAAACTTCAGACATTTAAACCTGGTTTGCTCTGTGTTGTCACCATGTCTAGATCAAAAGAACTCTCTGAGGCCTTCAAAAAGAAGGTTGTAGATGCCTATGAGATATAAAAAGATTTTCAGACGATTAGAAATCAACCATTTTACTGTTGAAAATCATCTGTAAGTTCAGAAGATTTCAAACAACTGCCAACTGGTCCAGTCCATGCCACCCCAGTAATTTAAGCATGACAAAAGAATGCAAGATGCTGAAAGATGTCAGTAAGAACTCCAGAAATTGAACACAGCATGCATACACCAGTTTCGATTCTCTTTTCGAATTGTATAAAAACTAAACTTGGTGTAAAGCCACACAAATTTTCACAACAGCCTCATACCGTACATCCTTTTCTACTTGGTTTTGGAAACAGGCGGCACCCAGCGTCAGTGCAGTGCTACTGTTTCTGTGCGGTTTCCCTTTCTTTTCATATTCACATCCATGACAGCGGCTTTATCAAATACACCGAAATTAATTGTATATGATTTACAAATTTAATTCACTTGATCGTAATCATTCTGTAACAATATAAGGATGCACAGAATATCCATAGTATTCCAAATACCATCGTACCACTCTCAGATCCGGCACGATTATACTACGCGCTGCCCTATTTGAGAGGCAGCAAAAAGAAAAAGAAAACAAATAATCCGGGGCGCGAGTGACCAACACTACTTTCCTACTTCACCACTTCAATTATAAAGATACACCAGTGAAAGCAGGATCAAGCAAAAATGATTATTAGAAGACAATACATCGGATCACTGTAACAACAACAATAAAAAACTTTATACACATACTATCGCGCTGCAGCGCTTCCCCTCCCTACACAGATCATGGCACACAAACTTGAAAACATATATCACTAATAAAGACTTGAGTAAATGGAAACACAAAAAAAAAAAAAACAATGGATTTATAGTCTTTTAAATCTTATCTGTACGGAGCGTTGAGCTCAGTCTGTAGTGGGGAATGAGACGCCGACCATATCTCTTGTTCCAGGAAACGTTTTGATTAACTGTTCCTTGTGTTGGCCTGTCAAGTCCTCTCCCGTATTCCTTCCTCCCGAAAGAAAAAATAATTTGATTGGAAATGAACCCGGGTTCACCTGACGATATCCAAGAGGTGTTAATCCTTTCCCTCATGCCTCTTTCTGTTATGGCCTCCTTCTCTCTCCTAGCTTTTTTTTTTTCCTTTTTTCCCGCCACCTATTTACATTCGGATAGCTCCTCCCCGTACAGTCTGTTGGCCCTCCAAGAAAAGGTGCTCCCCTCCCTCTGTATCAAGGCCAGCCCTAAACATAAAGGCGTACCACAACAACAAGTATGGGAAAAGGTACAAACTTACAGGTACATACACATATTTCAGCTGACCGTTACACCATGGCTGCTTTAGTGTTGTTAGAAGACATCACAAATGGAAGAAATAGGGGAGAGTGCACATTTATTGGTGATGATGACTGGCTTCTAAGTTGATTTTAATTTCCATGAGCTATCCTCTTGTAGTTGTGTCCTGAACTGGTGCTGGCTTTACAAAAGCAGACTTTGAGGAGTTGTGCTCTACCATCTCCTTTGCAAGTTCAGTCAACTCTCAGGTTTTTAGCCACAGGAGCTTTTCAATTGGAACTTGCTGACTGATGGGTATTTCACAAAAATCACTGAATCACACAATGCCAGCCGTATAGGATGGTATTATCTATTTGTCATCCAGATATGTAAGATTTCCTTACACTGTGGTTGAACTGAGAAATATCAAAGCAAAATTCATAGCAACATCCGGTTTTCCTAATGTAATCGGAGTAGTCAGCTGCTTACACATTGCTTTTGCAATGTTGCTGGACAAGCGGCATTAGCCAGGAATGAGTCACCATCTATAGCAGGTGAGCTGCAGGTGTTTTTTTTTTTCCAACTAGTGCGGCAAAAGGTAAGCAGTCCTTTTAAAGACAGGGGTTCACCTCAAAAAGCCATGTAAAGAGCAGAGAATCTACAGTATCTGTTGTGGTGCTTGGAGTTGATACTTACACTATAAAGATGTCTTCAGAGAATGAATTTGCTTATGTAAATAGAAAGCATTAATGTGCTGTTTTATAATCCACAGAAAGTGCGTTGTACTGTGCAAGCATGTAACGTGCTGCATATTGTGGCCCACAATTGTGGCTTGCCCATACCTGAAGAGATGCGGTATGATGAATCTGACCCTAACCTCCAAATGATCAGCCAAATCAACTCGTCCCTGGCACATGGGTCAGCTTTTTTAATATTGTCTGAAACATAATAAACAGACAGTGGGTTAAGACTCACCTTTTCACGTCGACTTTGATATCTAACCATTTCTTTTTTATTTTGGGTACTGTGCAAATTTCTGAACGTGAACATTCGAGTGTCTCCTTCATTCTGTATCACTCCATCAATTTCCATTTATTACTTATACCACTGCTTAAGCCAACAAATAGTACATTTTTCCTTACCTCCATTTCATATTTGCTGAAATTCTTCTTTTTTCCATGTACTTTTGCCATTGTCTTTTAACAAAACACTGAACGGAAGGGGATATTTATATTGATTTGCATATTCAAATATGAGAAATTCTGGGAGGAGTTGGAGTGGGGCTGTAGGTGTGTGCACATTTGTTTAATTTCATGTGCATTGGTATTTATAGAGGGGAAGTACATATAACTTGGCGTAGGCACAGTTTTATGCTTCTGGAATTTTTTTGTGCATACACACATTTCCGGTTTTGTCCATTATCCATGTTTTAGAATGAATTCTACATATGCCGTTATACATGAGGCCCCAGAAGTCCTGGAAGAATGTGCTCTGGACAGACAAAGTAGTTATCTGACCAGAGTAACAGAAGATATGTATGGTGAAAACCACAGACATTATTTGACTAAAAGAACTGTATGAAAATGTGATGGAAATGTTATGGTTTGGAGCTGCTTTGTGGCATGAGGACCTAGTCAATCCCTACCATCACAGAATGCACTATGAATTCTGCATTGTACCAGAGTGTGATTGAGGATAATGTGGGATCATCTGTCATGAAATTGAAGCTCAATAAACAATGGACACTGAAACATGGTAATGAATTTAAACATACCAAAAATTCCATCAAGGAATGGCTGAAAAGAATGAAATGGAGAATTCTGGAATGACATTGTCAAAGTCTAGATCTAAATGCATGAGATGCCAAACATCACACCTGAAAGAATTCTGCATGGGAGAAAAACTTTTTTCCGGTCGATGTCAGGGACTGCTAGACAGTTATAGGAAACTCCAACTTAATGGAATAATAACAACATGTAGAACTAAGAGGGGACCTACTTTTTCCACAATTCTAAATGTCATATCTGTTCATTTTCCATTGAATCAATGATTGCAAAGTCAAAATTTTATTGTGTTTTTATTTTCAATTACATCACCTTTTTCTAGAGATTCTGTTAAAATGAACATCAAATTTTGATATGTCCACATACGTTAAAAAAACGCTTTTTCTACTTACATTCTTCTTTACTTGCATTCTTTGTGTATAAACATCTTGGAATCATCAATGCTGAAGACATCAAGCATGAAAAGATCATGAAGAAGACGAGTGCTGAATATCTAAGGAAAGTCCTAGAGGTTCTGAATTCCATGATAAATGTTGGCAATACAGTCCAAGTAATCAACAGCTGGGTAGTGCCATTCAGAAGGTACACTGTAAGAATAGTGGGCTGGACACTGGACAAACTGGATGAATTTGACAACAAAACTATTAAAGTTATAACAACCAACCATTCCATGTATGCGCAGAGCAGTGTGGATAGACTTTACTTTCCAAGAAAAGTTGTTTGAAGGTTACTTCAAGTCATACAGACAGTAGAAGAAGTGAAGAGTGCTCTGAAGGAATATACTGTCTACAGTATAGAAAGTGCCTTGAAAAAACTGCTAAAGAGGTATGCTGAAAGTTAAAGGTACCAAGAAAGAATACCAGTAGGAAAAACTAGACTAGAGAACAAGTGATACAAACTGCAAAAAATGCAACATGGACTGCAATGTGGACAAGTACTCAAAAGACAACAAATGAAAAATTGATGCAGATAAAACCTAGAATTGGCTAAAGAATGGAGAGCTAAAAGGCATATGTAGCTCAGAAACATAGTCAGAGAAAATAGGAGGAAACATTCAACCATTCAGTAACTTCTTGCAGCAAGATAGCATGAATTGACTGTTCCAAAAGACACAATAAGGGAGCAGAAATGCTACACTGGAATTATGGAAGGACAACAACTTCCCTGCAGCAACAAATGGTGTGAGCACAAACTCAGTAAGGTACCCTGGATAAATTACCTCAATAGTCTCTTTGATTTCAATATCTAAACTGAAAACTCTGTCAGACTTATCTGATTAATAATATTAATAATAATTTTCATTATCATAGTAATAATCATTATTATTTTAATTCACCACTTTCAATTCCGAGAAGTCATGTACAGTATTTATTGCCACCTTTTTTGTATTGTCTGTCATAGAGTGACAGGAGTGAGAATCACTGCCACATGTTGTGGAGCAAAATATAGATGCCATCCCTGGCTTAGGGGTGGCTTTGACTTCTGGCTGTCTTCTCATCCTCTCACACTGCCAAGAGATCCTTCTTTGCCTTCTGCTTCTAGGCATTTCCATCACTGGCAGGTGATTGAGAAGTGTTATTGTTGATGGTAAGAGTCCTAAGATTTCACTTTCAAACATCTTTAAAACACAGCTTCAGTCTTCCTACCAGTCTTTTTTCTGACACCAACTCCCTGAAGAGGAGGGCTTTTGGTATTTGCCCATCTGATATGTAGTTGACATGTCCCAATCAACAGAGATGTCTTTGCTTGAACAATATAAAAACAGAGGTTCTGACTCCTTCTAATAATGATAGGTTGGTTACGTTGTCTTGTCAAGTAATTCCCATTATGCCCCCGAAGCAGCGCATGAGGAAGGAGTTCAGTCTCTGTTCTTGTTTTGCATGCAGAGTCTATATTTCACTTCATTAAAGCAGAGTGGTCAATAAAGTAGAGAAGGTGGTGGCTGCTTTCCCAATACATCTGTTTGGCTACTTTCCAAATGAACATGTTGTCAGCGATTATCAAACTAAGATAAGTAAATTCAGCTATAATTTCCAATTAGTAACTGGCAATGCTGGTGGATGGTGACTACACAGTATCACGGCCCATTACCTGTGTAGCTGTGTTTTTCCCAAATTACCAAAGGATAGCTCTCATTCTCAGTTCACATTTTCAAACAATTCCACAGACCAATTATCTTAATTTTAAAAGTTTTAGTAAAGTTTCAAAGCAAAACAATTCACACAAAAATACAGAAAAAATTATATTAAAGAAAAGTTCTTGTTTAAAGAAGCTCTGTTTAATGCTTATTTATTTTGTTTCATGTTTCTCTAAGTTTGGTCATACAGTTGTACTTTCAAATGTTCATATCAAAATGGTCAGAAAACTGTATTCCAATCTGCTGTTTACAAACTTGTTCAATAGTTCATGCTAGCAATTAGATTATCTCCAAAATGGCTTAATTAACGCTCTGATTTACAGATATAGCTAAAAAGATCTATTTCATATTAGTTTACGGGGTAAAAGACAATACCATATTTTAAGTAACTAGAAAAAACTGATATTCCTTTATTTAAATTAAGCAATTGTAACATCATTATTAAAAATTCTAGGACTGGCTCTTACAACCTGCATCTGGCTTAGACTAATTGTAAGACAAAACTCATTGCAAACATCTGCAAAGTGGGTCATGAAATGCTGTGGTTCTTGCTGTGAGTTACCTGTAACAGCCACATCATTTTCAACCAAGAGGTCTGTAAGGCCTCTTGTCTGCACCGCAGTCTTGGCTCTGAGCCTGGAAAGGGTAAGTATATTATCATCTGATCTTGTGCAGGGGTGAATGTCTTCTGTGGCTGTTCCAACAGCTAACTTCAGTAAGACAGAGAAGAATGTTCCAAAAAGGGATGGTGCCAAGACAACAGCACTGATTTACTCAGCTATAGATTCTGAAAAGTTTGAATGTGGAGCTATTATAGATAACTGTCTCTTTCATACCATCATCAAAAAAACTGACAAATACTGTAGAACTGGTGGGCAACCAGTCCTGATCAGAACTGTGAATAGACCTGCCCTGCTCATAAGATTAACAGCTTTTGTGAAATCGGTGAAAGCAATGTACATAGGCCTTTTATGTTTCCTGGATTTCTACTGCAGTTGTCTTAGTGAGAAAATCATGTCAATTGTGAGCATCTCAGACCTAAACCCTTGTTATGATTCAGGGAAGACTCTGTCTGGAAGAAACCGTAACCTCAAGATGACTCTGGCAAAGAGCTTCCACACAACACTAAGAAGGGAGGTGCTGTGATAGTTGCTACAATCGCTTCTGTCACCACTTATTCTTATAGAGGGTGATGGTGTTGGCATTCCTTCCTTTTTTCTAGCATGCATTGTAATCCTGTGATGGTAAACTGGTTGAGGCTTTCTCAAGGGTATTCACACCAGCACCTTATCAGTGTTATGAGTCTTGCTGATACTGATATGTGGCCTTGCCCTCCTTCTAGAGTGGTGGGGTTTCCTTGGCTGAAGCTTCACCTTATTGCAGATAAGAGAGTGGTCAATGTCACAGTTGGTACTTTGGCAGCTGCAAGTCGGCATGATGTTGTGAAGATTGCTGCATCTCATAAGGTTGTCATTGAGGTTATGCCAGTGTTTGGAGCTTGGCTGCTTCCATGAAACCTTATGCTATGGTTTGGTGTTGAAGAAGATATTAGTGATGCAGAACTCACTTTGGCAGTAAAGCTCAAGACGGTGCTGTCCATTCTTATTAATCTTCCCTGTTCTAAACTGACCTAAGGAGGTTGGCCAGGTGTAATGTTCTCTACGAATGTAAGCATTAAAATCTCCTAGGATAAACGATGGTTCCTAATGAGGGACTTCACTGATGACTGCACTGTAATCATCATAAAATTGTCTTTGTTGTCTCAGGTGGAGGATAATGTGGATGCATAAATGCTAACCATGTTAACCGGGTCACTTGATGTTTGAAGATGAATCCTTTGCAGCCTTTCTGTTCTGCTAGTTAGTGGTATGATGGAGCAGATCCGTCTGTTTCTCATAGCAAAGCCTACACCATGTCCTTTGGTCTACTCTGGTGGTATGCCTTGCCAAAAGAAAGTCAGAAGAGAAATCTTTCTCTCTAAGTGTCTGGAAAATAACACAGCAACAATGTCCAGCTGTGGCCTACATATATTCATTATTAATGGCAGCAGTCTTGCATTAATAACGTATCACTTGTAGATCCTTCATAAGGCTAGGTGTCACAGATTTTACATTCCAAGTCCCTATCCTAAGGACAGGGGGTTTCTGTGATTTTCTTGTCTTGTGTGGTGTAAGGTTAATGATCCATCTGTCAAGTTTCCTAAGCTCTACACACCCAGTGTAGCAAGTGGATTCTAAAGGGGCAGCACCTAATTGTCTGAGTGGTGGTAGCTGCCCAGTGAGACCTTAGGGAACTGTCATACTTGTAGCTTGCGGCCGGGGCTCTTGCCCGGCTGGGACACCTCCATGTTGGGAGGACTGGGGGAGCAAGTGTGTCCAGAGTATTACCTCCCCCAGGATGCTAGATGGCAACCCCCCTGGGTTGCAGCAGTGCCTCAGACTCCCGCAGGGCTGCATGGGAGCTGGAGTGTGGTGCAGCCCTGTTGGGATCTTCAGGCGCCGCCAGGGGGTGTTGCAGCAGGAGCTGCTGAGCCCTTATGGACAGTTCTTCCACCACAACCGGAAGTGCTGCCGGAAACAAGTAATCAAGCACCTGGAGCACTTCTGGGTGCAATATAAAAGGAGCCAGCAGCCACTACTGGAAAAACCAAAGTTGGGAGGAGGAGCGACGAAGCTTGACTCAAGGAGTGAAGGTGTAGAAAGATAAAGAGAAGGAAGAGACGTGTGGTATTGTGCTGTGCTTATGATAGGACTGTGTTATACTTGTGGGGAACGGGAAAGGCATTTCCCATAAGGGCAAAAGAAAAAATAAAACTTCTGTGCCGTGAACTTGTGTCCCACGCATGTCTGTGTCGGTTTCAGCTGGTGGTGCCAGCCTGGTGGGCCATATACTCAATGATGAGATGTGATCTGGGCTGAGGGTGGCTAACAGAGTCTAAATAACAAATGTGATAATGCGACAAAGGAAAAACATAGCAAATGGCATTAAAAGTCTCTTTCAAAAACAATTTAGCTGCACCTGGCAGGGGACTAAATGAGGTATCTTAGGCTGTTATTCCACGAAAACCTAGTTTACCAAGAAGAGCTCCAATTAAATCAGATAGTTCCCAAACCCAGACTAGTCTCAATCTGGCCTATCTTGTACAATATCGACATACAAACTGTCTCACAGGAAAACAAGACAGCAATGGACACTGAAACAATTCAAGGATGTTATGTGTTGCTGTTATTTTGTTGAAGCCACAAAGATCACTGGAAGAGTGACCAATGGTGCCTACAGTGGCTGTAGGAGCAGGAACACAGACTTTTGTATACACATTAATCCAAACACTCTTTCCAACCAGAAATGATTCATTGTGAAAGAAAAGAATCTCACTGAAACTAAGCTTGAGCAGATCCTGGCAGATGTGAGGAAATAGGTTACAGCCACTACACAACTAGTAAACAGCTAAAACTTCATTGAGCCAACAGTACTACAACTAGCTACATCAGAGACCAATATTGATGAGGAGGCCATAAAGATTGACACAATGAATATCACATTAAATTAAATTCTGGACTTTAGCATCAATGAGTGCAACAGACATACAGTATCATAGTGCAGCTCACTAGAGTTGTTTAATACCAGATAGCAATTGTGAACATCACTTTCTCAAATATTACATAAAGTAACTACCCAAACCTCATTAAAAGCAATTAGCTTATGTACTTCACTGTTGTTGGTGCCCCCTAATTCATTGGTCAAGAGTTCTGTCTTCAAATTAAAAACTCAATCCCATGCTGCTTTAGATGGCTTGTTTATGATGCACAGTATACTGATTACTCCAGAAGTAACTGTTTACTATATTTTAGCATATATGGATTAGATAGATAGATAGATAGATAGATAGATAGATAGATAGATAGATAG
>JANRMT010062856.1:28690419-28716989 GCA_026402145.1 Polypterus bichir lapradei
GGCTGCTGCCCCACTCTGGTGGTGCTTGGGTTGCCTCGGGGGGTGGATTTCTGGTAGTTGTGTGTGGGGCCTTTGGGGGGTCTTGATGGTGGCTGCGGGTCGCTGCGTTGGACGGGGGTGCCTGCTCATTATTACCCCAGCGGAACGGGGCTAACTCTGGCGTCCGGGAATGGTTGTGCCCTCGGTACGGCAGCACCGGGACCAGAGTTAGTAGGGTGTGTATGGGGAGTGTGAATGGGTGTCTGGCGTACATCCTTGTAAGTCTTGGGTTGTATGTGTATGTGAGAGCATGAAGGAGGGAGTGTATGACTGTGTTTGTGTGTGACTGTATATGTCAGGTGGGGTTTTGGACTCCTCCCCTCTCCTGGGACATCTGGCAATGCTACAACATCTTCGCCTACCCTCCCCCTGCCACTTTTTTTTTTTTTTTTTTTTTAAACATCTGTCTGGTCGCTCCCGGTGGCTGCCTGGTGGCATCTGGGTCCCTGGGCTCTGTTGGGTCCTCGGCGGGGTGGGTCACCCTTGTGTCCCGGGCTGCTGGGTTCCGGGCCCGGCCGGCTACGGGCGGGCCTGGGGGATAGCCGTTGATATCTCCCGGGACTCTGCAGGCTGCTGGTTGTGGCCCCCCGGGGTGATCCTCTGCGCCTCCCGAGGGGGGGTTGGGGCTTCTCTGGTGACGGTCTCCCTGGGGTCTCCGCGCTCTGGGGTGACCACTGGATTTCTGGGCTTGGAACTCCCTCCATCTTCCGCACGTTTTTGGGGGCAGGTCTGTGGCCCTTCACACTCACTATTGGACGCTCCTATAGAGAAACCTTACACATACAAGCGTGCGTACGCACACAGGTGCTCACATGGTGCTTTCATAGGTATGACTTGGACATCTTCAGCACATGACCTAAGGTTGTGGTTGGCCCTAAATGCCTTAGTAATAATTATTGTGTGATTGTTAGCAAACATTTTTACTTTTATATATCTTCATGTAGCTGATGCATCAATGTTTTTGTCTTGTGGTTTTTTTTGTTTTTTTTTTTTTGTTTTTTTTCCCCCCCCCCTTTTTTTTCTGCAGGTCTAGAAGCAGATTCTGGTTAATTTATTGTTTATTCTATACGAAAATCCCCCCTTCCCCCTTTACCTCCATCTCCTCCTTTTCTCTCTTCTTTTTCTTTCATTTTTGTCTCCGTGTCCGGTTCGAATCTTAAAAACATCTGAAAATATTTCTAATAAAGTTTTGGTATCAGGCGTGGCGTCAGCAGAAGCTGTAATGCTCCACCTGAGAGAAAAACTGTAAGGCTAGTCGCCAGCATTCAGACATCAATTCTGATTGCTTCACAGCCGAACAGGACACGGTTAAAAAGAAAAAAAAAAAGCTACTACTTTTACTACTACTACTACCAGGGTCAAGACGTGATCTGAAGAAGAGATGTAGTCAGGAAGCCAAAAAAGTTCGGTCCTGGAAGGACAGCCACACAATTAACTAAACTCAAACACAACACAAAAATTGAAGTCAAAATAACAGACCCAAATAAAAAAAAACTGGAGAGTTAAATAAATTAATTTGTTTTGGAAAGCAAGAGGGGGTTTGGAATCCATCAGCTTGGACGAGGAAGACTTTAATGCATCATATAGTTTCTTGTGGGTCACAACCTTGGAGTGTATGTGGGGCGCTACCCAGAAGAAGGGAGCACAATTTAGAACCGGTTGCGAAAAAACAAAAATCTTAACAACAACAAAAGTACACAAAATAATTGAAAACTAACTTCAAAATCAAAATCAGTAACTAGAACAGAAAAAAATGAGTTATCTGACCTCCTAAAGTAATGGAGTGAAAGCCCTCAAAAATAATGTTCAATTATAACATGTTTCTTCTGTGCTTTATAAAATTGTGTCTTTATTCCTCAATCTTTGTCTAGCTGTACGACTCGAAACAAGTCAAGAAATACATCTGTGTACCACCTGAATAAATATGTACTGTCTTTGTAAAAATATATTTTTTATCTTAACATGTACAGTTATAAAAAAAATGGTTGCTGGTGTGATGGCAGAGTATAATGGTGTATGTGTTATAGGTATAGCTGATAGTATGTAACATTATAGTAAAACAGCCAAATAATGTCTTGCCGTGGTCATCATTTTATTTGTGATCTGTTTTCTCACTTATAAAACAAAAAATGAAAGTTTTTAATGAGTTACAGAAAGCAGGAGAGAACAATGTCTGATTGTTAGCTACACCACCCCTCAAGCAGTGTTCCTTTCTAGAACCGTTGTCTGATTAGTACAGACATGACTAGAAAACCTGTACTGGTCAGGTGCAATGCATTTCCTCTGAGATCTGCCTGGAAGACCCACTGGACACCATAATAAAAATGTTTTACTAGGTCTGTTGTCAGTTATACAAAAAAGTCAGTGATCCATACAAATTGTCAAATGTAAAACGGCTGTCATGATATGACAGGCAGGTTTATAACATCAGGGAAGTTATTATGAAAGCCTTCACTGCAACTGAATGAAAAGATGAGGCCATGCCTGCCTGTAATATTGCAAGCCTGCTTCAATTGGCCTTCAGCCTTTCCAGGTGACTCCTACCCGACATCAGTGGCTCTGCGTAAGTTAGCATTCTCCAGAAACATCAAACTAATGGAGTACTGTGAGCAGCAGTTTGTGAAGCTGTCTCAACTTCTGTCTGTTTGGTTTCATGTATGAAATAATGAATGCTTTATCATTTAGTTTGGGTGGATTAAACGGGATGGCCAGCCAGGCATAATTTACCACAACTGGCATTGACATTATTACAGTAATAAATACATTCAGCAAGCACAAATTTTACAGTATGTTAAGCAGATATGGTGCCATGAGTTCAGCTTGCTCAGGAATATTCTTACAAATGCTTGATTTGAATCATTTTTCCTAAACAGAATGAGGAGATACTGATTATTCAGTGAGTGTGCAAGGTCCCTTACCATATCCTAGTTTTGTATATCAGATTTTTCTTAAAGATTTCTTCCACAAATCTTGCTGGCCATGCTAATGTGCTAAACTAATTTTGTCATACCTAAGGTTGAGAAGTGTGACAGAGTGATTTTTTAGTGGTTAACCTGGAAGCAGCAGACACAAGACAAGACCCAGCACTGGAAGTGGTACCAGCTGACTGTGTGCATTCATTCATTCTTTTGCAGAGTATATAATCCCATTGTAGTTTACTGAAGTTCAGAGCATGTGCCAGCAGCTGGATTGACTGATGAGGCCAACACTTGGCCAGTTTAGGGTCACCAAACATACTACTCTGAAAGGAAAATCCAAATGTCCTTATAAAAATGACATTCACAATGAGAATGTGTGAAACTCCTCAGAGACAGTTGCCTAGATAAGGGGTTGTAGCTCAAGACACTTGACCTATAAGGTATCAGCACAATTTGTATGTGTTTGAAATAGCAAAGTTAAAGGCAAAGAAAAAAGTAAGGACAAGAGATGAATAATTCTTTCAATAAACCAAAAATGGAAAGGCAAAATTCAAAGTCAAGACAGAAGGGCAAATGTCAGAACACTTGAAAGAAAGACATCTAATGTCAAAAGTCGAAAGCAAATCAAAGGGTTCACCAACAATTAACACCAGAATTCCTGAAGTCTACAAAAAAAGTTGTAATCCTGGGCCACCTTAAATTCCTTCGCACCTCTAGCATCAGCATCTTTTGTTTTGTTAATGTATCGATCAGCACAAGCAGCAAGCAGCCTGCTATCCAATCCCCCCCTTCGCCGCAGCTGAAGTTCTCCCGGCTCATGTCTGTTTATCTGGGTGTGTGGTGCCTGGAGTTGCATGGGGTAAATAATATATCGTTATTTGGAACACATGCATTTCATTTGTAGACAGTTCCGCGTCTGCAGTGGTCTGTGTAAATCTAGGATGACAGGAAATGCAAGGCAAGAAATGTTGAAAACATAACTAAAACAGAAATTTCTGTTATGGTATAATAATGAAAATGCATTTAACTAAATTTTCTGGGACAATAGGAACCATAACCAAAAACAATATAGCCATCCCACAAAATTACCGCACAAAATGATGTTGCAATGTGGAAGAACCATAACAGTAAAATATTTTATAAATATAAAATCTTAATAGAAAATATACTCTTTTTGATTTCTCAAATAAACATATATGGATTATAACTCAAAATTATTACATAACCACTACACTAATGTGCCATCCATTATTATTATATTCATTTTTCAAATCCTTTGCAGCATTGAGTGCAAGAGGGGAGCCAATACTGAATGGGATGCCACACCATTGCAGGACACAAAACCTCTCATGAAGTTGTCAACTAAACTCAACTTAACTCAACTTTAATTTTATTATTTCATATAAAGAAATTCATTTTTTTGTGCATGAACAATAAGCTTATGTAGACATGAATCATAACTTGTTATCTATCTGCACCCCTAAATATGTGTAGTATGTGACTCTTTCTACTAATAAATGAATTTATTTCCATATGTGGAAAATCTGTTTTCATTTTCATAAAATCAATGACCATCTCTTTAGTTTTCTTTGCATTTATTACAAGGAAGTTTGGTAAAGTGTTCTACATCTCTGTCAAAATGTTGACTGGACAGAATGTTAGCCTTTAAGAGCCCCACCACTGCCATATCACCTGTTTATATGGTGTATGGCTGGTCATTTGTATACAAAGTGTACAGCATAGAGGAGAGCACACAGCCTTGGGGTATTGTGGTATTAATGGTTTGTATGTAACGGAATGTTGTGGTTAAATCTCACATGCAGGGGAGATTTATAAAAAACATGAAAAGCCAGATAGTAGGTTTTAGGTTTATCCTGAGCCTTAACAATTTGTCTACTAATAGAAACAGCAGGGTAGTATTAAATGCATTGCTAACATCTATAAGCAAAATCTCAATGAAGCATTTCCTTTTCTCCAGATGTTGAAAGATATTTTTTAGCAAAATCAACAGCACATCTTCCACCCATGTACAAAAGGCAACTAGTGCGGATCAAGATTGGGTTTAACCTCTGGAAACACGTGCTTTAAATTGAGCTGTTGTGAGAGGTCAAGCAAAATGACACCTTTTATTGGTTAACTAAAAAGATTGCCTTGAAAGCTTGCATATTGTAATCTTTTTAGCTAGCCAATAAAATGTGTCATTTTGCTTGACTTCTCACTACATTCACAATGGCTGACACGGTACAACAGCCTAGTACTAAGTGAGTTGTGCAAAACATTTTGCCACATTAGGCATTAATGAAAATTCTTTTGAATTGTTGCTATTAGGCACTAGGATATTAACTGACAATTTCAAAATTAAGTGACTACTTTATCAAGTGACCATTGGAACAATTTTTGAAAAGGCTGGGCTAATTGATTAGAATATTCCTACAGCATGTTTTACAACTGATTTTATGTGACCAGTAAGCTTTGCTTTGCTTTCTAAGGGTAAACTGAAATATCATACTCAAGAGGGGGATTTCGTACACACACTCAAGATGGTTGAGCTTTCAGTTTTCCTTATAGTCTCTCTATGCACTGATGTTAAGTTGTTTGTGTCAAACCTACAAAAGAATAAGCTCAATTCATTCCTAAACAGGCACTTGTCTAGATCAGTCATATAGTGCATTTTGGGTTTATAATCAGTCATTATTTGTAACTTGACCTCATCATTAAAAATCACTTGTGTCACATGATCCTTTGTATAAAAACAAGACAAAATTGTCTAAACTTATTTGAAAAGGCTGTGTTTTCATCACAGGTTATATTTTATGTACACTTCCATTCAAGCTGAATCTTTGTTTAAATACTTTATCATGCAGGGCAAAGGTCATTATTGATTTTATACTTTTTCAAGTATTGTCATTCTTTCACTTTTTAGTAATCTGCAATTTATACAGAGCCTTCAAAAAATATTTAGACCCCTTTACTTTTAAACAATTTGATATGTTGCACCCTTATGGTAAGTTGTTTAAATTAATTTTTTCCCATATTAAATACCAATCAAGACCCAATAGTGACAGCATTAAAACAGGATTTTAGGATTTTTTTGCAAATAAAAAAAATAAAAATGTGTAAAAAATGAGGGCTTAAAGCAAACCCTCAGTACCTCTGGTTTTCCATTTGTCTACATTTTGTAAGAGAATAAAATGCTTGCTTATTGATTGACACTGTGCTCTGACTTTGCTAACTGAGCATTAACACACAAGTCTTTGTCATCTATAATAGTCTCCTGGCACAGTTCAAGTATCTTTCTATTTCTTGCATCATTAATTACTAACATATTCAATTTCAAAACACACAGGCAAATTAAACCATTATTAGTTGTAATTATGATGAAAATACTAAGATTCTGAAAATGATCATATAAGATTACCATTCAAGCTTAAAGTCACATTTTAATTTACTGATATTTTTTGTATTTACTGTACTGAGTTTTTTTGCTCCCAAAAACAGCCCAAAATGCCCGGTAATATCTTTGGTGTCAAAACATATTGCTTAATTATTAGAACATGATACATCTGAGGAGCCTCCAGCCATATGCTGATTTTTTCTTTAGCTTTGAACACTCAGATATCATATTTCAGTGAGATGATCTTTTTTCCCCAAGTATCCATAGGCAGCTGTTCACACACACCACTAGTCCAATTACTCTAAATATTAAATCACCCTGGAGCTACAAAAGTGTAAAAAGAAAAAAAAAATGGATCGCTCATCCAGCACTAGCCACTGCTGCAGATTTTAAGGGCCAGGTTTATGCAGAATGTGCAGTTTCTTTTTCTTTGAATAATTGGCCAATTTGGTGATTTCCCACATGATTTGAGAATGATAAATATATTGCTCTTCTGTATCCACCATTAAATGCACCCACACAGAACTGCGGTCAGCTACAGAACAATGAAAAGAAAATGAAGTGAGTGCACTGTTTCTATAAGTTTTTGTAAGCTATCTTATTTATAGTCTTCATAATGGTTCCACACACCAAAATGTTTACTGCTTTATAGTTTCCTCTGGGTGCTTTAAGAGTGGGTGTTTCTACCACTAAATACATATTCCTACTACGCCATTTTAAATTTCCCAGAAGGTCTTCAAGCTTCCAATTTCCCATTATTCATTACATCACCACAACCATATTCAAATTGTATCTCCACTCCCAAAAACACAAGAACTGCCTGGCATGGGAGTGTTCTGTATGACCCACTCAAACACTCACACATACAGTAGTGCTCTGTGTGCAGATCATGCAGGACATTCCCAGGATCTCCAGCTGTTTGACTGTTCAAATTTATTTTTCAGTGATGGCTACAAATATTTCTTTCTGCTGTGTGGTATTTACCTAATAATTACAAGTTGCACTTTTTAATGTTTTGTATTTGTGAATCCAGCAGGGTCAGTAAATTCCATTCACCCCTGTCAGTCTTTTTTTTGAAAATGACGAAAATAGCAAGATAGTTGCTTGATGATGTAAACGCGGACTTTAGGCACATTATAACATGCTTGACTCATACCTGACTAATCCATTTCAGGATCTAAGATAAGTGTTATGATGTCTTTCCTGACTCATGCTTTTTCTACTTGTGTTTATATTGTATTAATTTTGATAAATATTTTATTTATTTTTAAATGGTTCACTTTTATTTTCATTTACTTCTGGTCATTATCATTTTGTCCAAGATGTTGCACAAATCATATCATATATTATATTATCATATATTATATATTTGGACAACAGTATACAGGTTGGCATGACGAGGCTGTAATTATTTGAGTTTCATAGATTTTGATTAAAAATCTGCCTCATAGTATTTTATTAATCTCGTCAAAAAACTTGTTGGTTACAGATTTTTGCCTTATCTTTTTTGATTACTGTTTTTGAATAACATTTTGAGTTTGGCAATCTGTCAGTTAGCATCCAGATTACAATCCCTTGCTCTTCTCCTGGTCATCCCAACAATTTTGTTTGCATTTCAGCATTAACCTTGACATAAACTCTGATCTCTAAAATGAGTGACTCAGATATGAGTCATAGTGCATAAGGATGTGAAAGTGCTCAAAAAACAAATGGCTTAGGTTATGATTTTATTGAAGCAGATTATGCTTAAGTAGCTAATATTTCTCAGCAGTTATGAACGGATGTGCCTTAGGTTTACTCTGTTACATCCTCCGGAAGTGGTGTTAGCAGCACTAGTAACAGTAGCAGTGTTAGCAGCAGCTGTAAAGAACCCTCGCTTCCACACCCTGTTCATTATGTGTCATATCTGAGTTTCAACCCCAAGCTTATCACACAGACATATCACAAATAGTGTACATAATAAAACTACTGACTAATAAAACTTTACGATGAGCCTCAAAGATGTTTGATATGAATCAACTGTACTGTTATTTATTTGATACATTCATGAAAGAATTCTGTAAGGTTTTCAATGTGCCAATGTACTCAGAAATAACAGCTAATCATACTCTTAAGTCATAGCAGGAGAATAAGTCTATCAGCAATTATACAGTATATTAAGATTATATATTAAGATTCAGAATGTTGGCTCTAAAGGTGGGCTAAGAAGAGGCTTTGATGAATTCTACTTTTAGACAGAGGCTATTTCTTGAAATAAAAGATGAATAGTCGAAGCATTGGCTATACCCTGGATGAACTTATCGAAATGGCTCAAAATATATGCACTTTTATAACAGTGGAAAAAATTGAACAAAAATGGGAAAGGGTGGGGAGCAGATGAATTTGTTTTATACTCAGACTGTGTGGGAACCTGTACAGTTAGGGAAACTTGAATGCCCATGTTTGTGACGGTCTAGGTTGGTTCCACGTTCATTTGACAGCTTGTACCAGGAACCATCGATAACGTAACTGGGATGGATTGAGCAATGAAGACAGCCACACACACTGCAAGAGTGGGTGCAAGGTGCACTGTGATTTTTTTATCAATAAAAAAACAGTGTTCATAAAGCGTGGTGCAGTTCCATAAATAACAACAAATAAGGCCATAAAAACAATTTCCAATGTTGAGAATAAATACAATCCATAACAAAAATGAAAAAATCCCAAGTGCCTTACTTCTGTTCCTCTCAGCTTCAGGGCACCTTTTACTATATACTCAGTTGGAAGCTGAGACACCAGGGTGCCCAAGCCCGGCACCATTGTTCCACCACCATCCTCACACTGGTGTCCAAAGGATGATCCCAGAAACCCTTTCTGTTGCTCCTGCTCCCCAGAAGCTGAACAAGTGGGTTGCAAGTTCCTGTCATTGGTTCACTAATGTGTCATGTTGGGTTGCCTAAGCCAGTGTTTCTCAACTATTAGGTCATATCCCAGGTTTCTGCCAATTGTGTTTTGGGTTACCGTTTTTGGTTTGTTCACTTGTTTGTTGCAGTGATACACGACCTAGGTGATCAGCAGAACTGTGTGGTATGTTTCCCCATTTCTAAGTTAGCTCAAGAAGAACCCCCAAATACTTCTCCAAGGGGGTGGTCTGCAATTGCTGCTAGTGTGTTGTTAATAAAAATAGAAAGGCATAACTAGATCATGGGGCCATAAGTGTTGAGAATCACTGGTATAAAGGAAGGTGGTGTGGGCTGAATGAATTAGCATAAATAAAAAACCTTAATGGGCCCTCCAAGAGTCAGAAAATTTATGAGATCCTGTAAAGTTTTAATGATAATAATGAAAGATTTTCTTACTGCATCTGGTTTTGGCAATTTCTTGAACATCATTAACTTATTGTTTTCAATTGGCCATTTGCCATAACTACAGATTGCCTTAACTCAATTGTCCCTATATAGTGTATGTGTATAAAATATGGCAAGGACTCACGGGAACTCACAGTGTGATAAACACTACATATTTTTCAGTTCAATGTCTGGTTAATTAGGCAGCTGGAATGGTTAGTCTAGGATCAGCTGGATCCTGTAAGTTTAGAGAAAAGGCAAGCATATCAACAGAGTTTCTTAATTCTTAGTCTAGATAAAGAAATAAAACAAAAAGTACTGTTTGTTATAAGTGCAAGGGCACAAGATCCAATAAGTGCAAAAACTAAGAGACATGAAAGGTCTTCATGGAAATTTTTACTAGTTTTGTTCAAGGTAGTAAAGTGTTTGATTTACTGAATGCAGTGTTTAGGTAAAGCAGTGAATAGTACAAACAAGCAGATAATCAGGCAAGCTTGCAAAAATGCCCACTCCTTTGTCTATCTGGATGAGCTGCTGCACTTCACTGTCTGCTTACACCATAAATAATTGATCAGGATAAGTCAATATCAAGGTCTACAGTAATGCACAAAATGTTTCCCTTTCATGCAGACAAAGATATTTTTAAATAAATGAATGTATTTAAAACATGAAGGTACATTTACAATAAATGGAAGCAACCATCTAAAGAAAGTTATCAAATCTAAGGGCATGCAGATAACAACCATTTCTATGTAGCAAAACCCATAAACCCCTTGACCACACTTAGACACTAATCAAAGAAATCTATGTATAGTGATCTAAACAAAACACAATTAGCACATTTAGCCACAAATACAAAAACAACAATGAATAAAACAGCTCAAATTAGTCTCTATTCAACAAGAAGTGCAAGTGCTAAGAAGTGCAAATACTCATTCTTCTATGAGTTAAACAGTCTTTTTACTCAGTCCAAACCTCATTCATTCACCTTTAATATTAAATGTAATGTTAATGTAACACAATCCTATCTGGAAGATGAATGGAAGGAGTACTGAAAAATGTTAATGATGCAGATATGACTGTGGGGTAAGAAAAGGTTTGTCCTCATTTCTAGTATGGCTTGGTGCTTGAAATTCTCTTTATATCATTCAGATGTCTGACTATCTTCAGGTATTTTATGCAAGTACTGGAAAAGTCTGAAGGTTAATGACCTCTTACTGATAATGTGTCAGTGGTGATGAGCAAATCCCATGGAGTTCACTTCGCTTCTCCATGAGTTTGAGAAAATCACAGACATATGCATGAACGCTGCAAAATGCATTGAAGTCAAAGGGGAAGAAGGAAATAAACTAATGGTTTATTTATTAAACTAGTGCTCTTTTAAGTGTCGCTGAGAGCTAGGGAAAAGTATGCCAACTATGATGGACCGGTTATTTATTTCAAATATCTGGTATGACCTGTGAGGCAGTAGTGCTAACTGCACCACTGTACTTCAACCAACAAAGGATGCAGACAGAACAAATGCCACAGACAAAACAAAAAAACAGCCACAAACTAGCATTAAGTAAATAAACTATAGATCATTGCGCTCACAAGAGTTCCACTTTTGGCGCACATTTTGGCCGTGCCACAAAGTGGTGGGGTAGAACTGGCTCAGTCTGTTGTTTGTAGTTGTGGCTCTGGATGCAGCTAGCAAGACATATTCACAGCAAAAAATGCATTGACAAATTTCAACGATCAACACTATTTCCCAGTTATTACAAAAGTAAATTTGGTCAGTGTGACAGGGAACAACCAATTGTCTCCTGACTAGTCCCCCCACCTCCTCTCTCTAACTGTTGATGTATTTCGAGAAAAAGTTCAATTTGGGATTGAACGTTCTGTTTTTATATTTTGGATTCTGGACTCAGGATAAATACTAAATCACAAACTTGAGGACAGAGATGGTGATTAAGTGCAATTGCTTTCAGCAGTGAAGCTAGGAGGCACTACTTCACACAGTTCAGAGAAATCTGGATCCAAGTTTTGTAATGGTAGTGGAAACTTTGACAGTTTGACTAAATTTATGCCAAGGGACATTTTTTGAAAGCCTGTTTTTCCATTATATTATTTCTGAACAGTCAAGCTTGTTAACATCTGTTTATTAACCTTTTATGCTCAAATACTATATTTTGTTATTAGGTGATTTGAACATTCATTATATTTCTAATCATTACTCTTTTGCCACTGATTTTTTGGCAGATTTTTGTAGTATTTTATTACGATACATGTTATTCCAGAACTATATATAAAAGAAAAACATGCAAAATAAGAGTTTATGACCAACACTCCTCTAAACCCCACCTCATATGTATATGTATATGTATATGTACGTCCACCTGGTCCTGCCAAAAACATCTTAACCAGAAGAGTCACTGTTTTTGACAGTCAAAACCAGACCTCCATCTGAAAACACATTTCTTAGGCAGCTGGAGTGGTAAGTCTAGGACCAGCTAGATCCTATAAGTTTAGAGAACAGGCAAGCATATCAACAGAGTTTCTTAATTCTTAGTCTAGATAAAGAAATAAAACAAAAAGTACTGTCTGTTGTAAGTGCAAGGGCACAAGATCCAATAAGTACAAAAAACTAAGAGATAAGAAAGGTCTTCATGGAAATTTTTACAGTTTTGTTCAAGGTGGTAAAGAGTTTGATTAATTGAATGCAATGTTTAGGTAAAGCAGTGAATAATACAAACATGAGGATAATCAGGCAAGCTTGTAAAAATGCCCACTCCTTTGTCTACCTGGATGAGCTGCCGCACTTTATGACCAACACCCTCTAAATCCCATCTCATATGTATATGTATATGGTCCTGCCAAAAACATCTTAACCAGAAGAGTCGCTGTCTTTGACAGTCGGAACCAGACCTCCATCTGAAAACACGTTTCTTCAATGCTATTACTTATGTTTTTTTTATCTTTTGAGTTTCTGTTAATATGGGGTTAGGTGCCCCAACTCTCCTCCCTGTTCCTGATTTGTTTATTACTTTATATTTATCATAATAAAAAGACAAAAGAGATCATAAACAGTTGGGACACCAGCCAATGATCCCTAAATAACTGCAACAAAATAAAAGTGTGTTGACAGAATAACGTCTTTCCATATGCATGTCCAAGACTAGACTGAAGTAAAATTGTGGTGGGGGTGGTTGTCAAGCAAGAAAGCAGGGAGATGCAGGCTCAGGTTGTTGGAAAGCTGAAGTGATATTGGGCTTTGGGTGGTCAGTCTTCTGGCCGGTAGTTGGAAGAAGAGGAGAGGCATTAACACTAGAATCCCTAAAGCCTATGAAAAAAACTCATAATCCCAGGCCACCTCAAATTCTTTCACACCTTTCCATCAGCGTCTTTTGTTTTGTAAATGTGTCGATCAGTACAAGCAGCAAGCAGCCTGCTATCCCATCCCCCCCACCGCTGCAGCTCAACTTGGGCAAAACATTCTCCCAGCTCAAGTTGTGTTTATCTGCGTGCGAGGTGTCTGGAGTTGGATAGGGTACATAATATATCGTTACTTGGAACACATGCATTTCATGTGTTATCTACAACAATCTATCTAAATGTAGGAAATGCAAGAAATGCAAGAAATGATGAACAAATACCTAAAATAGAAACTTTTTCATGTTATAGTACTAATGACAAAATTTTGACATAAAGTGTATAATGTATGAAAAGCGAAGTCCAAATATTTAATAAACACTTTCACAAAAGGTACGTTAATAACAAAATAAGTGTGCTTTTATTCAAAAGTATAACTGAGGAAGAAAAAATCAGGTTAGGGTACAACACTGATACAACCGCTTGGGTGGTGCAGCGTTAAGAACTACTGATTCATAATCAAAAGGTCATGAGATTGATTCAGGGCATTTACCAGAATTACTGTTCTGAGTAATAATAATAATAAAAATGAAAACAGATATTTGATTTCAGTCTGTAACAGCCGGTGTGTGTAATTTATGTAACTTGCAAAGGTTAGCATTTTTAATTCAGTTTTATCCTCTCAGTCATGTTCATGCTCCCCATCACCAAGATCTGACACTGATAATTTTCAAATAATTTTGCATTAGTGCGATGATGTTTTCTGATTGGTACTATTCAGGTTATTCAGGTCATAAAATGATTTCTTCAAAATGTCACATATATTTGTCTTTTTCTTTTTTTCCCCAATGCTGCGTTGACATCAAGGACCAGAAGGTGTGAGCTTATTCAGTGCGAACAGGAACACGCAAGTTGCCAGTTGCTGTATGCTACAACATGCTTGACCTGGCAGCAATGAACGCACATGTACTGTACAAGACATGCACAGGGTCCACTGAGAAAAGAAGAGTGTTCTTGGCTCACCTTGCAGAGGAACTTCATCATCTTTTCTTAAAAGAAATGGAGATGGAAAAAGAAAAAGAGGATGCAACATCGACAGGCTTCTGTTCCAGGACCACCGCTTCCCCCAGGAAAGCAAACTCAGTTTTAGGTGCCCCTTGAATGTAATAGGAATCACAGCATAGAGAGAAGTGTGTACGTTGCAACAGGTACACATGTCGTAAATGTAGGAAGGATGGTCCTTGGGTGTGTGGGAACTGTTAACATTTGAATCTGATGATTGTATATAGCGCGGAACTGACCTCTCTGTACTATTCTTTCCTCTGCATGTCCTGGAGTAAAAAAGAAACACCACCATGCATCAAAATGTGGGGATTGGGCAAGATCAGGAAAAAAAAAAAACGCGGTCACTGATTACAACCACAAGAAGTTATGCGAATGAATATGAATAATGTTGCATCAGTGCTACAATGTTTTCCAAAATATACTATACAGGTCATAAAATAGCAGGCTGCTTGCTGCTTGTGCTGATCGACTCATATACAAGACAAAAGATGCTGATGGAAAGGTGTGAAGATATTTAAGGTGGGCCGGGATTACGAGTTTTTTCGTAGGCTTCGGTAATTCTAGTGTTAAATAAAATGGGATGGAAGCTTCCACCTGCATCTCAAGTCTCTTCAGTACGTGTGCAATTCTCCACGCTAGTGTTTAGATGAGGCAGTGCCATGCTGACAGTGTATTTGCTAGATGTGAGATTTTTGTGGTCTACATAGGTAATAAAAGGATATCATGCCTCTTCCCGCCAATTACGTCACTCCTGAATTAACCCTAGAGGGAAGTCTGATGGTGTCTTATAATTTTTACAAGCTAATGCATACAGCAGTTCTGCATATCATTTCTAATGGTGGACCACCAAAACGACTAAGCTCATATGTTCTTATTTTGCCTAATCTCATTTGTTTACAGTCCCAAAAACGGATTGTCTATTGTGTGGTACCATGTACATGTTCAACACCTTCATGAAGACTTTCAGAAATGGTCTTTTCATTTCTCAAATTTTTTGGGTTCCCAAGAGTGGTAGTAGCAGTAGGATTTCAGAAGAATTTGCTTTTCTGATCAAATTGGCAAGAAAGGATAGCAATCTAGGTTTTTATCTCCTGACCTTTAAGAAATAATCAGTTGATCCAGCTAAAAAATATCAACCCATTTAAGTGTTAGGAAGTGCAACATTTCAGGATCATAATTGTATACCACAGTCTAGGTGATTTAAAAGGTCTACTTCACATATAGTTTTGATTAATTTTTCTGAAAATGGTTTCTTCTTTTCTTTGCAACTCTTCCTTGATTGGGCATCTTTTCAAGAGTGAACGTAGCCCCAACCCATTTTAGCTGCATTATGAGAATTTGCTTTGTTACCATACCATTCCTTTCTGTGGCTTCACTAACAACACCACAACAACCTTGGTCTGATCCTTCTAGCGGAATGATAAATGTTCGAAGTGCAACTCTTCTTTAGGGTGGTGCATGCTGCTGAATCTTAAACCCAAACAATCTATCTGTAATTAGACTATCCGTACATTTACTGATGAGGGATAAGCCTACAGTTGTCAGTGTAATTTAAAAATGCTAAAAAAAATGTGTGCATAGAGAGCACAACAAAAAAACTTAGCTGAAAGTCAGTAAGTTTAGTCATACCCATATAATGAATTAGGCAGTGTGTGCAGAATTCATCTGTCTACAAACTTACTTTGCTTTTTTACTTAAAGATATTTTACTTAAAGAAAAGCAAAACAGTATGATATCCTTGGATGAAGGCATGAAGTCAAGGATTTCCTTCTGTGCAAGCCATGCTTGCTTGCATCATTTTACTCCATAGAAATGATGAAATGAAATAGAAAAAATTCCTGTGTGATTTTGACGATAGGGATTTATGGAGTGTAACATAGTTCTAAGCACGGAGGCTGACAGCTTAAAAGACAACAGAGATTCCTTTACATCCAAGTTGGCCAGTATTATCATTCCTGCAAGTAATATTGAAGAGGAGTCGGTAGAAAATAATCAGTCTATTGAAGATCTGTCACTATATAAGGAGGATAGAGACAAACTGACTCCAAGACATGGATATCATAACATCTGGAACTTAAATTAATTCCTATGTCTTTCAGTGCAGTGATATATGCTGAACATGAAAATCCATTCCAGGAAAGGCTACAGATGGAAGTAATATCAAGTAAGGGCAAAGATCTGCTGTTGTGCTATTGTAGAGAATAATGAAACATGGCAGAAAATGTATGTCTTGACCTTCAGCATCTGCTTTTTTTAACAGGAATATGTTTGACAGATACCAAAAGAAGACCATGCCATAAAGCCTAATAAAATGAAAACAATGAAAAAAATAATCACAATAACTATCTGCTGCATGGGGCCCTCTAGCTTGGAAATGGGTAAATGGGAAAAGGTTCTTACAACCTAGTTTAATGTCTAGTAGTGAAGTATTTTTCTGTAACCGTAACTGTACATCCTTGCTAATCTGGGGCCATTTTTTTGCAGAGCTTTTTCACATGTCATGATGTCATGGTGGTTAGTGCTGCTGACTCATGATCCTGCATCCTTCTTTTACATCTTTTCTCTGTTTTTGTCTGTGTAGTTTGCACATTCTCCACTCATCTGCATTGTTTTTTTTATCAATGTGTCCCACTTTTCCTCCTATAGTAGAGATGTGTTTGTCTTGTAAATTTGTGATTCCAAATTGGCTTTACCTGTGAGTCTGGGCCCTTTGATGTACTAGTATCCCAAGCACATATAATCCCTGCCTCATGCCTGATGCTACTGAGGTAAGCTTTGGCTCCCCACAATCCTGAACTGCATTCACGAGGATCAAGAATGTTACGTTAACTTCATAATGGCTAGCAATAGTTCAATTCCAAATCTGGCCACTGCCTGTGTTGAGTTTTAAAATGTTTGTATGGATACTCTGCTTTTCCTGTAAATATGTGCACATTTGGTTGATTGGTCTGTTATGAGTAACTATGCTTTCTTTAATCAAAATCCAAGGAAAGACTCTGGCATACTGTGAATTAATAAAGAAAGTAAATTGAGAAAATGGTTGGATGATTTTTAAAATTAAGAACTGAATTAAAATACCATAAGGAGATACTAGTTCTCATCTTACCCCTCTCTTTGGGGCATGAAGTCACCCATTCCCTATGGAGCGAAAAGCTCACAAACATTTCCTTCTGGAGTCTACTCTCTCTATAGAGCCTTGGAGCTTGATGCCATGAACTAGTTCTAAGATCCAGTCTTCCATTGACAGGCTGTGTGCAACTGACTGAACACAATCTAAGAGGACCGAGAAGCAGCTTTACTTGAAGAAGGGAACTTCAGAGCCTACACTTTTGTGCCAAAAAGAGTAACACTTTTACCTATGGAATTTCAGAGGCTGCAGTACAGAGATTAACAGTGAGTACAGCGGTGATTCCCAATGTGGGGTGCACGTCCCACTGGGGGGCAGTTTGATTTTTTAGGGTATGTTAAACAATTTATAAAATGAAAAAACAAAAATTCACTGTTAAAAATGATAGAAAACGATAAACAAATAATTTTTATTTTTTACAGAGACATTTATATATTTATATAAAAATAGAAGGGATGGTGAAGAACCTTTTAATTTATGATTTTACAACCAGCTTGGGTTTTTCTACTTAGAAATCATTTTTACCATTTAAATAATATGAATTTTAACAATTATTATGAAATTTTTTAATATAACAAAAATATAACATGATCAAAATATTACAGAAAAAGCTGTCATTAAAGTTATTTTATATTTATGAATATCACATCTCTTATATGTTTCCAAAACTGTATTTTCTGTAAATATTTTTAACAATTTCTTAGTGATTTCTTTGTCACTACTTCCACTATCTTTTCCCTCTTTTGTTTCCAAGTTCTTTGGATGCTTTTTTAGACCAAATTAATAACATTATGGGCTTCCTCCACGTGAGTAGGAGTTCACTTTTTGAATAGGTAATAATAAGAATAAGGTGTATGTTACAGTGGGGGGACATCATGATTTTAGAGAGGCCTAGGTGGGGCATGACCACTGTACAGGAAGGCAACATCACGCCACACCCCAGACAAAAGACCATGTAACAAAAACCATATGTGCACCCCAAGAGTCCTTCATTTGAGCTGAGAGCAACAGCACACAAGTCCACACAGCACTGGAACATCATCCTTAAAACTTTGTATTGTAAAACTGTTTATCTATGCCAAGATAAATTAGAACTTTAAATATCCAGTGAACAGTCAGCCTCTTGCTAGTTATATTCTTGTCTGTCATGTCTGTCTTGTAACCTGTTTTTTATGTTGATATACAGAACATGTATATACACTTACATTTCTCTAACCCTTGTTTGTATTATTCTGTTTCTTAAAACAAGTGGGCTTCAGTTATTTTGATACTAATAGTTGGGACCCAATCCTACAGAGAAAGGTAAGGAAAATAAAGTGGGCGCCTTCCCAGATTATCTAATAAATTACTAATATTGCCAAAGGCAAAACTGAAAATTAATTAACTGATTGATTTACATCAGTCAGTTGATTATTCTCTCTTATATCAACATTTTCAACAATGGTTACAAACTTTAATTATGTTTCCGTTTATTTGTTTCCTTTCCATTTATTACTCAGAGTTGACTCAGAGTTAACCTCATTTTATTTCAACTACAGATAAACCATAAAATTCAATAATTTAAAATAAGTACTCAATTAAATTTATTCAAATTGTGACACAGTTTTGGTTTAATTTTTCATTTTCTCTCAGTGGCTGGAAAGGCTGTGGAGTGTTTAAGGGTGCTCAATGTCAGCTACAAGCAACTGACTTCAGTTCTTGGTCCACTGACTGTCTGTGTGGAGTGTTCACGCTCTTCCTTTATTTCCCCACATGCTTTCTTTGGGCTTCAGTGTAACTACATACGGTGGCGCAGTGGTAGCGCTGCTGCCTCGCAGTTAGGAGACCTGGGTTTGCTTCCCGGGTCCTCCCTGCGTGGAGTTTGTATGTTCTCCCCGTGTCTGTGTGGGTTTCCTCCCACAGTCCAAAGACATGCAGATTAGGTGGATTGGAGATTCTAAATTGGCCTTGGTTTGTGTGTGTCCTGCCCAGGATTGGTTCCTGCATTGTGCCCTGTGTTGGCTGGGATTGGCTCCAGCAGACCCAAGTGACCCTGTGTTTGGATTTAGTGGGTTGGAAAATGGATGGATGTAACTACACTAGGTTAAATACATATATACTGCCTGTAGGGCGCATTCTTGAGCTGACTCCAAACTTAGCTGAGTTCTAGTGTGTCTCTTTAAAGGTGTTGTCACACACGTGCGCTTGGGAGTCAATCAAAGGGACCAGAAAACGCTAATCCCACGCCAGGCCGGGGGGATTAAACCTGTCTCTTTTCTCTCAGCAGACCAAATACAAGAAATGCTACCTGTCCCGGCCCCGAGGACGTTACTTCCTGGGAACAAACTATAAAAACCCCTCATCCTTCATATTTAAACAGTTCCACTTTGAACTCGAACCTGTACACATTGTACTCAACTCAAAGCCTTTTGCAGCCAGGGAAACAATACGGGTGGCTGCCCCAAAACTTTGTTGGGTGTCCAGTCATTTATTTCACAGTGTTTATTAATTAAGTAATACTGATTCCTTTCTATTAAATGTGACACCTAAAGCACTTACCTACCTCAAAAACAATACAATATACAACACTATGCCCTCTGCTCATCTCCAGAATATTCTTTACTTGGCCTCTGTTCCTTCTGTCTGTTTAACTCTTGTGTGACTCTTCTCACAATTCCAAGTTCAGCGGATAAGAAAGGCTTTTAAGTTACAACCAGAACCCACTTAAGTGTGAGTCCTGTGAGTCAAATCTGGTGTCAGGAATAGGCCAGGAATCCCCAGAGGCTGTTCTTCTTTAACTCCATCAAGCTGGTCTAGGTGGCCTTGAAATCCTAGACCCCAACCTATGATTAAAGGGACATACAAACCCCAATGTTAAATGTTCTGTGTGTATACTTCAATTAAATATAAGCATGTGATCTTCACTGAACTAATTATGGGACTGTCAAAACCAAGTGGCTGCACCAGTGATAATTTGGATGTGTCATATTAAAGGGGGTGAATATATATGTGAGCAGTTTTTTGGTGTATTATATTAGTATTTAATTTAGACCACTTTGCTGAGATCTGTTTTTGCTTTGACATTAAGGAGCCTTTTTCTGTTGATCAATGTAAAATAAGACAAATCTACTGTGATTCAATGAATGCTGAGTGAATAGTTTGTATAGACACTGATACTACTATCGAAACTGTATAGATATTATCTACCATCCCTTAGTAGCCAAAAAAGTTGCCAAAAAGATTTTTGTTGTCATTTAAGCATTACTCACATAACTATTGGTTTTTAATGTGCAGAGAATATGAAAGTTATATTGTCAACATGCTTATTTACAGCAAGAATGTTAGTGATCATTAATACTAAATCCAGGCTGAAGAATAACTTCTTTAGTCTAGCATTCCCTGACTGGAGCTGCTGATTAGCTGTGCATACTGCATTCCTGCTTGTTATTTATTTATACAGAAATATAAATATCAAAATATTTTTAAAATTGTTACTAACCCTCATACACTCCTTTTCTCTTATATGCCCCGGCCACCTACTAGGTACCCTGCTGTAAGCACTGCGGGGTTCTGGTTGACATCAATCTCTACTGTTGTATGGGTAGGACTCCCACTAGTTGACATTCCTGCATGTTAGCCCCAGAGTTGTGTACTGATGAGGGCCAGATTTGTTTTCCTTCCCAGTATGCCCATGAAGACACGGCACATGGCCCCCTCAGCAGTCTGGGGAACCTTAAACATTGTAACTAGTATTATATGATGACCTTGGGGATCTGGAGAGACCTCTTGCTGTGAGGGTAACATTATCTGTTGGTCAATAAGGGTACCCCTGCCCAATTAACTTCACATCATCCAGCTAATTAGTTTATCCATCACAATTTGACATACAGGCATTTTATTGTCACATACTGTATCATTCTGGCTGAAAGGTAATATTTTGAAAGTTAAATCTGTATTGTGAAACACAAGTTATTAATCATAATTAATGAAAAAAGAGTGATAAACAGAGGTGAAGATTAATAGTACTTCATTACTATTGCTTCTAGCTGATATGAGCCTTACTTGTGTTTATTTCTTTGCTGAATATTTCAATATTTACCAGAAACACTATTATAATCATTTAATGCTGTGTTGTTTTGCAGTGTTAATTATCATCTCAAACATTTAGATGAGGAATTGTGCCTTTACATCCTGACATATTTATTTATACACAGTTTGTAAAAAAAAAAAAAACAAAATCCTGATTTCACCATATTGAAACATTTATCATTTCCCTCAAATGGTTTATTACAGCACATACTGTGAACCTAATTATGTAAGAAAAATTCTGAGAGTAGCCGATGTGTAGTAAACAGAAAATGCTGCTGTTTTCAAATAGACTCATTTCTTTTTGACCTTGATTTTATTCTGTTTGTCAGCGTAGTTGTATATGGACCCCTACTTGGGTGTTTCCACTGTTCAGTTGGCAGTAAGAATCTCCTAACTACAAAATCATTTGCGTGATCAAAAGAAGCCCCAGTGTAAACTTTTAAGTCTTCAGATTGAATTGTGGCCTCAGTCATTCTCTGGAGTCTAATTCTTCTTGTGTTCCCTTGGGTTTTTTTCCAGGCACTCCAGTTTTCCTTCTACTTCTGTGTTAAGTTATTTGGTGACTTTACAATGTAAATCAGTGTTGCTGAATGTGATATGTGGGACCCCTACCCCATTAGGATTTTGTTCCTGCCTTGTGCCTGATGCTAGAGGAAGAAGCTCCAGTCCCTGTGACCATAAACTGATCAAAGTGGGTTCTGATGAGAAATGTTTTATCCATTGCTTAAATCCTTTAGAATATCAGTGATGGTACTTCTTTAGAGAAATAAATTTGTCCAAACCTCCATTGCTGGTCACACATACAGCCACATGCACTTTCAATTGCACTTGTGGGAGACAGGAGACAATCGAATATGTGAGACGAAAACCACAGTAGAGAACAACAACAACAACAACAACATTTATTTATAGCACATTTTCATACAAAAAAAAATGTAGCTCAAAGTGCTTTACAAAATGAAGAAATAGAAAAATAGAAGACACAATAAAAAATAAAAATAAGTCAACATTCATTAACATAGAATAAGTAAGGTCCGATGGCCAGGGTGGACAGAAAAAACAAACAAAAAAAAAAAACTCCAGACGGCTGGAGAAAAAAAAAATAAAATCTGCAGGGATTCCAGACCAAGAGACCGCCCAGTCCCCTCTGAACACACAGAAACATATGGTGCAACAGAAGGTATCATGGCGGAATATAAATGATAAATGACAAAAAATATATCAAAAAAACAGAAAATTCTTCTATGGACGGAGTCTGTATAAGTCCAAAAATAAAATAATAATAGGAAAAAAAGGAAAGTATAAAATGAATGGACTTTTTGAGTAGACTGACAGGACAGCACACTCAATATTAGTGCACGTAGGTAAAAAGTAATCAGCTATATAATAGATAAATATAAGGAGCCAATCTAAAATGTACAACATAAAAGATGAGGGCTTGATTTGAAAATTATGTTTAGCTGACAGTCAGACACAGCTGAGAGTTTCAAAGAGGAGGTGCTACTAACATAAATGGGACTTAAGCCCACAGTCATTGTTAGAAGTTTTTAGATATCTTACATGTTTATACAGAGTAAACAACAATAATGGCACTTCTGATTCTGATTTAGTGTTGTTCACAACTCCATGTGTCATTAGCAGAACTGAACATTTTCTTTGCAGTTATTGAGTCTCGTGGAGAATTCCTGGTGGTGTCTTAAATGTGCGAAAGGTGAAATAAAACAAATAAACAACACATTAGGAAATAACAATGTCGAGAGAAACAATCACCTCTTTTTAGTCAGGATTCATATTCATTTAGTTGTGCTTTTTGTCCTGCTGTGTTTGAAGTCTTGAAAACACTGTTGTGTTCTATGAATGAATGCTCAGCTGTATCACCAACATGATGGTTATCACTCTTCTGTTTCTGAGAACCATTTTGAATATTTCTTCATGTTATTTTCTTGAATTTACTGATCATTTATTTTTCACATTCTTTTCCTCATATTCTTGATGGCATCATCCTGTGGTAGCACTGAGCTGGTTTCAGTAGGCGCTTTAACTTTTTGAGGGCTGAATATTTTTTCCAAAAAAGCACAGCTGAAAAGCACACAAAGCAATGGTTTCACACAGAAATCAACACAAAATGTCTGTTGCTGCTTGAGCCACTCATAACGACTGGCAGGAATGCACGTGTGGCAGGGGCAGCAGTGGTGGCCACAGACGCAGAACAATGCAATCTGGTTTGTACCTCTTGTCATTGTAAGCGTCAGCTACATGAACGTGTTCAGCACCTCGATCAGTTGGAAACCGATCAGTTGATGCTAGTATCGTATTTTTTTTTTTGATCACTTGCATCAAAATCAGAGTCTGACAAGTCAGAGTCCAGTTCAGCGATAATATGCAAAACATTGTCCACGGAGTATTTTGCTTTGCGCTACTCTTGGCTACTCATGTGAGCTCTGGGAATCTTGGTCAAACCAATAAAGCTAACTTTCCTTTTAGCAAAGAGAGTCAAACAAAAACATAACAGCAGGTTTGGTCACCATTTACAGTTGATTACCACCCCCAACCCCACCTGTAGACAAAAGTCGGCATCCACCCTGAAAAAGTTAACGTTGCAGCACCAGAGCTGTGCATGTTGTAGGTATGGTAGACGATAGATGTAGTTGATGCCTTCTTATTTAAGATTAAATAGTTGTGAATATGTATCTGAATGTTAAATAAAAATAACCCCCCCAAAAAAAAACTCACCAAAGAAATGAAAGTTAAAAACTTACCTTTCAGAATTTCACATACCCATATCTTCCATTCTTTAATACTATTCTTGTTCTGTCAGTTGAGAAATGTCTACAGAATGAACTTTCATTTTAATTTCTGGATTAGAAACTTCAACCTATTTCACTTGCAAAACAAAGACAACTGCACTGCACTTTTTAAACTAAGCCAACTGTTTTTAATGGAAACATGTTCTTCTTGGCCACAACAGTTGTCTGGATTATGCTGTGGCTCCATCCTTGACTTTTGTTTAACTTTAGACATTTTTTCCTTGTTTTTCAGTTTATTGATTTCTGTGAGTTTAGCTATTTAACAGCTATTGTCTTTTTTATTACTGTTTGTTAAACATTTTGCAGTAGTTTCCCCCATTTTTTGTAATTATTTAATGTTGCTTAGTTATTTTCTGCTTATGACTTTAAATGTGGAACCCTGGGAAAGATCATATTACTCATAAGAAGCTTTATTTTATACTTATCTTACAGTAGATATTATGTACAGGTTTATTTTTTCTGACAGAAGATAGCAAATTGTGTATTTCTTTAGAACTTTAAATATTTCTTGCTTTTGTTAATATTAGTATTGATGAAGTAGCAATGCTTAACTACCTCAAATGCTCAAAGCTAAGATTTCACATCAAGGCTCAGGCAGTGACATGTTTGAAATGTTTGTTTTTTTATTGTCTTTATTGTCTGCATTTAGTCATTTTTACCAAAGATAAATGTTTCCTACAACATCAGAATCCAACCTGCCTGTTTAAGATCTTAATAGCAAAGTCACTAAGTTATAGGAAAATAATATTTACTACTGCAGTACATGGAATCACTAAGGATTAAATTATTTTTTAACATTGATCAATGGGAACAGACTTTTTAATGCCAAAGTGAAACAATTAAATATAAAATATTAACTAACTGATCATATACGTATTCATCCTGTTTAATATGACAACCCTAAATTGTCACTGGTGCAGCCAGCTGCTTATGGATATCAAAAGTTTCATCTGATTGGTTTTATAAATTCACCTTATCTGAAAGGTCCAGCTTGTGGTGGAGAGTCAGTATGGTGGATTAAGCTGCCCAATGAAAACAAAAGAAAACTCCAAGCATCTCTGTAAAATGGTGCTGAAAAGCATAGGCCCGGGGATAGAGACAATGAAATATTCAAATCACTAAATATCCCTTGGAGTTCAGTGGAATCAATTATGAAAAAATGGGAAGAGTGTGGCACAGCTATAAATCTGCTTAGAGCAGACCATCCATCAAATCTGAGTGATTGTGCAAAGAAGACAAGTGAGAGAGGCCATCAGGAGACTGAGGAGAACTCTGAAGGAGTCACAAGCTAAAGTGGTTCAGATTGGAGAGACTGTGAAGACAGCAAGTGTCACTCAGGTGCTTCACCAGTCGCACCTTTATTGAAGAGTCGCAAAATTAAAAAACACACATGACACCTTGGTTATAGTTTGCCAGAAGGCATATGGGAAACTCGGAAGTCAGTTGATAAGATCACAGTTGTGCTTTTTAGCCATCAGACTAAATTCCATATTCAAACGCTGCACATCATCCAAAACACACCACCCCCAACGTGAAGCATGGCTGTGGCAGCATCAAGCTATGAGGATGCTTCTCTTTAGCAGGCCCTGAAAGGCTTGTTGGGACAGAGGATGAAAGGAAGACAGCCAAATACAGGGAAATCCTGGAGGAAAACCTGATGCAGTCTGCAAGAAATCTGTGCCTTTGAAGAAGATTTGTTTTCCAGATCTCAATCCAATTGTGAATTTATGGCTGAGCATGACAAAGGCTGTTCACTCATGAGCAACACAACACATGCCAGATCTTGAGCAGATTTATAAAGAAGAATGGGGAACAATGGCAGTGTATAGATGTACAAAGCTGATAGAGACCTGTCCACACAGACTCAAGACTGTCATGGCTGGCAAAGATGCATCTTCTAAATACTGACTTGAAGGAGGTTAATTATACTGTGTTTTATATTTATAATTCACTTAGACCACTTTGCTGAGATTTGTTTCTCTTTGACATTAAAGAAATGCCAAATGAAATCCACTGTATTCCTATCTGTATATATAATCTTCATTTGGATCTTGATCTTTGTTTGTCCGCGAATGAATTAGAAGAAGAAGCACTAGATGGCAGTAGAGAGACAGCTAAAACATAGGCATTGCATTAAGAATCTCCTCCAGGCTTATACTACTGAAGACTGTAGTACTCCAGTCACACCTCAAAACACAGACATTCAAACTAAACAAATTGTTGTGCTTTAAATTAACTAAAAATATCTTCATTTAGATCTTGATCTTTGTTTGTCCGCGAATTCCATGCATGCGTAGACCACCTTCCAGTTTAGTACATTGTTGTTATTCACGGATGTCAACAATGTGCCGGAATAACGAAAGGGGTGGTGGACAGTGTTACGCAGGTTAGCTCCTGAGGCCTGGTTAGAGAATGAGATTGCCGAAGATAAAAGATACGTGCCTACGTAACATATGAATGAAAGAAAGACAGTGG
>JANRMT010062856.1:28716999-28727779 GCA_026402145.1 Polypterus bichir lapradei
AGATTGGAGAAAGGTTGAGAAGACATCATGAGAGGAAACGATAGCGTTGTGAAAACGAGACAGACTGTGAACGGACAGAAGCAGAAATGCTCCTACACCACCACATAATTACTATTCGGACAGTGATTCCGAGTAGGCCGTTCCTATCGGATCAATGTCCAAGTGTTTTCTTTTGTAATTTTGTTTCCCTTATAAAAAATCTTAATGCTGTGCGACGAAGGGCCCAGTTCACGACTGGCAGCCGAGTTTAAACAGAGAGCCCTTCACAGACAACTTTAACACGCGCAACGTAGTTGGGCGCACATGGCTAGTGTTGTTTAAAAATTACAATAAAAACTTACAAGGGGGTGAATGTTTTTTATAGGCCCTGGACTATTTTACAGATACATTTACACTTGCCAATTGCATATATTTGCCACTGCAGTTTATGGTATTGCATTGCTTCACATGAATATAAGTATTTCTTTGCTTTGTACTTTCCATACCTTTTCTTTTTTAATAAAGTTAAAGATTTTTACACGCTTTGTCAAGCCAGTCTCTTAACTACTAATTTGTTAAAGGAAGGAGTTTAGCTATGTGGACATCTATTAACATTTTGATAGAGAGATCAAAGCTAGCATCCTCTTTATAAAAATTTATCCCCGGCCTGTGAAGGTTTTTCACCAAGTACTCTTTTTTTTGTCCTCATCTTGGTCATGCTGAGTTGGCCCAGGGTGAGTGAGTGCCTGGGTGTACATGAGTGTGCCTGGCATTGGACTGAGTAAGACTGTGCTGGACCTTGACTGGATAAGCCCTTTGATTCTGAATTCAATAAAATTGTTTGATAATGAATAGAAAGAATACTGGTGAGAAAAGGAGGTCTGAAGACTCAAATTTCTTTGTCATATTAGTTAAGCATCATAGAATGTCTAAGAACAATTATCACCATCAGTGCCTTAAACTGAACATGACACTTCAGTCAGTCACTGGGGTACCTTAAAATACCATTCCTCCTTCAGCTACGCAAAACTTTAACCAAGACTAAATGCCGTATACTTAATGAATATTTTCCCTTTATAACCTGATTTCCTGTTTTTCAATTCCTAAGAAATCAAGTCTTGTAAATTCATTAGCATTCATATCTCTAATCTGTATTTATTAATTAGGTAAACATAAATCACACATAACATAGAGCCAGGATGCAAATAGACACATGCAGAATACACATGTCTTAGGGACCCCCAAGAACGTGCACTCCCATGAACATTTTGCTCTATAAAATGAATGAAGAATGGCTGCTCAAAGACTTCTCTTGCATACTCCCTCAAAATAGCTTGTTGATCCTCAGCATACAGTAGCATTCTCCAACACACTAAATCCAAATTAATGTATATTGGGGTGTTGAAATTTGTCCAGGGAGTATCAAGTACAAGGCAAGGACGCAACCCTAGTTGGTCATTCAGTCTGAAGGGCTCATTCACAAACACACAGGGCCAATTTTGAATCACCACTCAGAATGCTCCTTATGGAAGTGTGAGAAAAAGTGAATTACCTGGTGAAAACCTGCTTAGGAAAGGTGGGAACATTCAAATAGCACACAGATAGTGACTGGGAGATTCAAATCCAGGATGTTGAATGAAAGAGGCAACAGCAGTAATCATTGTGCTGTGATTGTCATTGTCATTGTGAAAATGACCCAGAAATCATACATATCAGTAGAAAGTGTTACTCTCCTCTTCTCTCTCTTTTAAAACATTTGTTGAAATGCAGTCTTCCTATTATGCCTGTGCTATCCATGAGTGGAAATGACTGTGACAGATATCATCTATGTCATCTATTATTGCAATATAGTTAGTTGTGGTAAGATGTCCTCATTTTAAATTTGAAGGGTTTAAAAGGAGAATACATCCTCACTGAGATGGGCAGCAGTAGTTGTGAATAATAAGACTTTTGTAAAAATGAGACAGAGTGATTAAAAAAAGAGAAGTGGCAGTTCCCTAATCTCCTATCATTCCAAGTAACTAATTATTCCTCACCGCATGCAGAACTGTTAAAATGTTTTTCCCATTACTGTATTTAGCCTGTTTATATGTGAAGTGTAGTCCCGCATGAAGGTTACAATCATTGGTAACATGGCAGTTTTATGGAATATTCAGTTACTTTAAAAAATATTGATTTGAGAGGTCACATTGTGTAGCATTTTTTCACTCAGTGTTCTCTTAATTAAACTCCCTGGGACTCAAGGATTTCAATTTTATTGTTTACTTCCCTCTTGGTGAATGACACTGATTGGCAGGCTCAGGCTTTGATAGGATTTTGCTTTCATAATTATTGAATGTCTCACTTCTCTCCGTTCGCACAATTCTCTAGCTAAACAATTTCAAGTCAGTCCAATTCAGTTTATTCTTATAAAATACTCTTCCTCTGACAAGCACAAATATGAAGTCTAATGTCATCTTGTTTAATAGAGAGATATGCTGCTATAATAGTGTGAAAAGCCTGCTGAAATGTGACATATTGAATGGGATAGATGAGTAAGGTCATAAGAGACTGCAATTATGTTTGTAATAAATTGGCAAAAAATCTCAACTGGAATTAAAAAAAAAAAAAAATCTCAACTGGAATTAAAAAAAAAGAAAACATTTTTTTTTTTGCAAGCTTCAATTAAATGCAATTTACCTTACTTACCTGTTTGCACTATCTAACATAAATGACATTGCTAGGCTTTTCTGCCAGACAAGACAAGAAACAAATTGATGCTAAATTGCAATATATGTTACAACATGAAAGAAAAATAAAATTCAAAACAAAAATGATCTAACATCCAAACTTTAAGGCCATTCTGGACATACTGGATGGTGAGATATATAACTACAGGGTCACTTTGCTGGCTTCAACGTTTCACCTTACTCTCTGTCTCTTGCTCTCCTCTTCTGTCTCTTTTTCATTAGTTTTTATTTTTTTGCCAGATGACTAGAATGAGTAGGCCATTGATTGAGAAACACCTACAGTATGTGTGGTATTATTCCATACTGTCAAAGAAGTGACAGCCGGACCACAGAATATTTTTGCACACCTGATTTAGCTGTTATAGGGTCAAAGGAAGGCAGTGAATAGCATCTAAAGGCCCACTCATGCACACTCAAACTCAAACCAGATCAACAAGACAATGAATTTGCAAGTCAGTAACTGGCATATAGGGAAAATAAAAAAGAAAAATCATGGGAAAAGCATAGACCAAAACACGTAAAAAATGTGCTAACCAGCAAATTTGCAAAGTTGATACAGTAAGAATGGCATTTAGTTCCTGTCTGAGAGTCATTTCCAGAAGGATGATGCCAAAGTTTGTCCCAGCAGCCAATCTGAGAGGATGAGGTGGCTGTGGTAACTCTTACCATCACAATGGTGCCACATGATGCCTGCTTCACATACTTTGTTCTTCTGAGAAGCTGCAGGGATATATTCATGTGGTAGGTAGGGAGAATGTTCTGTATTGTGCTGAACTATTGGGTGAAATACTAAGAACAATGTCTGTGCTGGTCACAATACTCTACTGACCCAAACACATTCATTTCAAGGGGTAATACATTGTGTTCATTTGCTGTTCTGGGGTGACAGAAGTTTGCACTTAGAAATACCTGGCGCAGGCAGCACCATTGTTGACATTTGAATTCTGTCACCCTGCACAATTATGTATTAGAAGGGATTTTTTGCCTCCAATTAATCTACTGTAGCATATTGTTTTTTTTTTGTTTTTTTTTTACCGTGTCCTGTTTGGCTGTGAAGCAATCAGAATTGATGTCTGAATGCTGGCGACTAGCCTTACAGTTTTTCTCTCAGGTGGAGCGTTACAGCTTCTGCTGACGCCACGCCTGATACCAAAACTTTATTAGAAATATTTTCAGATGTTTTTAAGATTCGAACCGGACACGGAGACAAAAATGAAAGAAAAAGAAGAGAGAAAAGGAGGAGATGGAGGTAAAGGGGGAAGGGGGGATTTTCGTATAGAATAAACAATAAATGAACCAGAATCCGCTTCTAGACCTGCAGAAAGAGAGGGGGAAAAAAAAAAAACAAAAAAAAAAAAAAAAAACCACAAGACAAAAACATTGCTGCATCAGCTACATGAAGATATATAGAAGTAAAAATGTTTGCTAACAATCACACAGTAATTATTACTAAGGTATTTAGGGCCAACCACAGCCTTAGGTCATGTGCTGAAGATGTCCAAGTCATACCTAAGAAAGCACCATGTGAGCACCTGTGTGCGTACGCACGCTTGTATGTGTAAGGTTTCTCTATAGGAGCGTCCAATAGTGAGTGTGAAGGGCCACAGACCTGCCCCCAAAAATGTGCGGAAGATGGAGGGAGTTCCAAGCCCAGAAATCCAGTGGTCACCCCAGAGCGCGGAGACCCCAGGGAGACCGTCACCAGAGAAGCCCCAACCCCCCCTCGGGAGGCGCAGAGGATCACCCCGGGGGGCCACAACCAGCAGCCTGCAGAGTCCCGGGAGATATCAACGGCTATCCCCCAGGCCCGCCCGTAGCCAGCCGGGCCCGGAACCCAGCAGCCCGGGACACAAGGGTGACCCACCCCGCCGAGGACCCAACAGAGCCCAGGGACCCAGATCCCACCAGGCAGCCACCGGGAGCGACCAGACAGATGTTTAAAAAAAAAAAAGTGGCAGGGGGAGGGTAGGCGAAGATGTTGTAGCATTGCCAGATGTCCCAGGAGAGGGGAGGAGTCCAAAACCCCACCTGACATATACAGTCACACACAAACACAGTCATACACTCCCTCCCTCATGCTCTCACATACACATACAACCCAAGACTTACAAGGATGTACGCCAGACACCCATTCACACTCCCCATACACACCCTACTAACTCTGGTCCCGGTGCTGCCGTACCGAGGGCACAACCATTCCCGGACGCCAGAGTTAGCCCCGTTCCGCTGGGGTAATAATGAGCAGGCACCCCCGTCCAACGCAGAGCAAAGCAAACCACCACTCCAGACCACAGGCAGACGGCCAGCTCCCACTCCTAGCCTCCAGCCCCGGGCAGCTAACTGAGAACAGAGGTGTAATAAGACCTCTAGTCTCCCTCTGCCGGCTGCAATGTAATGTTAATGTGTGTTGATAAGGTGCATTTTGTGGTTGGGGGGGGCGCGGGCAGTGCTGGCATCATGTGGCCTACACCAGCTGATGCCAACACACAGCCCCACTTCCCCCCCAAAACCCTCCGTGACTAGGTGCAGTTTAAAATTGGAAGTGGGCACTGGCACTCGGAGTGAGGCTGGAATTTCCCCCCACCGGATGCCGTTGAGTGTGCTCACTCCCAAGACCCTGAGTGTGCATTTGTGTGAAATGTTGTTTGTGGAAGTGTTTAATGTGCAAATAAAATTGGGGGGTAGGCTGCCACAGGACTGCGGAAATGGGATCCATACCCGCACCCCCTGACTTACCCACACCCCAAGGCCCTATGTGCATATTTGTGTGATGATGTGAAGGAGCAGGAGGAGGGAAATGTCTGAGGATGGGGAGGAACGGCTGAGGGGCCTAAGCCCTCCAGGGAGCCAGCTCCCCTACTGGCCCCAATAGGCACCTCCGCTCCCAAAATCCACCTGGGGCATGGAGGCCCCAGCCCATCTAGCCACGGCCCAAAACAGCAGCATCACAGAGCCCCACGGAGTCCGAGGCCACCAACCCACACCACCCCAGCAGAATATTTACTCCCATCCCCACATTTACTCAACATTCAGACTAAGTAAGACATAAGACACCCAGGTAAAGTTGGATCCCCCCCCTCTCGGACATCCCCCTCCCCCATGGCGGAGCCAGGACCCGGCACCACCGCATGTTCCGGCCCTCTTCCCGGCAGCGTACATGTCAGGACTCAATCCCCAAGGCCCCACCCAGACCCCCATCCGGGGACAGCCGCCCCCAAACCCCAAGCCACCAGCCCCCACCCAGACCCACCCAGGGGCGATGCAGCCACCAGGCAGTGACCCGCAGCCACCGTCAAGACCCCCCAAGGCCCCACACACAACTACCAGAAGTCCACCCCCCGAGGCAACCCAAGCACCACCAGAGTGGGGCAGCAGCCCCCCAGCCCAAGACCCCCCTAGTGAACCCACCCCCAGGGATCCTCCAGACACTCTAAGCTCAGACTCTCCACCACATCAACCACAGCATCCCGCAGGACAATATCAATGACCCTCCATCGTCGCTATGTGATGGAACCGATCAAAGAAGCCCAGAGAGATTGATTTGAAGTGAAGGCAGAGGCTGTCTCAAGTGTAATATGATCCAATAAAAGATTTCTATACTGGTTAATGCAAAGATTATCTTTGTTTTTCCAGTTTATGAGGATAGTTTTCTTAGCGATGCATATAGCAGTGAGAACTACGTGAACCAAATTTGTTTCAATCGGGACATCCTCTAGGTTCCCCAGCAGGCAAAATGAGGGGGAAGTTGGGATATCACATTTCAGACACTTTGACAGGTCTTCACATACTCCATACCAGAATCCCTGAACAGGTGGACATGACCACAGTGCGTGGATATAACTGTCAGGAATGTTGTCTGTGCAATCTACTGTAGCATATTGTTTTGAAATTTTACCTCTCTTTAGAGTGTTGTGAACTTCATGATTGTGAAATTACATGCAGAACAAATTTTAGGATTTAGTTTTGAAACTAAACTGGGAATTGTTTAATTGCTAAGTAGTCAAATGGTTAAAACTGCAAACCAAATGCTGGGGTGGAGGCTTCAATGCAGATAATTATTTTGAATTTTTTATTTAAATATGGTTGTGTCTAATGGTCTGAGTGAGGCTAATAATGTGTCCTGTTTCCTAAATTTCTTTCACTTTCAAGTGATTTTTGCTTTACATGTTGGGCTGGATGAGCCCTTTAGTCTTAACTATGACTTTTACTTATTTAAAGATAAGCTCTTTCTTGTGTGTTTATTGTCTTATATGTGTTGTGGATAGCTCTCTGTATATCTCTCTGTATGAAGTATCAAATAAATCTGTTAAAGATACACTGTAATGTTTACATGGATTATGTTCATATCACTCTTGTATATTGCTTTTTATTTAATTGTATACATACACATTAAAGAAAACAGTGATTTGTTTATTTTATTTAGGGATGGCAGGAATACATCCTACCTTGATTTGGCTCACACATATTCATATACAGATAAAATGAAGAAGGTGGCTCAGAATAAGTAAATAATGAAGAATATACTAAACAAATAAAGAAAGTAAAAAAACAATAGTTAAACAACATTGCATACACAAAAGCCCTTCGCATTATTCTCAGCAGTGATAATAATTAACTGACATAGAACAAAACACTAAGCATTAAAATTTCAACAATAAACACCACAATACAAAGTCCAAACACAGTCTAGGTCCAGATACTGGTATGAATTGGAGGTGATAAATGAACGGAAGTCCCAAGTGAACAGGTTTCAGTATAATTTGTAAAGATTTTTCCTACCATAATGGGGAGATGGTTAACAATTGCAGATGTTAAGAGCACTCAAGAGATGAAGATGTTTACCAACTCTAATGAGACCACACCAACATCAGACACAGGATATAAACAAAATCCAGAAACTATATTGCTTGGGAAACTGTAGTAATCCATTATTGGAGTGAAGCATTCGGGCTAAAAAAGTAGACAACTGAGCTTTCTTGCTGGCCTCTTCTGGCACACCTATAAAGTCTACGCTATGCCTTATTTCCCCCAGCAATCCCAGTGGCAACACCTGCAATTGACCAATGGCTATGCATTACTGGGGCTGCTGGGATTTGAAGCTAATTTAAGTAGCAATGATACAACACTTACTTTGTGGCATAAATTGATGAAGTGACCACATAGGTCCTGAAAATGTTAGATACATGTCAGGATCAGTCCTGGAGTGGGATAAACACATAATGCAAGACTGCAATTGGCCTCTACTTAAACATTACACATTAACGTACTGCATTTTGTGCTCTAGGAGATAGACATGGTTCTGAACATTGTATGCCTTTGAGTACTGGATGGGAAGCCACTCCAGTATTGTCTTAGCCGTACGCAAGTGAAGTGGTCTGGATATTTAATGAATCCACTAATTTTTTGTTTATGTACCCCAATGTATTATCATTAGTCTGTCCATGGTTTGTGGTCCCTTTCTAATTGCTGAGTTGAACTGGATCCCACAATTTCCTGTTCTGGATATTTTTTCATGATTCTTTTTCTTTCTGCTGATTTATTATTACTGTATGTGCGTTTCTAATGTTTTTCAGCAAATGACAAGTATTAAGGACAGTTTTACTGGTTTAAAGAAATGTAACCAGCAGCTGAAATGCATACTCTATCCATAAGATCAGATACAGAGTCGAACATTACTTTACAAAATCTAGGAGTGTAATTTGACGTTACTTCTCAGTGACTCCAATGCAGCTGTATTCAGGGACTGCAGATGCATCTTGAGTTTCCAACCAAGGACCCCTTCCAGAATGCAATAGCTGCAGGTATCCAGACATTTCAGTTGCTATCCATCTACAGAGTTTCTGGCAGCAGGTGGGCATAGATGTAGCTACGCAATGTTCTTACACATGCAAGATGGTCTAGTAGTCCACTCCCCTAATGTCTTCTGAACTGATTTATTAAACCTTAACTCCATATCATGATGCTATCTCCCTTGAAGGGTTCACAAACATGTCAGCCATGAGAAAATACCCTTATGGCTTTTAATGCCTCTCACTTTCCCTGGATGAACCCTCTTTAAGGTCCAAAGTCATCTACAGAGCTCAATTTATATGTTTTTTTTGGCCACCTTGCCTCTTTTAGGTAGTGAGACCTCTTCAGTTATCAGTAATACTAAAACCTAAACTAAAAGTTTTCAAGGTCAAAACTAAAGAAACAATCAGACCATCTTGGCTTCTTTATTCTACCTCTTTTTATTTTAGGTTATTTTTCACCATTGCTTTGATTATTTTTTTGGTTAGAGTCAGTGTTATAAAATGGACAGACTTTCACACTTAATCAAAAATACATTTTCTAATGCCTTGTGTCTTTTTTTCCAGATTGCCTTGATCTGTTTGCTTTCTGCCTAAGAGCAGGTTGAATTGCATTATATGGCTTCGTCATTTGCCTTTATTTCACTGCTGGCAGGATATAATTAGTAGACTCTGCATCTCTCCTCTTTGTGTCTGACCACACAGTTCATTTTAAAAGCTGAGACAATGCCGAAGTGAGAAATATACTTGTTTACCTGCAGCTGCATCAAAAAAGGCAAAAACGCCTCCTCCTTAAATCCCGGTGAGAGTCACTTAAACGAGGAAAAATAGAGTTTTTGTCTCCCAGCAAGATATTTTTGTATCTGGTACAATCACAATAGTAAGTACACATCAACTAAAAATAATAAATAATTTAAACACTTTTTAATTGGCAAGAAAGCACCACTGAAAACAATAAAAGGAGAAATAATTCTATGGCAGTTTTTGAAAATTGGAAGGATTTTAAATCTGTTCATTTTGAAACAACAAAAGCAATTTTGAGCCAATTAGCATTTTTTTTAATTTTGTAATCCTGTCCATTGTGCTTATTTTTTAATATGCTGGATTAATGTCATTAACAGAAAAAAAAACCTCATAAAATAAAATAAAAAAATGATAAGCAGCTTGAGGTTTGGAAAATCCTTGTATTTTCGATTGAATTCAATGTAATGTTCTTGAAAGACTTAATGCACCTTCACAAATAAATAAATAAAAAAATATAAATATACAAATATACCACACCAAGCAAAACTACAGACCTTTACAAACCAAAACAATGTAATAAATGCGTCTTCTCCAGGTCCTGCAATTTTTCACGCATATGCAGAAGATGCTCAGTGATACAAAACTGGCCCCATGTTAGTTAGTAAGCGTGGGTGTTCACGTAATGTGGTCTGTGCTGGACTGCAAACCTCCCCCCCCCCCTCCCCCCATTCATAGTTGGTCCCTGCCTTGTGTTCAGTGCAATCTAGAAAAGCTCTGGTTCTGATAATGCTGATCAGTAATAGATTGACAGACCGATATAAGGTAAACATACACCTTGTTGTTAATGTTAATATCAAGAAAATATGGTCATTTGATAACAGAGTAAAATATGCAAAGCCACTATTGATAAACAGTCTTGAAAAATTAGATCTCTGCAGGCTTGTGATTCCTAAAGTATATAAAGTCAGGCTGGCAAGGGCTGACCAGCTAGCTAGCCTATTAATGATCATTTTGTTCACATGATTATGGACTATGATGGTCTTATTCTAAATCTATCATTATTAATTTCAGTTCAGAAGACTATCATTTCATCGCCAGGAGGCTTGTCAATGACAAGTGGAGAATTGGGCATAACTAGTTAGATGGCTATGGGGCTATGGAGTGATCTTGCTTACACAAGAGATGCCTATTCAATCTTTGCTTTTAAATTCACTTTAGCCTCAACAGTTTAAAACTAGTGGTATTCTTCTGATATATTGAAACATGAATGACCTCTTCTGAGTGACTTACTATTGCCAACCTAATTAATCCAAAAGTATGGCTTTATAAACTCTCGGTGCCTCAGCTGCCTACAAACTGCCTTGCCTAAACCAGAGCTCAAGAATAGTAGGGCAAGCAGTACTTGCCTATAAACATGGAGTGACAGGCGATACACATTGGAAGCAGCTGTCTTTCCATCTATCTATCTATCTATCTATCTATCTATCTATCTATCTATCTATCTATCTATCTATCTATCTATCTATCTATCTATCTATC
>JANRMT010062856.1:28737328-28749419 GCA_026402145.1 Polypterus bichir lapradei
TAATAATAATAATAATAATAATAATAATAATAATAATAATAATAATAGATTTTATTTATATAGCATCATTGTGTAGAACAAATGTTTCCTGAATAGAACACTAAAACAGAATAAATCAGAGTAAAATACTAAATTCAATGCAAAAGGAAAAGCCTAACAAATAACATCATTTGTGATAGAACGCACACTCAAATTATCTTGAGCATCTTAACAAAGATGTAAACTGAAAGAAGGGGCAGAATGTCAAATTAGGTTAAAAGCCTTCCTGAACTGATCAGTTTTAAATTGTTTGTTTTTTATTTAAGAATGAATTGAGTCATCTGATTAATTTAGGGAAGTCATGTCAAAGTCTGGGTGCTATACAGCTGAAAGCCCTGTCATCCACAGAGTGCACGTTAGTGTGGGCCCACAAGATTGCCAGAATCAGAGAGTGGGCAAACAGGAGCATAGTGATGGAGATGGTCACTGATGCTGCCCAGTGCAAGGACATTCAAAGCTTTGTAGGTTATTAATAGAATTTTATATTCAATCTTGTAAGTCACAATAAGCTAATGGAGAAGAAGAAGGATGGGTGTTATGTGCTCACTGTTGCTGGTTTGTGTAAGGACTCTTGCAGTAGAGTTTTGAATTAAATAGAGATGTGATTAGATTAGATTAGATCAGAAATTGCACCTGCCAGTAGGGAGTTACAATAATCAATGTGGGATGTTATAAAAGCATGGACAGGTTTCTAAGCATTAGAAAAGGAGAGGAAAGAGTGCACACGTGATATGTTACATATGTTAAATTCAGAAAGTGTCTTAATGTGGTTTATGTTGGTGGAATAAGAAAGGGAAGAATCAAAAAAGACACCAAGATTCTTTGCATCAGAAGAAGGTCTAATGAAATCACCATCAAAAGTGACTGAGAAGGAGCTCATTTTCACTGTGCTTTAGTGCCAATTTGGAGAAGTTCAGTTTTGTTGCAATTTGATTTTAAGGAGTTATGCTCCATCCAGGTTTTAATTTCACTAGGGCAAGTTGTGAGCTGTGAAAGCCCTGATGAAGTTTTACTTTTTACATTGAAATAGAGATGAATATCATCTGCATAAAAATGATAACCCAGTCCAAAGCTATGAGTAACATGACCAAGGGGAAGCATATAAATACAGAAGAGCAGAGGGCTGAGGACAGAGCCCTGAGGAACTCCTTGTGTGACTTGTGCAGAGCTGGATCTGCTGTTGCCAAGACTAACAACCACTGGAGGGCAGTGCCAGAGATACCCAGTATGTTCTCCATTCTGCATCGTAGAATTTTATGTCTGACAGTGTCAAAAGCTGCACTGAGATCTATCAGAATTAATATACTGGTTTGACAAGAGTCTGCTCCTATAAGCAAATCTTTGATAACTCAGTTTACTCAGGGCAGTTTCAGGGGCTGTGCTGCACCCTGAAACCAGACTGAAAGGGTTCCATCAGATTATTAGAAGTTAAGTAATTGGTCAGTTGGGAGGCTACAACACACTCAAGAACTTTTGACAGTGAGAAATAGACCTAAAAGATTTACGATTGTCAGCATCAAGACCATACTTTTTTAACATTGGGGATAAAAGCAATTTTAAAAGAGGCTGGCACTAATCCAGTGTCGAAGGATGTATTTGTTATTGCCATAGCAGTCAGGATTATGGCATGAAAGCAAGACTTAAGAAATGTGGTGGGGATAAATAAAAATAAAAAGCTTGTATTGAAACGGTATAAGTGAATGTCTGCTTCACTGCCGAGCAGCTCTCTTCAGTATTCTATTTTCATATTTGAGACAGCTCTGGATTTACAGCAAGTGTCCAGTCTACGGAATCAGGCAAATGTTGTTCCACTAACAAAATCTACACACCCCAAAGCGTTAAGCAACCTTAGATCATGACCTTAACTTCTCAAAACATGAAATGTTTAGAAAAGCTATTTAAGAGAAAAGTACTAAAGAAAACCCAAGCCTATCTGGAACCTTACCAAATTATATACAGGGGAAAGAGGGGGATGGAGAACACCATAACAACCCTACTCAATTTACTGTATGAGCATCTGGAAGGCTCAAAAAACATGAGAGATTGCTGTTTAGAGATTTCTCGTTAGCTTTTAATACAATCCCGCCCCTGCGCTCGTAGCGAGCAGCAGCAGGATATTCTCGCTGTTTTTTGTTTTGTTTTGGAAATCTTTTGTTACATTTTTTTCTTTTATATATATTTAATAAATATTTGCCTACCTAATCCTTTTTTCTTTTTTAATGTTTAACAGTGTTGTAGGTAAGTAAACAAATTCAGGATGTTGATTCTTATCTTTATCATTTGGATTTACTTTCATCTAACCTGGGGTCTTCATGCGACCCCTCCTAATCAGCCTACATGGATTTCATACAGCAGACAGTACCTGTTTCAGTGGAATTCACTGGAACACACATATCTACCACCAAATCCATCCATCCATTTTCCAACCCGCTGAATCCGAACACAGGGTCACGGGGGTCTGCTGGAGCCAATCCCAGCCAAACTAGGCACAAGGCAGGAATCCAATCCCGGGCAGGGTGCCAACCCACCGCAAGACACACACCCACACACCAAGCACACACTAGGGCCAATTTAGAATCGCCAATCCACCTAACCTGCATGTCTTTGGACTGTGGGAGGAAACCGGAGCGCCCAGAGGAAACCCCACACAGACATGGGGAGAACATGCAAACTCCACGCAGGGAGGACCTGGGAAGCAAACCCGGGTCTCCTAACTGCGAAGCAGCAGCACTACCACTGCGCCACCATGCCGCCCCTCTACCACCAAATTTCTCAGAGAATTTCAGCACTGTTATTAACAACATAACTTGTTATAAGAGTCACGTAACCTTGGAAAGATCGAGACGGGGGAAAAAGAGGTGGTGTTCGACAATGACTGAAAAAACTACATAGAGTTCGACACCTCCCCTTACTGACTGTTATAATGGCAAATGTGCCATTATGTGTGCAAACTTTCAGACTGATTACATAGATATGTGTGTTTTGGCATTTACAGAGACCTGGCTGAATGGAAACGATTCAGATGACTACAAAACAATTGATGGATTTCGTGCGCCAATTCGTTTGGACAGAGACTCAGCCATCACTGGTAATTCATACGGTGAAGGTGTCTGCCTTGATATAAATAATGGTGTAAAACGGTAATGGTTACAGAAAAACTGTGCACGAAAGATGTGGAACTTCTGTCTGTCTCGCTGTGCCCCATTTAACTGCCCAGAAATTTTTACAGATTTACATGATAATCGTGTATATTCACCAGAGGGTTGTGGTGCGTGAGACTGTTAACACCATCTCCTGAGTGGTACAGAAGCTTGTATCGTTATTTTATGACTATCCAAACTTTATTTTGGGAGATTTCAACTTACTCATTTCACTTCACAATTTTTACCAATATGTCACTTACCCAACTCATCACAACCAGGTGCTCGATCAGTGCTACAGGAACATCAAAATCACTTATGAATTGTGAGTAAAACCACCGATGGGTTCATCAGATCATTACTGTGTCCAGCTTATTTCAATCTGTAAACCCATCTTTAAGAGATAAAAGCCAGAAAGCAAATAAATGAAAGTCTGGGGCAAGGATTTTGTTGAGTGTCTGCACGGCTGTTTTGAGTTCACTGACTGGTCAGTATTTGAAAAATCCTGTACTGACATTAATGAAGTGACGGACACTGTAAGCTGTTACATACAATTCTGAGAGAACACCATAATACACACGAAATCAGCCAAAATATACCCTAACACCAAGCCGTAGATTACCAGAGATCTAAAATAATTGACAACTCAAAAAATAGTGTATTTCAACATGGAACATTAACATAACATAAGGAATTACAGAAGGAGGTGAAACGTGAAATAAAGCACACAAAGCTAAAGTATAAGGACAGGACAGAGAATGAACTGTGGACTGAGAACCTGGGCTCATTATGGAATGGCATGAAGATGATGACTGACATTCATAGAAAAAGAAATAATCGAGTTGAAATGGCAGGGGTCAAAACTTGGTGCAAAATTTGAGTTCTTTGCAAGGATTGATACACAGGATTTTTCTTCAGAAAAGAAGTAAAGTAAGAAGTAAGCTTTTCACCAGCTTTTAACACAATCCAGCCCTACATTTTAGTTGAGAAACTGATTGATCAATTCTGTTTGGACTCTAACTTGGTGAGGTGAATTCTGGACTTTTTTAACTATCGGAACACAAAGGGTAAATGTAAATGGCTATTTTTCTGATAGCCTTTAGTACAACTAACAGGAAACCTCATAACTGCTGTCTGTTACCTCTTCTGTTTATTTTATATACAAATGACTGTAGGAGTTCACACAAAGACAGATAAGAAAGATGCTGTCATTGTGAGTCTTCTGCAAGATAAGAAGGATAGCCATAGACCTGTTGTTGATGAGTTTGTTCAATGGCGTGATTGTTTCTTTTTACAGCTAAATGTCTCTAAGACAAAATATATGGCTGTAAATCTTAGGTGCTCCAATCCTCCCACTATATCAACATTATTTAAAGAGGAGACAGTCAACATGGTGGAGCAACACAGACATCTAGGGAACAATCATTGATAACATTCTAAACTTAACACAGTACAAATTTGTAAGAATGGGCAAACATGGCTTTTCTTTCTTTTGAAACTCATTTGTAGACAAACTCATAATGGCACCTTTTATATTGAATCTATTGTTACAGTACATTGGCTTTTTGCATTAAGAATATAAACTATCTTAACATTATAAAAATTAGAAGTAAAATTATTGATTTTCAGAAGACTTCTATCACTGCACTGTATCACAAACAGGTTAGAAAGAAGGCCAACTTAATTCTCTCAGAGAATAAACATCCTCTTTTTCCTAATATTTCAGTAGTTGACATTGGGCTGCAAATACAGGTTTCTGAGGATAAAGAGCAACCGATTTTATAACTCTTTTGTCCCTGGAGCTACAAGCATTTTCAACTCTTATATTTGTAGGGACAGTGCTGAATTCTGAATTTTTATTTTGCGTATTGTTAAAGTTATTTATTCTTCTTTGTATTAATCCTGATTGTGTACACTTATGTCAACACTACTACTACAGCTAGTGTGATTTTGCTTATTTTCTTGTATCTGTGTAATGGTGCCTCTTGTTTTGTACCTAACTGCAGCAAACACATTTCCCTCTTGGATAATAAAGTCTACCTAACCCAACCTAATGTAAAGCTTCATTTCATGTAAGGCATTAAGTGAATCAAGTGGTGTGAGATCATCTTTACAAGTGGCACAGTATATCTTCTACAGGTGCTTAATTTGACACTCAAAGCATCTTGTCAAATCACTTAATATTGTTACAGATTTCACTGTTACAAAAAAAAAAAAGAATTGTGCACAAACCATCCTGGTCCCACCAACCATTCCAGTTTCAAGGACAATTTCTTCATTTTCTCTCCTTGTTGGTGCCCTTCATCTGTAGAATTTACAAACTTCAACCTGGAGAAAGATTCAAACTCAGAACAATGGATTTGTTAGGCAGCAGTGATAAAGCTGTGCCACCATACTACCCTTTTATTAATTTGAATTTCATATGTTTATTTTTTTACTGCTTAGACTTACTGAAGATGTAACCTGTTATTTTGTATGTATCTGACTTCTACAATAGAATAATGACTCATCTCAATCTTGATTAAAATTATATAAAGAAGTTCTCTTTTTGATTATGAGAGGTATCAGTTAAATGATCTCAAGTTTATTTTTCCCTTTAAATTTTCTTACTAATCTCTGATTTAATGTTTTGACCTTATGAATAGTTCTTAAAGTACTCTCAGTTGTGCCAGTCTTCACCTCTGTATCAATCATATTTCTCAGATTGAATTGGATGTGACAGAGAGGGCATTTGACTTGTGTAGGAAGGCCAACAGAGGCCATAGGATTTGTTGCTGTGTTGTGCCTGTTTTTTTTACTTTGGTTACTCATTTTATCAATGATTATTTGGTGCCATTCTGGACTCAGGGAAAATTACAGAGAACCCTTATCATTCGCATCAGATGCAAATTAAATAACAAATCAATCATAAGATACATTTTAGTAAAAGAGGGATATTTATCATGAAAGTCAGTAATTTAATCTTGTGATAAAATCAGAAAACCATTTGGATGCTAAATAACTCATTTTACTAGAAAGTAAATTGATTCTCCTATTGAAATAATATCTTCCAGCCAATTACTCATTTCAAATACTGTGATTTAATAGAAATCAAAGTTCATTTTTACAAAATTAAGCTATTATAAATTTGTGAACAAATTAGTAGGAAATAGTCATTTAAATAATGATTAATGTTAATAGCTTGGGTATTTCTTTCTGCCAGGCCAAAATTCAGGAACATTTTTGTTCTATTTTTAGATATTTTAATTGCATTAGGCTATTCTAGTTTTATACAAACTGTAGCTGCGTTTTCCCAAAATTACCAAAGTTCTGCAGCTTCAACTCAAAAAATGGAATTCAACAAAAGCCTGACGCGCAGAAATGATTCCACAGACAAAATATCTTCGTTTTTAAAAGTTTAGTTAAGTTTCAAAGTAAAACAGTTCACACAAAAAAGAAAATTAAAATAGCAAAAAAAGGAAAAATTAATGTTAAGAAAAGTTCAGTTCTAGGCTTAATCTTATTACATCTCAAATCATTACAGTTTCAAAATGTTTCAGAACCATTTCTAAATGGGCAGAAAACTGTATGTTTATCCCATCTCTGAGTAGAAAATGGGTCTTTTAAGTCCCTTTTTACTGGGACCTGTTCTAAACACAACTAAGCTTATTATCACACTGTATCTCAATTATATTAAGAAGGTTCTATCTCTTGCTAACTTATAGGGGGAAAAGATTATACCATAAGTTATGACTATGAAAGAAATTTATATTCTATTCAAATTAAGCAAACATTAATATGAGCTTAACCCAAAACTTTAACTTTCTAAGATTGGCTCTTACACAAATCATAATTAAATATTTTGATTATAATGGAGTCATAAAACAATACTGAATCCACACTAAATGTACCTGTATTAATTAGACTTAGGAATATTATAATAACACTAAACATACAATTTCTTATATGTCAGTCAGTCAATGTCCAACCCACTATATCCTAACTACAGGGTCACGGGGGTCTGCTGGAGCCAATCCCAGCCAACACAGGGCACAAGGCAGGAACAAACCCCAGGCAGGGCAACACACACACTAGGGACAAGTTAAGATCGCCAATGCACCTAACCTGCATGTCTTTGGACTGTGAGAGGAAACTGTAGCAAATGGAGGAAACCCACGCAGACACGGGGAGAACATGCAAACTCCACGCAGGGAGGACCCGGGAAGCAAACCCAGGTCTCCTTACTGTGAGGCAGCAGCACTACCACTGCGCCACCAAACCACCCTTTCTTATATGTGGTTAAGAAAAATATATTTTCCTTGAATAAAACCAAAAGCAAAGCCCTTGAGGATCTATGGAAGTCTTGTCTGAGTAAATGCAAATGCGGCAGGTCTAGATTCTGCGTTTTATGCACTAATCTAATGTCATGTCTATCTTGTTTGTCCCTAAATTCTGTTAAGTGCAGTGGGCATAAAGAAGTTTCAACTCAGGACAGTTGTTCTTTTGCAGTTAGTAAGGAGGAGCACTTTAGTGGCTAATTGCACTTAAAAGTGGTATGTTTCATTCCTGTTATGATCCTCTCTCATAAATCAACTAATCAACTGGTGTAAGACCTCCACAAATATCCAGGCAGGCCTGAATCCCACCAGCCTGTGTAGAGGAAGTGCACAAATGGCAGCCTGGCTTCAACTAAACTGGGTGGCTCTGGCTTACATCGGGTCGAAATGTACTTTTAAAATCAAACATTAAAAAATATACCAACAACTCTCAATAGTTCAAAATAGAACAAAAAGATTACAAAGGCTCAAAAAGGAAGTGAACCATCTCAACAAAATGCAGTAACAAAGATTTTAATAATAGGACTGGGAGATGGAATGTGGTCAAAAATACGAACGGAGGTCATAACCAATATAAGACAAACCAATCTTTCTCCAAAACAGAAACGGAAGACAAGAATCAGAAAACAAATAGAAAGTCAGAAAATTGATAACCAAAAGGCTGAAAGCAATGCACGTAAAGTATTATTATTCAAACATAAATAAATTAGAATCAAAAGTGCCTGAATGTACAGGTCGTGCTGATGACAACATGCGTGGAACTTTGGAAAAGTTGCTTAGGCAACAGCTTATTCTCCTGCTACAAAACAAAAGTAGCCATGAACAGTCCAAATTAGCATTGTGGGAAAATAACAAGATTTAATTTTCAAAGTAAGGTGGATAGCAAAAAAATGTATGTGAAATCTTGATTTCCTGGATATAAAGATCCCAGTTTAGCCTCATGCGTCTCAAAAAAGTACAAGGAGAAAGGTACAAAAAAATGAATAAAATATACTCATTGTAACAGTAAGCTAAAAAGAGTTCCCAAGCAGGTAATCCAATAAACACCAAATACAAATTCCATTCATCCAACCATTATCCAACCCGCTATATCCTAACTACAGGGTCACGGGGGTCTGCTGGAGCCAACACAAGGCACAAGGCAGGAAACAAACCCTGGGCAGGGCGCCAACCCATCGCACAAATACAATTACAATTCTAAATGGAATTCTTAATTTGAAACAAAAGTTCAAAAAAAGTTAGAAATGCAAATTTGGAAAACAATACTCACAGTCAGAAATTAAAATCTGCCAGATCACATTCAAAATAAATCACCAAGGGACTACAATTCCCAAGCTGCTTTTTTAGGTCCAGGGTGGTGCCTTAATAGTGATTGACAGGTGGCCCCCCGCCTCTTGAGGAATCTACCTACAAAATACAAAGAACATGAGGGTTAGGAGCACATGCTGATACAGCATATTGCCACACCCACCACATGAGAAACCAACTCAGGATCCTAGATTAGGACCCGGGTGCAGACATGCAGTGGGTGACACCTCAGCACCACACAAGTTCAGATGGAATGGAACAGTGTGAGGTTTTTTTATGGTGGCTGGAGTGCCACCAACCCCCAGGTTTTTCCCTGCAGGTTGGAGGGCCTACATGCAGGGCTGGTTGCAGGTTAACGTCATACCCAGGATGGAGCAATTGCAGGTTAAGGGCCTTGCTAAAGGGCCCAATGAAGTAGAGTCACTTTTGGCATTTAAACCGGCAACCTTCCGATTACCAGTGCAGCTCCCTAGGCTCAGAGCCACCACTCTGACTGAGAGAAACGAAAAACACACATAAACTACATAATAGGTGAATATACTAAAATTACCAGAAAATATATAATTTGATAAATAATAAATGAACAGCTGCGGTGGGCTAGCGCCCTGCCTGGGGTTTGTTTCCTGCCTTGCTACCTGTGTTGGCCGGGATTGGCTCCAGCAGACCTCCGTGACCCTGTAGTTAGGATATAGCGGGTTGGATAATGGATGGATGGATGGATAAATGAACAGAATAATATTATAAAAAATGATGGAACTCAAAGAACAAAAATGGAACGACACAAAAAATGCAATTTAAATTTGTTGGGGTGGAACCCTGGCCTGAGCGTAACAATCCATCTCTTTGATGAAGACTGTGCACTGTTTTATAGCTGTTCTCTTGATTAGTTGGCCTCTTCTTATCTCTTCAAGCAAACAATCACAAAATCAAATTAAGTGGGTGCAGCTCCTTATAGGACCAAATGTACAGAGGGTACTTAATTCTTTTCAGCTGACAGATCAGGCAACAGGCCTTAAGCCCAAAGCCTAGTCAAGCTGAATAGAAGTGCAGTGCATGCCAGAAGGCAAAGCAGGATATCTAGTATCTGGCTTGGTTAGAAAGTGCAGCTTTTGATCCACATTGGGAAGATTACATTTGTGGAAATAATTCAATAATATTTTCTGTGTGTTTAGAGACATTGAAATCTGTTGTACTGCACTGTGCTAGTGGAGATGAAAACAATTAAGTTAAGTGTTTCATGTGGTTGTGAAGAAAGGAGAAGAGTGGTTGCCTTTTTATTAGACATTTTTCATAAAGTGTGCACTCTCTTACCTTCTGTTTGAAGATGGACACTTTCAGTTCAGTTGTTGCAATTCTGATACTTTTGTGAAGAACTCAGCTAAGAAGTTGTAGAACTTATTTTTGTCTCTTCTGTATTAGACAAGCAAGAATTTTTTTTCTTTCCATTTTTCAATTGAGGAATTATAATTTGTAACTAAGGAGCTTTGCCATCCGGGAAAGTGTCACCTGTGTGCATTGTCATGATGAAAGTCCAAACACAGAATCAAAATTCAATGTGATTTTGATGAAAATTTAATTCAAAAAATTGTTTTTACTGAAGCTTTAAAAAGTATTTGCGTGTTAACTTCAAAGCTAAACAGAATGAAATCGTATTATGTAATGAATAACTCTAATGCAGCATGAAACATTATTTACTTTCAAATTATTAAGTTTTACTATTTTTAAATATGGTTAATTACTCACTGTAATGTAAAATAGTTAGTTCTATTATGCATATGTAGCAAACAATCTGTTTAAATTGTACATCCGCATCCCCATATGCGAGCGGCAGAATCGCAAAGAGGCTAGTGTGTAGCACAGGCCTGGGTTTTGGCGAGCGAAGCGAGCAAAGCCCCCTAGTATATATATATATATATATATATAGTCATGCATGTGCCCCAAAAGTTCATCTTCCAGGCCCACCTAAACTTACTAATAACATCTTGGGGCAAAACGGGTGCTGCTGTTAAGAGGCTTTTCTCCTTCTTCCCTCACGGCCTGGAGAAGCCATCCCTTGAGTGCAACCAGTCAAAGGAAGCCCCACCGTTCTGGTCCACAGCGTATAAAAACAGAGCGACCACAGAGATGGTTTTCACATACTGATTTGGATCTGGCTGAATTAAACTGAAACCTGTTTTGTTGTCCTGTACTGTGAAGAAGAGGACTTTTTTGTGTCCTTTTAAGCAGCACAAGAAAGTCCTGCTTTTTGTTATTTGTTCTGTTACTGTTTGTGAAAATAAAAGTTTTGTTGCTGGCTGACACCGCAACCCCCTCTCGAGCTGCGATATGCATTATTATTTACCCTATACAATTCCAGGCACCTCACACCCAGATAAACAGATTTCACCTGGGAGGATTTTTTGTCCGACTTAACACTAGAATTACCAGAGCCTACAAAAAAACTCGTAGATCCGTCCCACCTTAAATCACTTCTCACCTCTCCATCAGCATCTTTTGTGCTTTAAATGTATTGATAAACAGCAAGTAGTCTGCTATCACATCCCCCACCGGCTCACAGTTTTCTCAGCTCAAGTCTGCTTACCTGCGTGTCAGTTGCTTGGAGTTGTATAGAGTGAGAAGTCAAGCAAAATCACACATTTTATAAATACTATATCGTTATTTGGAACACATGCATTTCATGTGTGTCCTGTGTCTACAACAATCTATGTAAACACATTGTGAAAAAAGAAACGTTTTCATGTTTTAGTAATAATTGACAAAGTATAGACATGAAGTTTATAATGTGTGAAGCCTGAATTTCAAATATCAAAGAAACACTTTCACAAAAGGTATAAATATAACAGAACAAGTGCTCTTTTATTCAAAAATATAACTGCAGAAAAACAACACACGTTAGGGTGTGACATTGACACACATTTACTATGACTGCCTCCGTGGCGCAACGTTATCAGCTGCTGACTGGTAATTAACACTAGAATTACCAGAGCCTACGAAAAAACTCGTAAATCCATCCCACCTTAAATCGCATCTTAAATCCCTTCACACCTCTCCGCCAGCGTCCTTTGTCCTCTAAATGTGCTGATAAAGTGAAGCTAGAAGCAGCCGGCTATTCCATCCCCCCACCAATTTAGAACGTGCACGAACTTCTCTCAGCTCATGCCTTGATTGAGTATCTGGGAGTGAAGTGAAGTTTTAGAGTGGAAATAATAGATCGTTGTTTGGAACACACGCATTTCATGTCTGTTCTGTTTCTACAGTAATCTGTGTAAACACATTGTTAAAACAGAA
>JANRMT010062856.1:28754419-28765487 GCA_026402145.1 Polypterus bichir lapradei
CTCCCATCGGTTTTTAAAGGCTCTATGTTCAGAATCACCTTTTCTCTGTGGGCTAGCTTCACAATAACTTGCAGCATTATAAGCTAGACTTGATTAACGCGGTAATTGTTCGGCAAGGCAGCTGAAGCGCTGCATTATGGGATCTGTAGTTTATTGTATTACCAGCGCTTCATATCCCCGGGCCATTAATAACAGTAATACAGTATATAAAATGATCTCGCGGGCCGGATATAATTACACGCCAGGCCGGATGTGGCCTGCGGGCCTTGAGTTTGACACATATGGACTAAATAGAACTTGAAAAGATATATTTTTTCAAATGTGATCGCGCAATTCAGATAGAGTTGACGCGCACTACAGTACATCGAGCCCACGTGCTATTGTGGTTTTGCCTGCGTGCCTCAATAAGTCATCCTCCCCTCGCTCTTACTTTTTTACCGTTCATCTAATGAATACACTGAGTATGGCTTTACCAAAACAATCATTGATGGCGAATAAAGTATCCATTATTCGAGTATGTAGATCGGGGTATATATATACATATATATATACCCGCTTATCGCAGCGGAGAAGTAGTGTGTTAAAAAAGCTATGAAAAAGAAAAGGGAACATTTTAAAAATAACGTGACTGTCAATATACAGTATTTGTTTTGTGAGTGTTACTGAGTGTTGCTGTCATCAAGGATTTGATTATCATTATTTCTTTCAATCAGGTTCGTATTTGTAGGATGTATTGTGTTCAAGTTACATTCCGTGTTTGTCAATCGTTGTAAAGATGACAGGTTTCATTCATCGATTCGTTTCTTACTGCATCAATAAACAGCTCGACTTCTTCATTATCTGAGACCTGACACACTGCATGCACGGGTTTTTTTTTTTACACTGTCTTCCTTTAGCGGGACATTGACTTTTCCAACCGTGTGCTTTGTTTCCTGCATTAGCTGCATTTATGAATATGCTTCATATTTTTTTGCTGCCTTTTCAATTGTGTAATTCGGTTTTTGTTCAGCGCTTTTTGGAACTGTTGCTTTTTGTCTGTGCACTGCGTCAGTTCACGTGAGCCGCTCGGTGTACATGCATCGAAGTTTCCCAGCTGTGCTGGTGCCATGTCGTGCTATGTCCATGGCTGTATCTAATGTTACCGAAGTCCCGGCACTTAAAACTTTCTCTCGCAGTTTCGCTGAGTTTGTGCCAAACACCACCCTGACCATCTCATCTTCCTCTGCATAAGCACAGTCCTTCACCCGTGAATATTTACCCGTGGCAGTGTTTCTATTGGATTGCCGCTGACGGACGGCCTTATATGGGCAGGCACTAAATTACAAACGCCAGCGGCAGCCTGTCTATGAACTTAATTTAAAGTTTAGGTTTACATCGTGCTTTGTTTCCGAAGTAGCAGAACTCATGAATATGGTTGTATATGTCACTCGCTCGCTTCTTATTGTTTCGCTGCCTTCTCAATTATATAATGCATGTTTTCTTCAGCGCTTTTTGGGCCTCTTCCTGGTTTTCTACGTACTGCGTGATTACGTGGGAGGCGTGATGATGTCACACGAAACTCCGCCCCCACGGGTTTCAAGCTCATCTCCATTACAGTAAATGGAGAAAAACAGCTTCCAGTTATGACCATTACGCGTAGAATTTCGAAATGAAACCTGCCCAACTTTTGTAAGGAAGCTGTAAGGAATAAGCCTGCCAAATTTCAGCCTTCTACCTACACGGGAAGTTGGAGAATTAGTGATGAGTCAGTCAGTCAGTGAGTGAGTGAGTGAGTGAGTGAGTCAGTGAGGGCTTTGCCGTTTATTAGTATAGATGAAGCCTGAAGTCCAAATATCAAAGAAACATTTTCACAAAAGGTACAAATATAACACAACAATTGCGCTGTTATTCAAAAATATAACTGCAGAAACAAAAAGCCGCCTTAACATGCAACATTGACACCTGTGTATTATGACTGCCTCCGTGGCACAATAGAATCAGCTGCCGACTGGGAATCAAAAGGTCGTGAGTTCAAACCTGCACCACTCTGCTTTGAGAAGTAAACTGCTCTTAGTCTTACTATTTTAGAATAAAAGCATACATTTAATTTCAGTCTGTAACAGCCGGTGTAATTTATGATCCTTATAAAGGTTAGCTTTGTTTTTTTGTTTTTTTTTTAATTCACTTTTCATTCTCTCAGTCGCGTTCAGAATCAATCCATACAATCCCATCTGACACGGCTGTTTTCACATAAAGACGCGCTATAGCTCTGCAGTGTACTTGTGACTGTGTTCTCGTATAAATGTTTGCGAAATGAAGTGTCTGCGTGCACTTTTCGTGGCATTACACGTGTATTTTTTGAGCATGCTCAAACACAGAAACATATGTTGGTGTAAAAGTATAACAAAACAAGTGCACTTTTATTCACTTACTACCTGTATAACCGAAGAAAAAAGAAAGCAAGTTACAGTAGGCGATTGATACGACAGCTTGCATGGTGCAATGCTAAGAAGTGCTGATTTTCATTCTGTGCTATATAAAATCATCACATTCAAATATTAACAGTTCCCACACACCCAAGGACCGTCCTTCCTACATTTACGACACGTGTACTTGTTGCAGTGTACACACCTCTCTGTGCTATGGTTCCTATTACACTGGATGAGCACCTGACACTGTAATTTCTTCCCTGGGGGAAGGTCCCACATCAGAGAATTTCCAGTTCCTGCATAAATTCACACCCGATCTGACGCTGTTCGTTTTCAAATAATATTGCATTAGTGCGATGATGTTTTCACATATATTGTCTCTTTCTTTCAGGTGAATATGAAATATGAATATAAACAAATATGAAATAAACATTTTCACAAAAGGTACAAGTATAACAAAACAAGTGCACTTTTATTCAAGAATTTAACCAAAGAAAAAAGAAAGTAGGATACGGTAGGCGGTTAATATGACAGCTTGCGTGGTGCAATGCTAAGAACTGCTGCCTTTCAACCAAGAGGTTGCAGTTTTGATATCAGCTGCTTCCCAAATTTACCATTTTGAGTAGTGAGCTACTCTTATTGTTTATATCATACAATAAAAACATTTGATTTGCGTCTGTAAATTTATAGTACTTGTCGATTTTTTTTTCAGTTTTATTCTCTCCCGTTCAAGCTTCCACAATGTGACATCTTTTTCAGATAAAGACGTGGTAGGTACAAACTTGTTTTGTTGTACCCCCTCTTTATTTGAAAACCGTGTCAGATCTTCTGCGCGAACGAGAATGGGAAAACTGTGGACGTGGATGTGAGTGGTGTGTGTGACTGAGAATGACTGTGGATGTGAATTGTTTTTATTCAGTTTTATTCTTAAGTGTTCACGCTGAATTAGTATGCGCCTTCTGTTTCATGATGTCAAAGCTGCACTGATAAAAAAAGAGAGACTTAGATATATATGACATTTGGAATAATTCATTTAATGACCTGTATTGTACATTTCAGAAAACGTTGTTGCACCAATGCAACATTATATTCATTTGCATACCTTCATGTGGTTGTAGTCATGACGTGACTGCATTTGTTTTTTTGTTTTTTTTCCGATCTTGGCCATTGTCCACATGTTGCTGCATGTTGGTATCTCTTTTCAACTCCAGGAGATGCAGAGGACAGAATAGTACAGACAGGTCAGTTCCGCTCTATATACAATCATCAGATTCAAATGTTAACAATTCCCACACACAACTTATGACCGTCCTTCTTACATTTATACATGTGTATAAGGTATAAGATGTATAAGATGGTCAGACTTGTCCAGATGTTCATTTTAAAGCATTATGTCAGGTCAGTTTGTTGTGTACGGTAAAGGAACATGCTGTTAGACATTGGTTTAGAATTACTCCTCATTCTGTTTCTGAGTTTAAAAATAAACATCAACAGGATGTAACCACTCCTAGGCAGTAACATGGAAAAATTCAGTCAGTTTTTCAAAATCTAGATCAGATTTATCAGTTTTAATTGTAATGTGCTCGCATTCCCTTCATAAATCTCCACACCCTCTCCTGTTTTTACCATTCTATATGATCATATCAAATAAAAACTGCCCTGCATTAAATAGCATCAGAATTATGTTTAAGCTGGTTCTCCACAATAAATGAATGCACAGTACCAAGAACAGTCTGCGAAACGCCATAACATGTAAAACTTCATTCAACTTACTTAAACAGCAAAAAAACATTTCACATTTATGGAGACAGGCCAGTTCTGAGTCCTTTCCATCTTACTTTTCTTCTTGCTCTGTATTCCCTCCATCTTTGGACGAGCTGCTTCTGCGATAAGGTGCAACAGTCAGCAGTGATCACAGAGCTACCAGCCAAGTAGAGGAACATTTAATTTTTCCCTATTTACATGCTCAGAGTCTCCTACATTCTTCTATGTTATAGACATTGGTAACCATCAGAATCTTCTGAACCTCTTCATTAATGCTGTGAAAACTTTCAAGCTCCCACCTTGTCCAAAATGCAGTTGATACAAGCTGACCGCTCAGTTATCCATCTGCGATGACAGCAGGATAATTTCAATTTAAAAATTAATTTAGGATTAACAGTGACAAGCCAGAAGCCACATCTTGACATTGTCACGTGTGATGTTCTGAGTAGTGTAATGTTGTAGCATGTAATGTCAGTTATGCTTGTTCAATATTATAAGTGCTGTGTTTCTCTTACCTTTTCTTCTTATATTTAAAAAATACATGAAGAAGCGTTTCCTTCTTCAGACTGTAAGGATGTCACCAATAGCAATACTTTACCTTTTTCGGACGCGGGATTTACTGTCATCAGGTTTTGGGTTGCAAACGTTTAAAGAAATGACCAGGCACTTCAAAGGAGAAAAAATAAAAAATGAGGCATCAGTAAAGACTGGGATTAACATCACAAACACTGCTCTTATTATGACTTTTTATCCAGTTACACACAGCAGTAGGGTATTTTGGGATTTTACTTCATCCACTGGCCACGTCTATCAGACTTCTATTTGGAGTCACTGTGTGATTACTTTGGTTCACATTGCAGAATAACCCTATTTGAACGGACTTTTCTGCTTTCATATGATGACTTGGATTTTGGATTTTCTGTCAGTATGTGGATATTTGTTCTTCAGTTTGTAATCATGTATGTTTTATAGTTAAGGAAAGGAAGGTTGGGGTCATGTCTATATTCCCTCTCTATCACTGTACATGTTTGAATTTATGTTAGGATTTAGGATCTCTAGTTGTTTGTAATATTTCATCTTTCTAATATATTCATTTTATATTTACTCAGCCTTTCTTTTTGACTTTTTTTATTCTGTTTTTGTCTGCCAACTGTGGAGCTTGATTGGAGATCAGGTGAGACATTTAATCATAAGTATGGTTTGGCATGGCCCAACTCTACCGGGGGGTGATTAGCTATCATCTGAGATTGAGCACGGCTGCTACAAAAGGACTGCTCAACTGCATTTCTGATGTCACAGGAAGTGAAACTGTACATATGGTGGCAGCTCTTAGAGTTAGTGTCAATTCCAAGTAGGCCCTAGCGCTAGGTTTTTTAACTGTTTTTTTGACTTTTATTTTAATTTTGAGTTTAGCAATTCTCTTTTTCTCATCACAGTAATTACTTCTGCCCACCCTCAGCTACAATTTTTGCTTTACATTTTCACCTCCTGGTCCAATTTTACTCACAATAGTCTTAAAAGACGCTGGTAACAAAACTTAACTGAAAGCCATTGCAAACAGGATAAACAGGAGCTCTTTGGTCATATTTTTGACTTCTTCCAATGATTCCTGAAACTGCGTTTTGAAATAAAAGCATTAATAGTATTAATTGTGTTAAATTAATAGTATTGATAAGAACGGTTTTAGTGAATGTAGATGATTTTGCAGTAATAAAACACAGAGTCCAGATTCATTGCAATACATTGCAGATAACGTGCTAACTCGCCCTAGGAAATACTAATCGATTTTATATTGCACAATAAGGCCTAAACTCAAATTAGACTTCTACAAAAAGCCAATGACAATAAAATAGTTGTAAAAAATGTTCAGTTTTGACTATGGGAGAAAGCAAAGAGGATTTTCTTGTATTCTTTTGAGAGTTGGTAACAGAACTCAAAGTGAGGAAATGATTGTGTAAAAAATTTAATTCAAGCCATAACCTGAAACGTCTGCTAGAATTAAAGATATCCCAAACAAACGTCACGGAATGTTATTATAATAAAACCAACTAATCTTAATTTGATTTAGAGCCTTTCTATAGTGAACAGCATCCAAAGCTAGAGCACAATTGTATACCCATTATTTTTCTCTGAGAGTCACTCTCTGCGGCAATTGTGAGCAACTTTGTCATTTATAGTCCAATAGCTTAGTCACTATGCCATCCTGCCTGATTCAGAAGAAAGCCGTGTTATAGACACAAGCAAATGTGAAGCGAGAACAATAAACAGTTGGCAGACAGCATGGGGAAGTCTTCAAAGTGCCATCAAGCTGGGAACATTGAGCTCCACAGAGCTGTCCAGCTGGCACTGTAAATATCACCATTGGTGACAGTTAATGGATACATTTCAATTATCACCTGTGCAAGTGGAAATCTAAGATAATTGCATTTCTGTAACAAATAAATATATTATGTCTAGAAAGACTTCACCAAGATATTGAACTGCAGCATGATAGGAAAAAAAGAAGTGCCTGTCAAGCAAGATTGGAAAGAAAAAGAATACAAGTGACATCCTACTCAAGAGGATGTGAACACGCACCATTATAAGCATGTCTGGCTTTGATTAGCCTATCATAAACACACAACAGCCACCCACTCTGATATATAGAAGATTCAATGCCATAATTGCTTTTATTTTGAATTTAAAATGTAACTGCTATCCTTACGTACACTGACCTATACACACAGAGATTCCTTTCGTAGATAAATTCATTTGATTTCACCTTCATGCTATTAGCATTTATCTCAGTATGAAAGGTGGCATTTCCTGTGATGGCATTATTTATTTATTAAAAAAAAATAATTCTCAATTATGTCTTATGTATTAACATTGAATTGCCTGTCACAGTTATTTGTCAGACGAAATCACTTTCTGGCCTTAGTGGTGCATTATTGCAAAAAGTCATCTGTATCCTTTGAGACTAGTAGACTTTTATTCTTAAACAGCAAGCTGGAATTATTAATACAGGATTGCAATGATACATAAAGTTTAAAAACGATCCAACTGCACATCTTGAATAAAAATATTACGAGCACTCACAGGTAAAAAAAAAATAAGCCAGGGTGTAAAAAAGGTCATTTTGAATGAAAGGAGGTGTTGTTTTCACAGTCACATCTATCAATCCTCTGCTCACAGTTCAGTTTTCTCATGCAGTCCTCTTGTGTTCAGGTGTGATTCCAACAATGTCAGTAAGTGTCAAGTAAACTTAAGAATGTGGTGAAGCAGCACTCTCAATTTGCTAGTCACTGTAATGTGTAAAACACTTTAGTTGAATTAATACTTTCCTGGTAACCATCTGTCAATTCAATTATAATAGGATATTGGTGAGTGTCACAGCTCTAACAAAGGAATAATGGTTGCACCCTAGAGGTGTTTTTGGTGCTTATAGGGTTCTACACTTGTATGTAAACCTGTGTTTTATTTATTGTTTGCTTATACTAGTTTCCTCACAAATTACTACATGAATTCTTAATGGAAGAGACTTAAGTAAGTTTATTAAAAAATAAATATAATTATTAAAGGTCATCACATAGATTTTCTGCAGGTATTACATTTGGGGAGCTATATTAGGTGACCATTCTAACTGTCCCATAGCTGTGTCATCCTTTTCCAGCTTTCCACTACAGTTTTAGCCTGTGAGCTTTACAGTTATATCTTCAAAAGGCTGACAGTTCTATTGCAGAAATATACAATGCTGTCAAGGCACATTAAACATGTAATGTCTTCTATCTGACAGATATAAAAAAGCATTCTTTTATTTAATCAAATTATATTGTTAAAGGCACATAATCAAACTTGCAGGGGTCGGAGGCCAGCAGCATCAGCTCCAAGCAGGAAATGTCCCTGAATTGGTTGCCGGTCCGCTACACACTCATGCTAACAATGAGTCAATTTAGTATAAGCAACTTACTTTTTTTGAAGAAAAGAATATTTAAGCAACTGGAGAAAAAATCCACATACTGCATACATAGGAAAAATATGTTAATTTCACCCAGTCTGTAAGGTTATGGCTCTCTCATCAAAAAAAGTAATTTCATACAAGTTCAATTTAATCAGCTTCATTGTTCCAAATTTGGGCCAGTATAGTGCAGCACTGTATATTGCTGTATTGAGAATCCTGGGCTCGACTATCATGTCCATCTGTTGTATGTGAGGAGTTTGTACATTCTTATGGTGTCTATAGGAGTTTTCCTCCCAAATCCCAAAAGACATGCCATGCAAAAAAACTGCCGACTCTGAACTCAACCTGTATGAGCGCCAGTGCACGAGTGGGATCCATGATAGACAATTGCTCTCTCCAGGGTTCTTGCTAGCTTTCCATACTGAAATGCTGGGATTGGCTCCAGGGTCCCAAAACCCAGAATTGTGTTAAGTAGGTTTGGTAATGCCTGTATGAATGCATAAATTCTGACTTTACAAATAAAGAAATTATCTGATTCATTATAATTAGAATAAATAACTATCACTATTGAAGAGGTAAAATGATTACTTTTCTAATACTGTTAGTATTTTATAATAAAAGTATCTGAAGGTTTTAACACAAACATGATAGATAGTTTTAAATATTCCATTAAGTATATTAATGATTCATCTTATCTTAAGCATGATTGCACGCTTCACTTTCTTTACTGATACTTTTTCTATCACTTGTTAGCACAGCAGCATTATTTTATGATAAATGTTTTCTGCTCAGAAGCTTTGACATAAAAGTATGAAAATATATTTTATACTTGCTGATTACCCAGTGGCTTCGCTCACTGAGTGCAAGGGAAAAAAATAAAATGTAGTATATAAATTATTAAATAGTAAAACATTAACATTTACGAAGTAAAGATACATTGAACACTACTGGAGTGATTTAGGGTAAAGTACATTTTAAAGGCGCTACAACACAACAGGTAAGTAGTACTAACAGCAGCTCAAATGTATTTGGATCTCTTGGTAGGAGATCCCTTGTGAAAGGTGCTACACGACCGGTGTGGTATAGAAATAACATCTTGTATGTGATCCTCCAAATTTCTGCCTGACAATGTTGCATTATGTGCCTGTGATTTAAGAGAAAAATTATTCTGAGAAATGTAGACGTTGCCATTCCGTGCTTAATGGGCAGAAGGTCCAAACAATTCCCAAGTCCAATACTTTACATGAAGATATTGGTACATCTTCTTAGATGTAAACCCTACATGTTGTTAAAAGAATTAATCACAAAAGCAACCTTGAATGTTGCGGGGTTTTAGTGACCCGAATTCACCTTAAGGGACAGTAAGTAGTCGTGGAGTGCAATTTACAAAGAGAGTCTTGCTTTGATGGCGGCGATTACTCTCATTCGCAAAGATTTCCACTATCCCAGGAGCCGACGGGGCACTCGAATTGTCTCAAACAGTGCGAGAAGACAGGACGTTGCCCGAAACTGCGAAGCTCTCGACCCGGTGGAGGAGCCCGACATTCCACGCCTTTCAGTGTCCACTTTGTTCTCACGACCCATCGCCGCTGAAGGCGGTCTTGTCTTCAAATTGTTTATAGCTCAGCGCAGTTAAAAATTAGAAAGACGCAAAGCTGTTTTCCTCATTTCTTCTACTATGAAGTACTGGCAATTAAAAAAAAGTTACAATGTGGCAGTTTCCTCGACAGTGATGTGGATGAATAATTAAAACTTCTCTGTCAGAATGCGCCTGGCGGCGGAATGCTCAGCGCTGGAGTCCAGATAGGAGGGCTGGGAGAGGGAGACGCGGGGCGCACTTCTATGGGATAGATCGGTGTGTTTGTATTTATTTCTTTTCAATATCAGTAAAATAACTCTCACACAAATAATAACAATTCGTAAAGACAATATAAAAATGGCGTCCACAAACGAAGTGATTATTTCCCGCATTATAATATGTTCTGTGGTCATTTGTAATTTCCGTTTCATGTGGTCATATGTAATTTCCGTTTCAAACGCGAAAAGAATTTTATATATATAGATAATAATCATCTGTTTACATAAAATGCAAACAAGCATTTTCTTTGTATATGTCGTATTTCCCATTTGTTAACTTTGCACTTAACTTCCTGTACATTAGTGAGTGAAGTTATCTGTCATTCATTCATTTTCCACCACTTTTCTGAGACCAGGTCATGGGGACAACAGTCTTAGCTATGAGGCATACACATTTCTTTCCCTAGCCACACTTGCCAACTCATACTGTTGGATCCCAAGGTGTTTTCATGGCATTTGGGAAATATTATCCTCTTCTCCTGGGTCTCTTCCCAGCAAGTTGTGGCCATAAAACCTTCACAGGGAGGTTCCTGGGAGGCATCCATATCAGAGCCCAAACCACATCAATTGTCCCCTCTCAATGCAGAGGGTCGGCAGCTCTACTCCGAGCCTCTCCCAGATGTTTTTGCTTCTTACCCTAATTATAAGCGAGAGCCCAGCCACCCTGAAGAGAAAGCTCATTTCGACCACTTTTGCACAGAATTTCATTCTTTTAATTATTACACAATTCTCATGACTATTGGTGAGGGAAGGGCCCTAGACTGGCTGGTAAATCGAGAGCTTCTCCTTCTGGCTCAGCTCCTCCTTCACCACTATGGATCGGAGTAGCAACCACATGAATGCATGTGCAGTCCTGATACATCTAGTGATCTCACCATCCCTTTTCCCTTCTCTTGTGAATAAGACACTGAGGTACTTAAACTCCTAAACTTGAGGTAGTAACTTACTTCCCACTTGAAGAGATCGAGCCACCTTTTTCCTTCTGAGGCACAGATTCCAATGAACATGCACCATTGATAGATAGATAGATAGATAGATAGATAGATAGATAGATAGATAGATAGATAGATAGATAGATAGATAGATAGATAGATAGATA
>JANRMT010062856.1:28765497-28775658 GCA_026402145.1 Polypterus bichir lapradei
ATAGATAGATAGATAGATAGATAGATAGATAGATAGATAGATAGATACTTTATTAATCCCAAGGGGAAATTCACATACTCCAGCAGCAGCATACCGATTAAAAAAAAATTAAATTTAAAAGTGATAAAAATACAGGTATAACAGACAATTACTTTGTATAATGAACTGAAGATTCGCATAGTGTGGGGGAGGAACGATCTCCTCAGTCTGTCAGTGGAGCAGGACTATGATAGCAGGCAGCTGTCTGGAGATGATACTGTTCAGTGGATGCAGTGGATTCTCCATTATTGACAGGAGCCTGCTCAGCACCCGTCGCTCTGCCACGGATGTCAAACTGTCCAGCTCTGTGCCTACAATAGAGCCTGCCTTCCTCACCTGTTTGTTCTGGCGTAAGGCGTCCCTCTTTTTTATGCTGCATCCCCAGCACAACACTGCGTAGAAGAGGGCGCTCGCCACAACCGTCTGATAGAACATCTGCAGCATCTTATTGTAGATGTTGAAATATGCCAGCCTTCAAAGGAAGTATAGTCGGCTATGTCCTTTCTTGCACAGAGCATCAGTATTGGCAGTCCAGTCCAATTTATCATCCAGCTGCACTACCAGATATTTATAGGTCTGCACCCTCTGCACACAGTCACCTCTGATGATCATGGGGTCCATGAGGGGCCTGGGCCTCCTAAAATCCACCACCAGCTCCTTGGTTTTGCTGGTGTTCAGTTGTGGGTGGTTTGAGTTGCACCATTTAACAAATTCCTTGATTAAGTTCCTATACTCCTCCTCCTGCCCACTCCTGATGCAGTTTATGATAGAACTGATATCAGCGAACTTTTGCACGTGGCAGGACTCTGAGTTGTACTGGAAGTCCGATGTATATAGGCTGAAAAGAACCGGAGAATGTACAGTCCCCTGCGGTGCTTCTGTGTTGCTGACCACAATGTCAGACCTGCAGTTCCCTAGACACACATACTGAGGTCTGTCTGTAAGATAGTCCATGATCCATACCACCAGGAATGAATCTACTCCCATCTCTATCAGCTTGTCCCTAAGGAGCAGAGGTTGGATGGTGTTGAAGGCACTAGAGAAGTCCAGAAACATAATTCTTACTGCACCACTGCCTCTGTCCAAGTGGGAGAGGGATTGGTGTAGCATGTAGATGATGGTATGCTCCGCTACCACCTTCTCCTGGTATGCGAATTGCAGAGGGTCAAGGGTGTGGTGGACCTGTGGCCTCAGGTGGTGAAGCAGCAGCTGCTCCATGGTCTTCATCACATGTGATGTCAGAGTGACAGGCTGGAAGTCATTCAGCTCACTAGGACGTGATACCTTTGGGACTTGGGTGATGCAAGTTTTCCAAAGCCTCGGGACTCTCCCCTGTTCCAGGCTCAGGTTGAAGATGCGCTGTAGAGGACTCCCCAGCTCCAACACACAGACCTTCAGCAGTCATGGCGATACTCCATCTGGACCCGCTGCTTTGCTGGCACAAAGTCTTCTCAGCTCTCTGCTTACCTGGGCTGCTGTAATTGTGGGTGGGGATGTCTCTTCTATGCTGGTATCAGCAGAAGGATGGCTGGTGGGTGCAGTACTCCGAGGTGAGAGTGGGTTAGGGAGGTCAAACCTGTTGAGAAGGTGTGTCACCCTTGACAGCCCAACAATGTCCAGAGCCTTCAGCATTTCTGGGCAGATCTCATCCACACATTGGGCATGCCACTGTAGAATTACTGCTTAACTACCTCAGTGACCTACTGCATGCAAATTGCCAATGTTACATACAGGCCCTACAGCTGTGGAATTATCTGCCTGGTTTTGTAATGCATGCCTCGTCAATTTAAATTGGTTCAATTGATTTTATAGACAAATAGATTTTTTTTGTCCTGAACAGGTAAAGAAAAGGAGGACATCATCTGTATTGACAGATTTTATGACAGCATCATGACTCAAGATGGGCTTTATTAGTGGAAAGCTGGCAACATTTTAATGGATTGATTAAAAGTGGACAGTCTGTCTGACTGCCTCATGTCCCTTACCATATTCTGTTAAATCCATGATTTAATCACAATTCATACAAATTGAAGACTTTTAAGGGTCAAGCAAAAGAACTGTTGGACAACAGAAATTAGTTAATTGCATCCAGTAGTTTATGAAAGACCTTATTTAAATATTTAGCATTTCATGAGGGAAAGGGGCCTAAAACTCTGATTTAATGTGGAAGCCTTGCCACATTTAAGCAGCAGCATAAAGACTGATTATGTGACTTGGATTTAATGTTCAGAAACTGGTGGTATTCTTAATAATTTCAAATTGCGAGGGAAGTCATTTTTTGAATACAAATTGTTTATGTGCACTAATGCAGTATAAAGAATCCATAATTTCAGTGAAGTAAATGAGGTCAGACAAAGCTTTTCTTTTCTTGTGAGATATGGGAGGAGCAGAACATCAAGAAATCTGTGTTTGTAATGAAGGAAGGTAATGGGGCCTATAGGATAAAAAGGGGTAATAATCATATCATCTTTTTTAATAGGACTAGATCTGTTTAGGACTTTTAATCCTGGTTATATGCCACTCTTTCTACTCCTTTTATTGCTCAGAAGCTTTTTAACCTCTCTATAGAGATGCTGTGTTTAGGCAGATGTTCCTTCTGGTTAACTGTAAAGGATTCAGGCAGCCTGAGTGAGGGCATTGGATTGATATATCACTGCTACATTTTTCAATTATTCTTGTTAATTTATTATGTTTGAGTAACATCAATTAACAATTGAGCCAGAAAGAAGAAAATTGTTGTTCATAGCATAAGGCACTCATCACAATTTTGATGCAGATGTGAACTACAGTATAGACACATTTTCAAGATTTCAACATTGATAATTATGCCGAAATAAGTCAGGAATAAAATTTAAATCTGAGAATGTTTGCTTTACCTTTCTATGCCATAACTACAGTGTTACACTGCCTGCCAGGAAGAAGTGATTGCTGATATAAAATGGCATCTTGTATTTGTAAAAGTCACTTGTAATTGCTGTCACCAAAATGCCAAAATGTGACACTAGTTTCTTTTATCAGTCAATCAGTTCTTTATGCAGACTGTGGCAGAATGAACACATATATTAAATACTTTCCAAGATTCAAGACATTACAAAAATGAAAATTTTCTCCCTTTACCTTAGAGCCATAACAAAACTGGCCATAGGAAATACAGTGGAACCTCAGTTTGTGAGCATAATTCAATCTGGATTTGTGCTTGTAATCCAAAGCACTTGTATATCAAAGCAAATTTCCCCATAAGAAATAATGGAAACTCAGATAATTTGTTTCACAACCCACAAATATTTATATAAAAATGATTAATACAAAATCTTTACTCTAACTAAAGGAATCCCTGCTATCTGCTGGCTCACTGGAATCTTTTTCTTTTTTTGTGACTTTAACAAGGAACCTCTCTAATGACAGTTGCTTTTGTCTGAAGAGTCACTGCACTTGGACACAAAATTTAAAAAAATGCTTTACGCACTGTAAGGTTTCTACACTTTTTTGGGATTCCCCCTAATGGGACAACATGTTGGAGAGTGTCCCAAAGCAAGCAACCGCAGGCTCCCAGCGCTGTAGCAGTTTGCTGTAAAATAGAATCCAAAAAGATCGCAGTCAAGCTATAAGCGCCTACCGTCGATGGGTAATACAAGGATCATTATAAATGCAGGGCACAGTATTACTTAGCCACTAACTTGGCCACAACCCTGCCTGATTGCTGTGTCTCTGTATAGGAGAGCGGTAGATCCCGCTACAATAAATAACCATACTGTTCCTGTTTCAAGCTGAATAAAGCTGGCTTTGCTAAAGTACTGTGACTCGGCCTCGTGTTATGGGGTGCATGACAGGGACTCGCACGTTACAGCATACACACGTGGTCACTATGCTACAGTAAACAGTATACGCTTATACAGATGTTGACTATACGATAAAGGCATGCCGAACGAGAACAAGCATGGGAGACAATTACCCACAATCCCCACATGACGTTTGGCAGACAAAGCGTATACGTACTACTCGTATTGCAAGACCTCGCTTGTTTATCAAGTTAAAATCTATTAAAAATTTTAGCTTGTCTTGCAAAACACTCGCAAACCAAGTTACTCGCAATCCAAGGTTTCACTGTATTGAGTTGTATACATGGATATGGTGGGGCTTAGCAAACGAATAAACAAAATTGCAAGCGCTCCATGCATTACATTTGATGTTAGTGTACTTTCTATAAAGGTAGAGCCTTTCGTAATTCTCAAAATTAATGGAAGAGATGAGAAAGTCACAACAAGCATCTTTACCTTCAGTATTTACATCAGCTAGTACAAGCCATCCCTGCAGAGCCCAAGTAAATCTTTTGCCATGGATGTAGAGGCATTTACCACTGCTGGAAAAGGTAGGATGACACTAAAAGTTTATGGTTAATGTGCAATCCATAAATTGGAAGGTCATAAAATAAATGCCAAACCCTATAATTTCATATACAACAGTAATAAACTGATTAACTTTCTCTGTATTTTTTTATGTTTTTGTGCTAATGCTTTAGAAAAACTGACTGTTTGATGTAAGAGAATTTAAAAATGCCTTATCAGTCTCAGCATTTAAATCAAGGTTAAAGAGCAATTATTGTATCATAGCAACTGCTGTATGGTTTTTAATAAGTTAGTGATCTTTGTGACTAGCAGTTCAAAATCATTTGTCAGACACCTACTGGTGCTTGACATTGCTATCACTCTGGCTCCAGTTTTTCCTTCACACCTTTAAATTTGACCTCAAAATGGATGGACACATTAATATCACCAGTGAAGAATGCCCAGTTAGAGCTGGGTAACCAGTTGACCTTGCTCAGATCAAATTTGCATTGCCAGTTATACAGTAGCTTCTCACCTCCATTTCCAGCTAATGGCAGCTATATTTCTGCATTGTTGCTTATTCATAAAATGGACAAATGGATAGATAATAAAACAAGTCAGTTTTGCAAAATGTAGCTGGCCTTGACACCTCCTTCTACTTCCTTTGATAGATTATTTTGGGTAGCATGAGGGTATGGAGGGGAAATCATTGAAATAAGCAGATATTTTTCCAGTAATTCAAAAAAATGTTTTTCTCCCTTATTATAAACTGGTTGTGTTACTCAGCTTCACCTGGAATATTTTGCAGGACAAAAGGCATCAATTATTTGTGCTGTTGGTTAATCAGATGTATCAGAGGCATGATGTAACTAAGCGCTTTTCTATATGCATTTTTTTATTTATCTATATATATTGTAAGAAAGAAGGAAATTAAGTGCATTGAGAAAACAGCATTTAGAAAAAAATCTTTTCAGACGTAAGTCTAAACGTTGACTGTCTAAGATGGTGGATCTCTGGCTTTAGGCACTTCCAGCAGAAAGAAAAGTCCAGGTGGATAGACACTGAAAGTGACATCATTGGTGTTAAAGCTATCAACCTTCTGGTCTGCAGAGGGAAGAAAAGAAAAGGCAGTAGTGCACAGCACCAACCTATGGAGTGGTAGGAAATCACCATCACCAAAGGCATCAAACTGTTCCCAATGTGCACACGCATGGCTGTATATAGATAAGTTTGGGAACTCCTCTTAATTCTTTGGATTTTTTTTATCATTGGCTGAGATTTCAAAGTAGCAACTTCCTTTTAATATATGACATGCCTTATGGAAACAGTAGTATTTCAGCAATGACATTAAGTTTATTGGATTAACAGAAAATATGCAAAATAACAAAATTAGACAGGTGCATAAATTTGGGCACCCCAACAGAGATATTACTTCAATACTTAGTTGAGTCCCCTTTTGCAAATATAGCAGCCTCTAGGTGCCTCCTATAGCCTTTGATGAGTGTCTGGATTCTTGATGGAGGTATTTTTGACCATTCTTCCATACAAAATGTCTCCAGTTCAGTTAAATTTGATAGCTGCCGAGTATGGACAGCCTGCTTCAAATCATCCCATAGATTTTCAATGATATTCAAGTCAGGGGACTGTGATGGCCATTCCAGAATATTGTACTACTCCCTCTACATGAATGCCTTTGTAGATTTCGAACTGTGTTTTGGGTCATTGTCTTGTTGGAATATCCAACACCTGCGTAACTTCAACTTTTTGACTGATGCTTGAACATTATCCTGAAGAATTTGTTGATATTGAATTGAATTCAGCTGACCCTCGACATTAACAAGGGCCCCAGTCCCTGAACTAGCCACACAGCCCCACAGCATGATGGAACCGCCGCCAAACTTGACAGTAGGTAGCAGAAGTTTTTCTTGGAATGCGGTGTTCTTCTTCCACCATGCAAAGTGCTTTTTGTTATGACCAAATAACTCAATTTTTGTCTTATCAGTCCAAAGCACTTTGTTCCAAAATGAATCTGGCTTGTCTAAATGAGCATTTGCATACAACAAGTGACTCTGTTTGTGGCGTGAGTGCAGAAAGGGCTTCTTTCTCATCACCCTGCCATACAGATGTTCTTTGTGCAAATTGCGCTGAATTGCAGAACGATGTACAGATACACCATCTGCAGCAAGATGTTCTTACAGGTCTTTGGAGGTGATCTGTGGGTTGTCTGTAACCATTCTCACAATCCTGCGCATATGCCGCTCCTGTATTTTTCTTGGCCTGGCAGACCTGGGTTTACAAGCAACTGTGCCCGTGGCCTTCTATTTCCTGATTACATTCCTTACAGTAGAAACTGACCGTTTAAACCTCTGAGATAGCTTTTTGTAGCTTTCCCCTACACCACGATACTGAACAATCTTTGATTTCAGATCTTTTGAGAGTTGCTTTGAGGATCCCATGCTGTCACTCTTCAGAAGAGTGTCAAAGGTTAGCACCACTTGCAATTGACCACCTTAAATACCTTTTCTCATGACTGGACACACCTGTCTAAGAAGTTCAAGGCTTAACGAGCTAATCCAACCAATTTGGTGTTGCAAGTAATCAGTATTGAGCAGTTCCCAAACTTTTTCATATATATATTGTGGACCCGGCCCGGACACAGACAGGCAGACATGTTGTAATCCACCACCACACGTTTATTTTACAAACTATTTACAATATTCAGTGCACACACAAACCCCCCTAAGTCCTGGCCAAACAACACCTTGCCTTTCTTCGGGCCGCCTCCTCTCTCTCTTCTCCTGCCTCGTCCTGCTTCCACCCGACTGTAGCCCTGAATGAAGGGAGACGGCCCCTTTTATGTCATCCCGGACGAGCTCCAGGTGTGTCCCGGCATTCCTCCCTGGACACGCCCCAGTGTGGCGGAAATGCCGGCTGTTCTCCCGGAAGCTCTCCGGGTGTCCCTCTTCTTCTTCCCCCCAGCACTTCCTGGTGTTGCGGAAGTGCTGAGGTCCAGGATCCCCAAGGCATTGGGGCGCCCACTGGCAGTGACCACGGGTCCCTACAGGGTTGGGCTTCCAAGCCCTCTACCCGTGGCCCCAAAAGCAACCAGGATGGCGGCCCCCACGTGATCCCAGTTGGGCGCACGCCCACTTCCGGTCCTTGAAGGTGTCCCGGCTGGGTCATCGCCCCTGGCATCATTGACTATATATATATATATATATATATATATATATATATATATATATATATATATATATATATATATATATAAATATATTGTGACAGACAGGGGGCGCTGTCATCCCTTTGAACCCTCAGATCAGACGCCAGACACCAGATAAAAGTCCAAATTATTAATTTATTAGGACAATAACGTGCACAAAGCACCCTCCTCTTTACAATACTCATACAATACAATACAATACTAATAATAAATCCTCCACTCCCAGATGCGTTGCCACCATGCCATCCAGCTCAGCTCACTCGTCTGGGATCTCTCACAGTCTTTTATAGTTAATAACCCGAAAGTGCTTCTGAGCCCTCAGTCCAGGTAATTATCAGCACTTCCGGGTCAGGTAAAAAGTCCTCTTCTTCATCCTGGAAGTACGTCATTTCCCCTGTCGCTGTGACTAAGACGTACTTCTGGGTTATAGGGCAAATACACATCTCTGAGCCTCCCTGCAGCGTCTCCTGGTGGCCCCGATGTTATCCAGCAGGGTTGTGTATTAAAACTACATAGTCCATGATGCCCTGCTAGAATTGGGGGCATCTCCATGCTGCAGAAAGGGCTCCACCTGGTGGCCTGGGGATATTGGCCGGGATGAATGGCCGGCCATAGTCCACTATATATATATACGTATAAATATACATATATATATACATATATATATATATACTAGCAGAATACCCGCGCTTCGGAGCGGAGAAGTAATGTGTTAAAGAAGGTATGAAAAAAAAAGGAAAAATTTTAAAAATAACGTAACATGATTGTTAATGGAATTGTTTTGTCATTGATATGAGTGTTGTTCTCATATCTATATATATATACTCAGCAAAAAAAGAAACGTCCCTTTTTCAGGACTGTGTATTTCAACAATAATGTTTTAAAAATCCAAATAACTTTACAGATCCTCATTGTAAATTGTTTAAACAATGTTTTCCATGCATGTTCAATTAACCATAATCAATTAATTAACATGCACCTGTGGAATGGTCGTTAAGACCTTAACAGCTTACAGAAAGTAGGCATTTAAGGTCACAGTTCTAAAAACGCAGGACACTAAAGAGACTTGTCTACCGACTGTGAAAAACACCCAAAGAAAGATGCCCAGGGTCCCTGCTCATCTGCGTGAACGTGCATTAGGCATGCTGCAGGGAGGCATGAGGACTGCTGATGTGGCTAGGGCAATAAATTGCCATGTCCACACTGTGAGACGCCTAAGACAGCGCTACAGGGAGACAGGAAGGACAGCTGATCATCCTCGCAGTGGAAGACCACGTGTAACAACACCTGCACAGGATCGGTACATCCGAATATCACATCTGCGTGACAGGTACAGGATAGCCACAACAACTGCCCGAGTCACACCAGGAACACACAATCCCTCCATCAGTGCTCAGACTGTCCGCAATAGGCTGAGAGAGGCTGGACTGAGTGCTTACAGGCCTGTTGTAAGGCAGGTCCTTACCAGACATCACCAGCAACAACGCCGCCTATGGGCACAAACCCACCTTCGCTGGACCAGAAAGGAGTGGCAAAAAGTGCGTGAGTTTCTGCATGACAGCAATGTCAGTGTTCTGCCATGGCCAGCGAAGAGCCCAGATCTCAATCCCATTGAGCACATCTGGGACCTGTTGGATCGCAGGGTGAGGGCTAGGGCCATTCCCCCCAGAAATGTCCAGGAACTTGCAGGTGCCTTGGTGGAAGAGTGAGGTAACATCTCACAGCAAGAACTGACAAATCTGGTCCAGTCCATGAGGAGGAGATGCACTACAGTACTTCAAGCAGCTGGTGGCCACACCAGATACTGACTGGTACTTTTGATTTTGAGCCTCCCTTCATTCAGGGACACATTGTGAAACATTTTTAGTTTATGTCTTATGGTGTTGACTCTTTTAGTGTTCATACAAATATTTACACATTAAGTCTACTGAAAGTAAAAACAGTTGAAAGTCAGGGGACGTTTCTTTTTGTGCTGAGTATATATAGCAAAATACCCGCGCTTGGCAGCGGAGAAGTAGTGTGTTAAAGAAGGAAAGAGAAACAAAAGGAAACATTTTGAAAATAACGTAACATGATTATCAATGTACTAATTGTTTTGTCACTGTTATGAGTGTCGCTGTGATATATATATATAGCAAAATACCCGCTCTTCGCAGCGATGTCGTGTGTTAAAGAAGTTATGAAAAAGAAAAGGAAACATTTTAAAAATAATATAACATGATTGTCAAAGTAATTTTTTTGTGTATTTGGAGGCAGTGTCACGAAGTTGTTTTCGTCTAGCTGCATCAGAAAATGTACCACGACGTATGTACACATACATATATACATATATATACACATACATATCTTCATATCTATATACATATATACATATCTATATACATATCTACATATACACATATATCTATACTAATAAAAGGCAAAGCCCTCACTGACTCACTCACTCACTCACTCACTCACTCACTCACTCACTCACTCATCACTAATTCTCCAACTTCCCGTGTGGGAGGAAGGTTGAAATTTGGCAGGTTCATTCCTTACAGCTTCCTTACAAAAGTTGGGCAGGTTTCATTT
>JANRMT010062856.1:28806946-28849909 GCA_026402145.1 Polypterus bichir lapradei
GAGGCATTTTTCATTATTGCTGGAGACTTCAATCATGCCAACTTGAAGTCATTTCTCCCAAAATTCTCCCAGAATGTGAACTTTGCTACTAGAGGGGGAAGCTGTCTAGACAATGTTTACATGAGCGCTCCTGATGCCTACAAGGCCCTACCCCACCCTCACCTCGGCTGTTCAGATCATATCAGCGTTTTTATGGTCCCTCCATACAAGTCCCTGCTGAAGCGCACTAAACCAGCCCACAAGAGCATCAGAGTGTGGCAGGTTGCTGCGGTTTCAGCTCTCCAAGACTGCTTCAAATTGACAGACTGGGACATTTTCAGAAAGGCTGCTATGGATGGTGACTCCATCAATCTGGAGGAGTACACAGACTCTGTGACTGGCTACATCTCCAAATGCATAGAGGATGTTACTGTTACCAAGGATGTTACCACAAGAGCCAACCAAAAGCCCTGGATGACAAGAGAAGTGCACAAGCTGCTCAAGATCAGAAATGCTGCCTTCAGATCTGGAGACAAGGCCACCTTCAGGGTGACCAGAGCCAACCTGTCTCGTGCTATAAGGAGAGCTAAGTGGGCATACGCGCAGAAGATCAACAAACAATTCAGCAGCACCAGAGACACACGTCGTATGTGGCAGGGTGTTCAGACAATTACAATGGTGATGGTGATGCCTCCCTTCCGGATGAGCTGAACAACTTCTTTGCATGGTTTGAGGCACAGAACAAAGAACCTGAGAGAAAAGTAACACCTCCCTCCACTGACCAAGCACTCTGTCTCTCCATAACAGATGTGAGGAGGACTCTATCCAGAGTCAATCGACGCAAGGCTGCAGGACCTGACAACATATCTGGTCGTGTGCTCAAAGAATGTGCCAGTCAACTGGCTGGTGTCCTCACAGACATCTTCAACACATTTCTGAGCCAGTCATCAGTCCCAGCATGCTTCAAGTCGACCACCATCATACCAGTGCCGAAGAAGTCATCAGTGACATGCCTGAATGACTACCGACCAGTTGCACTCACGCCAATCATAATGAAATGCTTCAAAAGGTTAGTCATGTCACACATAAAGACTAATCTCCCTGCCTCCCTTGACCATCTTCAGTTTGCATACCACTCAAACAGGTCAACTGAGGATGCCATATGCTCTGCCCTTCACCTCTCCCTGACACATCTGGATAAAAAAGACACATATGTCAGGATGCTATTCATAGACTTTAGCTCTGCCTTCAACACAATCATCCCTCCAAAGCTGGTTGTAAAACCGAGCAGGTTGGACCTGAGCACCACCCTCTGCAACTGGATCCTGGACTTCTTGACAGAGATTCCCCAGTCAGTACGGATGGGCTACAACACTTCCAGCATCATCACACTGCGCACTGGAGTACCGCAGGGCTGTGTGCTTAGTCCACTGCTGTTCACCCTGCTGACTCACGACTGCACCGCCATGCACAACACCAATCACATCATCAAGTTTGCGGATGATACGACGGTACTGGGACTGATAAGCAGGGATGATGAAAGAGCATACAGAGATGAGGTGGAACGGCTGGCTGCATGGTGTGAAGACAACAATCTATCTCTCAATGTCGACAAGACAAAAGAGATAATCATGGACTTCAGAAAATCACGTCCTGCCCACATCCCAGTCAGCATCAATGGTTTAGATGTGGAGATTGTTAGGAGTACCAAGTTCCTCGGTGTGCACATAACTGAGGAACTTACGTGGACACATAACACCTCATCACTAATCAAGAAAGCACAGCAAAGACTACACTTCTTGAGGCGGCTGAAGCGAGCACGTCTTCCCCCTTCCATCCTCACCATGTTGTACAGAGGCACCATTGAGAGTGTTCTGACCAGCTGCATCACTGTCTGGTATGGCAACTGCAACATATCTGACCGCAAACGCCTGCAAAGGATAGTGAAGACAGCAGAGAACATTATTGGGGTGCCTCTTCCTTCACTACATTACATATTTTACAAACGCAGTGTCCGCAAGGCCTGCAGCATTGTGCAGGACCCCTTAAACCCCTCACATGGACTTTTCACAATTCTACCATCCAAGAGAAGATATTGCAGCATCAAAGCCAAATCTGCCAGGCTGCAGGAGAGTTTTTATCCCTAAGCTGTTAGACTCCTTAACACCAGGCTGCCCCCTGGGACTTTCACACAGCCTCAACCACCTCTAAAAACAGAACTTTTATACATGAAAACCACTGTCCTGCAAAGATGAGTGTGCATGTAAAAAAGAACTGAAAATCTCATACTGACCTTTAAGGATTTTGTCACTCTTTATCCTTCTGCTGTGAAACATTCTGACCTGTCATTGTTTACACACGTCTTAAACAACTATTATCATACACTGATAATTTCTGTATTATCTATATCTATTATTTATTTATTATATTACATATCTTACACATCAATATTGCTGCTACTTCTTTGTCCTATCTTTGCACAATGTCTTGTCTTGCTTGTGTTTTAATCTTTAATTTTTAAATTTTAATTCTATTTTTAATTTATTTGCACGTCATGTTGTTACACTGTGGACACTGAGCTTCGCAATTTCGTCTATCTGTATACTTGTATATGGTTGAGATGACAATAAAGTTCACTTTGACTTTGACTTGACATTGCAATGTTCTTGTATATGTGTTGCTAGTGGTTTAGATGTTTGTCCCACGTATACAGCTGGGCATGCACTGCATGGTATACTGTGTACTGTGTTTTGTGGCTCTGCTGCAGATTTCTTGCTTTTGCCATTAAAAAGAACAGTCTGCAGAGTGTTTCCCAGTTTATGCACTATATATACTGTCACACATGTGCACTTAGGAGGAAGCTGAATGGACCTAATGAAAATAATTCCACACCAGGCCAAGGGGTGGCGGGGTGCACTAAACTGGCCTCTGTTATTTCTGCAGACCAAATACAGGAAATTCTACCTGATTCAGCCCTGAAGATGTCACTTCCGGTTCTGGCCCCAAGAAAGATGTCACTTCCTGTTCCGGTCTAAACGACATCACTTCCAGCAAAGCACTTTAAAGCCTACATTTATGGTTTAACTTATCAGTTTTGGAATCCAAACCATGCACATTAATACTATTCTTCAAAAAGCCCAGGAAATTATATGGGCGGCTGCCCCAAACCTTTTTGAGTGTGTCGAGTCTGGTTATTTTCACAGTAGTGTAGTCGGCAGGATGAAGACCTCCTTGAACCGGAAGTCGAACCTGAACAAAGACTCGACACCCCATCAAAATCTACAACCAGAGAAGGGTCAGGTAGGAAAGTACCGTTCCTGTGTCACCAAGCTGAGGTCAGGGAAAACTGGATTATGCTTTGACCCAAAAACCTTTCAAAGGCACCTGGGAGTGTAGGGAGGGGACCTACAGAATAGAGCCAGGTATAGATGAGAACACATTAGGAACTTATTATGAGCTCCCGAGAAAGGCATCCTTTGATAAAGGTAGGGTTGTTCTGGGGTGGCAAGCAGAAAATATAATGGCCTGGAGGTTTAACACAGAAGGGGCTACTAAGGAACAGGCATATAAATTGTGGACAAAATTGTGGTACTGGCTAAGGCCACATGAGAAAAATACCTGGCAAATAGTAGAATAGGTGCTTTGTGTCCTACCCAATAATATCGCAAAGGTCTCCACAAAGTGACAAAGGGGTCTGTGGAGCGATACAGAGGGAGGGGTGGTGTACTCTGGCTAATCCTCTGGCCTTCTCTCATACAGTGGCAATAGTGAATGGTTAAAATGTCACAGCTTTAACATCTCCATTGTGGCTTGCCATTTGGTATTACCGTGATAATGGCTTAAAAATAAGACCCGTCTAACCTGTATTCATGGGGACGTCCATTATTATTGGTCCACCACCTGTTACATCAGCCACAACAGCATCCTAAAGAAACTGGTGGTGGCGGTACCTAAAGATCCTCTGTTCCCGGTAATGCTAGGTAGAAAATGGTCAGACAATACAAGCGGTATAATCCTTACTACTCCTAAACAAACAAAAGGTGTAGTCGTGGACATGGAAACCGCATCCTAAGCTACCTCCATGCCGGCATTGTTGGAGGAGAAAAGGAGCTCAGCCTCTAACCATGACATGGAAACACCTGGGACATCATGAGGCAATACATCATCCTCACACAACTGCAGTTTCAATTTAAGCAGACTCTGGCTTCTTTTAAAAGGGAGCAATGGAATGATGACTCCCTTAAATTTGCGAAGAATGCAGTAGTTCTAGTAGATGGCCATCGCACACTGCATCCCATGCCACAGGGTCCCAACTTTGTATTAAATAATGACCTTTTGTATCTGGTGGCAGAACATGAGGGGGAGGTGCCGTCCCTGTTATTAGTACCATGAATTTACTGGTGACAAGTCTGTGAGCTGACCATCTCCTGGGAGCCCACTTGGGCCCCAAGAAAACATTACAATGAGTTAAGCTCCAATTTTTTTGGACCGAAATTAATATGAATATCCTGTCCAGAATGTCAATTGCGGCAGATTCCTAGGAGTGACCGTGCTCCTCTACTTCCCTTACCCCTGACTGATGTCCCGTTTGAACGTATCGGAGTTGACCTGGTGAGAACCCTAGAGTCCTCGGCCAGGGGACATAGATATATAATGGTCCTGGTAGATTATGCTACCCAATATCCCGAAGCTGTTCCAATGCGCTCAGCAACATCAAATGCAATCACACAGGAATTTGCATGAGTTGGCATCCCTAAAGAAATCCTAATGGATCAAGGGACACCCTTTACCTCAGAGACATTCAGGGAAACAGCCAAGGTTACTAAAAATAAAACATTTAAAGACCTCGATATATCATCCTCAAACCGATGGTCTATATATGATGATATATATATTGTGTGATGAAGGGGGCTGAACGCATCCCTAGAAAACACTGTCGCTCCTCCAAACCTTCTCTTAAATGGTGATACAATGGGAACAAATCCATTTTTTTTTTACCTCCTCTTTGCTCCATTAGCTGCTGGCTTGCTGCTGCAGCAGCTGTCCTTTTGTCTTTTCACCTTGTCTCTCTTCTCCCCGAGTTATCCTCTGCTTTATTATGCTGTATACGAATAAAGTTTATGTTTCTTGAAAACCCTGAATGAATCTGTACAACTGTGTGACCCAAGCCTGACAATATATATACAAAATCAAGCTAATTTCAATTCACCATACTGTCTCACTAGTTTAGGTTTTTCAGATGACTTAAACATTCATACAATCATACAATCACCTTTTTACATTTTTTTGTATGAAATTGTGCTATATAAACAAATGTTGTTGTTGTTCTTCTTAATAGAACAGATGATTGCAAGAAGCTAGAGTCTTCACTGGAAGCATGTAAAAAACAACCCAAAACAGGTCACCAGACCTTTAAGGGCACAATTACATACATTTCAATTCGTTTTTTCACAAGAATGATAGATGGAGATTATTATGTGGGAGGAAAACCATAGAATTCAAAGAAAACTCCCCACAATTAAGAAGAGAACAAGCAGGCTCCTAAGAGACAGTGATCAGGCCAGGTTCAAATGCAATATAACAGAGCAGTGAGTTGTGAATTCTAATCACCATGTCACTAGGCTAGCACTAATAATTAAGTTGTTTGAAAAAATTACCCAACTATCAAATATACAAATGCATTTTGATAATATCAGAATTTTCTCATTCTCACTGTTTTCTCCAGTTCTCATTATAAATGGAAAGAGCTGTTATAACTTATTCAAATACATTTTTTAAATTTGGTATTTTCCATCAGCAATTTAAAAACATAGCAAAGATATAAATGATGAAACGAGATTATAGATTGTGCATGTGCTTGCTTCTTAATGTTTTGCACTGTTTTTCTTCAGGGAACAGACTGCTTTGAGATGTAAAAAGAGGGTGTGGTAGACAATGTGTAACGGAGAGCAGGTGGTTTTATGCTTTTTAAATAATCCAAGTGACATGACCATATGTATTATTCAGAGTGCTATTCAATTTCAACTGTGCTAATGCAATTTTTTAATTTGAAGAAAAAAAAACAAGCAGAAAATGAATAGAATTAAGTGCTTAACCAGGCAGAGAAATAGATCAGGGAAACAGCAATTTGGAAAACATTCTGACCTTTGGTTAAAACAGCAGTGACAACTGACGCATCTTTAATTCCAAGCGCGGTTAAGTGTAAGTCAAGGATATTTTTTCTTTAATTGGCCGTTTTATTGGATTTCATTGTGTGGTTTTATAGTGAATTACAAAGGTTTGTTGCTTTCTATAGAAAGACATTATTTGTCTATTCTATTCACTTCAATTCTATTCTACTTTTTCCATTCTAATATATTCCGACATACTGCAAGCAAAGCGGAAATAAAAAACGCTGCATAAAGGCTAAAATCAAAGTATGAGTAAAAAAACCATAGGTCTAGGTAAGCATAGGAAAACAATAAGCAAAAATAAAAACAGGTCTTGAACTAGAAAAACACTACCAGAGACACCCAACATGTTTTCCATTTTAGGCAAAAAATGATCATGTGTGCAAAATGCTGTGCTGTGCTGATGTCTAATAAGATAAAGCAATTTATTATTTAGAAGCTAAACAGAAATTATTCTATCAGGTTCTTGTAACTGTTGAGCTTGGATAAGAACATAAGTTCAAGAATTCAGAAACGAAAAAGTACCAGAAGTATCAGATTGAATTTAAATTATTGTTATTTTTGGATTTACAAAAGCAATTTTCATCTCATTGAGTACTAAACTACAATTTGAAGGTGTATTTTTTAAACTGAATTGCATGAAGTGATGATTTGATGAGTGCAGTGGAGCAGAGTCAATTGTCACTAGCTGCATATTTTATATGTATATTGTGACAGACGGCTGGGGTCCTTGCCCGGTCGGGACGCCCTTTTGAGGAGAGGACCAGGGGAGAGGACATTTCAACAGCAGTACATCCCCTCGGACCCGAGAGGGCAGGCCCCCTGGGTTTCATCGGTGCCATGGGCTTGGACCACAGAAGCTCAACCCTGCTGGGGCCCATGGCCACCAACAGGGGGCACCTGGACCGCTCCGGAGCTGTGGCATGCAGCACTACCACCACACCAGGAAGTCCTGCGAGAAGAGGAGCTGGATTCCCATGCAGCACTTCCATTACACCTAGAAGTGCAGCCAGAATTTGATAGAGGAGCACCTGGAGCACTTCCGGGTGCAGTATAAAATAGGCCACCTCTCTCCACCCTGGGAGCTGGAGTTGGGAGGCAGAGGACAGAGCTTGCGAGGAAAAAAAGCAGAAGAATAAAGAAAGGAAAAAGGACAGAGCATTGTGAGGTTTGTGCACTGTGTGTATTGTGCTGTGCAGGAGAAGAGATAATAAACGTATGTGTGTTTTGGACTTCTGTGTTTCCTGTGTCTATCTGTGTTGAGGCTGATCTTTCACAATATACAGTATATATATATAACTGCACAAAAAAAATGAAAGGAACACTTTGAAAACACATCAGATCTCAATGGGGAAAAAAATCCTGCTGGATATCTGTGCTGATGTGGACTGGGTAATGTGTAAGGAATGAAAGAATGCCACATCATTGATGGAAATGAAAATTACCAACCTACAGAGGGCTGAATTCAAAGACACCCCAAAAATCAAAGTGAAAAAATGAGGCTAGTCCATTTTGCCGAAATTTTATTGCAGCAACTCCAAATCGTACTCAGTAGTTTGTCTGGCCCAAACGTACTTGTATGCATGCCTGACAACATCGGGGGGGGCCATGCTCCTGATGAGACGACGGATGGTGTCCTGGGGGATCTCCTCCCAGATCTGGACCTTGCGGCATTGGAAAGACCAAAATATAATGTCCCAGAGGTGTTCTACTGGATTTAGTTCAGGCAAGTGTGGGGGCCAGTCAATGGTGTCAATTCCTTCATCCTCCAGGAACTGCCTGCATTCTCTTGCCACATGAGGCCAGGACCTGCCAATTCTGGTATTCTATGGCAAATGCCAATCAAGCTCATATATAAATCAGTCCTAAAACCAACTATAACCTTCTAAAATGTGTACTTACCTGCCTGTTGTCAAGTCAAATCCTTGCTCATAATCCTTGTTTTCACAGACAGACCACACCATAATCAATTGCACTAATGACTTCTCTTATTCCATTTCATCTAACCCTCCAGTTCCCAGATGATATCAGAGAGCACAAAGCAAAAAAGAGAGTGGGTCCAAAAAAGTTTCATTCTAAATGTGTCTAAAGTAAAAGCAAATTGAAATGGGAGTTGCAATTAGTGCATACAACCTGGATTGATAACAGCTCTTTTTGTTAGAATTCTAGGCACCTATTGTGCTTAGATATCAGATGGCCCTTCCAATCTAGTGCTGCACATCTAAGCTTTCAGGCTTTGCTTATCCTACTCATTCAAAACTCTACATTTCCTTCTCATGAGCATGCTTGTCCTTGATCCAGTCCTAGCTAGGCAAGACATATGTTCTTGAATCTTCTACCAATCAATTTTTCACCCATGGGGTTGGGCTTGGATAAAATATTTCTTCTGTCTTTGCAGTTCCCAACCTGCATTTAATGTGGCAGTTTAGACAACCCCAAGTTCATCTTTCTAACCTATTTTGCATTGACCAGAGCAAGCAGGCAAATTCTTCAACATATGCATTACAGGGCTAGAGTGTAAAGTTTTCTTTTTAACCTTAATGTTTTTCTGTAGTACATACTTTATCATCATAAGAATGCCAGTAAAATAGCCATTTGCAATATGAAGCAGGCACTCCAAATTATTGTCCTATGCCAAACAATCTCTGAAATGTCCTGAAATCTTTCAAAATACACCAAAATGCCATCTAGGGAAAGAAACTGTAAAACCTTAAGTTAGAAAGGTGAAGTCCAAGAGCATAATCTTTATAATTGATGATAATTATTTAAATACTACAAAAAAAAAAAAAAAAACGGGCAAAAATAAAGCATTTATTGTTTGTTTAAAAAGCAACTCAGAGCAAGGAAGTCCTAGTATACAATCTAAATTACAGTATCTACAAAACAGGAGCAAGAACTCAAAAATCAGAGACATCAATACTTATAAATGTTTATGCTTTACGCGACGCAACACAACGCGTGCTCCAGTGGACACTACTGCTATTCAAGCATTGTATCTTTTATACTTGCATGCATACTTTACGTAAATCTGGAAGATTCTATCAGGCAGCAGTGCGAGATATCATCACGGTGAGAACAGGTTCAGATTCGCTGTGTTGTGAATTGCCTGAAACACCTATTAAATTCTGAGGACACCTTGCCGCTATATCTCTGAAAGGGATGTTTAATGATTAAATCCATCAGTCCAGGGATGCACCTATTGCTAGCTTTGGGCACGATGGCAGAAACAATCCCAGGATGGGGCATCAGCTCTTCGCAAGCTGAACACAAGCACTCACATACACTAGCGTTATTTTAGCATCACCAACTCCCTAAATCTGCATATCTGTGGAAGGAAACCGGAGCACATTGAGGAAACCCACCAGGAAAACATACAAACTCTAGGCAGGGAACACCAGTGACGTGACTTCCTGCGAGACAACAGTGCTGCCGCTCCGCCACCATTTCACCCCATGTGTAGAATTATTAACAGTATTCATTATTTAAATAAAGTTAACGGTTTATCTGTAAAATTTAACATACATACTTTAATGCATTTCATCATGAAAGTGATATCAAGTATAAATCTAAGGATTCTAAATCTGCAGAGAGTTGGAATATAATAAAAGGGACCGCAGTCCCTTATCCGGAGAAGTCAGAGCTGGGAGGTAGAGAGGCAAAACTTGACTGGAAGAGGGTATTGTGGTGGTGAGAGAGTTACTGGGAGGAGAAGGAAAACTTGTAAGTTGTGCTTTTTGTACTGTGTTGAAGGTATTCATGGTTAATAAACAACCTTTATTTGAACATGGGACTGTGATTCTGTGCCTGCATCAGGGTTTGGTCTGGCTGACCCCCTCTGGGTGGTGAGGGGGTTCATCACATGGGATAAAAATAAAGTCAACAATCTTTCCACAAGTTTTGTTTGAATTTTTTCACTCTTTTTACCTTGGCTTTGTTTATTTTACTTTGAATTTTTGATTACATGGCTGTCTCTTTAATAAGCAACCCTTGCTTTGTACAGTGGGTACGGAAAGTATTCAGACCCCCTTCAATTTTTCACTCTTTGTTATATTGCAGCCATTTGCTAAAATCATTTAAATTAATTTTTTCCCTCATTAATGTACACACAGCACCCCATATTGACAGACAAAAAACATAATTTTTGAAATTGTTGCAGATTTATTAAAAAAGAAAAACTGAAATATCACATGGTCCTAAGTATTCAGACCCTTTGCTCAGTATTTAGTAGAAGCACCCTTTTGAGCTAATACAGCCATGAGTCTTCTTGGGAAAGATGCAACAAGTTTTTCACACCTGGATTTGGGGATCCTCTGCCATTCCTCCTTGCAGATCCTTTCCAGTTCTGTCAGGTTGGATGGTAAATGTTGGTGGACAGCCATTTTTAGGTCTCTCCAGAGATGCTCAATTGGGTTTAAGTCAGGGCTCTGGCTGGGCCATTCAAGAACAGTCACTGAGTTGTTGTGAAGTCACTCCTTCGTTATTTTAGCTGTGTGCTTAAGGTCATTGTCTTGTTGGAAGGTAAACCTTCGGCCCAGTCTGAGGTCCTAAGCACTCTGGAGAAGGTTTTTGTTCAGGATATCCCTGTACTTGGCCGCATTCATCTTTCGATTGCAACCAGTCGTCCTGTCCCTGCAGCTGAAAAACACCCCCACAGCATGATGCTGCCACCGCCATGCTTCACTGTGGGGACTGTATTGGACAAGTGATGAGCAGGGCCTGGTTGTCTCCACACATACCGCTTAGAATTAAGGCCAAAAAGTTCTATCTTGGTCTCATCAGACACCTGAAGGATTCTGAGATGGGGGGTCTGAGATGGTGAGAAATAAGATTCTCTGGTCTGATGAGACCAAGATAGAACTTTTTGGCCTTAATTCTAAGCGGTATGTGTGGAGACAACTGATGTAGTTCTAGTTGTAGATCAATCATCTCCCCAAAGTTCTTGGGTAATGGGACAAATCATTAAGACAATGCCAGATGCAAAGGAGACAGTCAGAAGAGTTTGTGTGCAGACCAAGACCAGCATACTGGACAGACCTGTGAACAAACTATGCCTGATTTTTTTTTTTTTGCATGCTTAAATTTAATTGTGTTTGTGTTTTACAGTAGAGTTTAAGTTTTAAGTTTCTTAAGTTTGGTTTAAGTTTATTAAAGCAGATAAGGCTCTTACTAAGTAATGTTAAAGTAATTGATTTCTGTCCTAGCATAAACAATTAGGGGCCGGATGTGTAAGAGTCATTTCCTAGTTACATAAGATTCATAAATGTTTTACTAAATGATAATGCATAATCTATGGGAGGTTCTTACAACCCCCATAAGTATAATTGAATTGGTGTATTCTAGCCATTTCTAACAGCTCTGACTAAACATTATTCTCAGTTAGTGACCAGCCTTGCCATGTGTAAGGTGTAGAGGGCACATGGTTTTAAACCGTGCCTACATGTCTTTTGAGTGTGTGAAGTAACATGTAACATAAAGCGCTTATTTAAGTGCTGAGCTGTACGCTTAAAGCGCACAGAAGAAGAAGTTAAGAACATTTAAGTACAGAAATAACTAACGTTTCTCAAGAAAAGCTAAGTTTAGAGAAGATATATTTTTCCTTTTTTTGCCTTTTATTCTACGTGCGTAACAACTTTTTTCTTTATTCTTGTGTGGATTATTTGCTTTTAATTTTCACTAAATATTTTTAAAACAAACTTTTGGATTGAGAGATTTCTTTCTGCATGTGTTTTACCCGTGCTTGAACTCGCCTTATACTTTAGCGGCTACAACTACCAATACAAAAATAATTCATAATTTTCATAAGGCATCATACACAATTAAAATACTTAACCAAAAAGCTTCCTCGTCATAAATAACACTATTGCAGGGTACATTTTTTTAAGGAAAAAAATTATATGTCCTATTAAAAATAAACGGTTCATGACAGTATTTTTCCTGACAATAGCAGTTGTACAAGATAAGGTCTGTGTAGAGTAAACCCTGCCTGTCAGGTTCTACTCATGGTTCAGTGTATTTTTGCACTTTCTTTAGCCATTTTATTACTTGTTTTCTTCCATTTAACATGCTATTTTGGGAGGGCAAGAAAACTGAATAATTCTGATTAAAGGGGTTGCTCTTTGTTCTTTGACACAGTTGGACAACCTATAAAGTCTGTATGTGAATTTTAACCTTTATTAAAGAAGACATTGAAGAGTGATGTGGTGTTAGATCTATATATTTACTTTATAATGCAGACATTGCCATAAGCCGGAGCCTTCCTATGCACGACAGACCCAGAACAATACTCAAAAATGCCCATTAGAGGGTTGAACCATTAGACCCTGCTAGTCACACAAAAAAAGCAACAAAGAATCTTTATTAATAAAAATATTTTTTTCATAAAAAATGCTTTGAGACACAAAATAAGCTCAGAGGAGGACAAAAGGACAAAAGAGTTTCCTGAAACAACAAATGCAATCCAAGGCAAATAATGTCTCAGTGCATGAAATCCAAGAGTGGTCAAAAAATGAGCAAAGATTCAAACTCCATAATCCCTCAAAGAAAACAAAATAAATAATTAAATAAATAAATCACTAATCAAACTCATATAAACTCATCAATGCCAGCATATTCACAATGAATCACGACTCAGACTAGTGAAGTTAGGGAGTGCTAAGATGTACTATAACGATGATTTCAAAACTTAAATCTAAATGTATGTTTAATTTAATTTATTAAAGAATTACAAAATACAACAAAACCCAATAATATGAATTTTAAACATGTAAAGTCATAAACTATACTCAGAAAAAGTCAAGAAAACTAAAAAGTATTAAAAAAGAAAATAACAGCAGAAAAAGGTGATTAAACTAATGACAATGCCAAACAAATACAAAATATAAAAATCCATTAACAAGAACAAAAAGTCTTAAACATTGCGATGTAGCAACACAAGACGGCACAAAGGAGTAAATAATCCTTAAAATAAACAAAAAATGACCAGGAGCCTCATGCATAACACTGTGCATAGAATTCACAATAAAACATGGCGTACAGAGAAAAGTGGAAATGTGCATACGCACAAAGAAAATCCAGATGCATAAATATCAGCATTATTCTGCTCAATCAAAGGTAACACAAGTGTATGTGCCTGTCGCCCCACACCGACTCCTCCCAGAATTACGTCCCTTTGAATATGCAAATCAATATAAATAGCCCCTTACCTTCAGTGTTTCAAGAAAACAATGGGGAAGGCACTGGAAAAAAAGCCCTTAAGAGAATGAAAAATGGAGGTCCTGCTAAGTGAAGTACAGGCAAGGAAAAATGTCCTATTTGGTGGCTTAGGCAGTTGAATAAGCAATAAAAGGAAATTGATGGAGTAGAAATAGTGTGGCGGATGCACTCAAAAGTTCAGAATCAGAAAAAATCGCACTGTGCCCAAAATAAAAAACAAGTGGTCAGACATCAAAGTCACTGTGAAAAGGAGAATTGCAGCCTGTCATCTGAATGTCAACACCACTGGAGGAGGTAGCAAACTCCCGGGGCTCACGCCATTTGGGCAGTGAGTTGCTGCAACTATTGGAGACACACTTGTTACTGCCATTTTACCAGCGGGGGAGGAAGATTCTGACATCACTGCAAGTGACGGTGAGTTGTAATTTATATTTTGCTTACCATTATACATACTTGTGTAAATAATTTGCATATGTAATAAGAAAAACAATCAGACAGCAGATGCAATATTAATTGCTGTTTATTTAGTTTCAGACAATATTACAAAAGCTGACCCTCATGCTGAGGAAGTGGCTCCAGGCGACAATGGTGCTGCTTCTGTACCGACCACATCTTCAGGTGCTGGCTGCTTACGCACCCCTACCTCGGAAACCGTTGGCGATCATCTGGCCATTTGCTGACGGACACTGTTTTGGAAACACAAAATGCATTAGTGGATGTAGTGAGGGATGTAGCCAACAAACTACGGAATACTGACTACAAAGTAAATGAATTTGTGAAAAAAATAAATGATGCATCTGCTTACCTGCTTTTACATTCTGTTAATTACATTCAATCAACGTTGTAATGCTGTCCAATGTGGCTGATCATTTGGTGGTTCAGGGTCAGGTTCATCATACCAAATCTCTTTAGATATGGGCAAGCCACAATTCTGTGCCATATTATGTAGAATGCTACATGCTTGCACGATGCGACACACTTTCAGTGGACTATAGAGAAGCACTCCATCAGTCTTATCAAGGCAGCGCCAATGGCCCTTAAGCTGCCCTATAGTACTTTCTACCAATGCCCAAGCCCGAGAGTGGAGGTCATTATAATGTCGCTCTTGTTCAGTCAGCGGGTTGGCAAGCAGGTACCCACTGTCACATAAGTAACTGTGTTATATGGTTACATCGTACAGATAACTTACAATTGTGATCAAAGGGGTCAATATCTAACCGAGAATCCAGCCATCACGCATAGCACCATTTTCAAATTTGTTTCCCACACTACTATTCCTCAGGATGAATGAATCATGAGTTGGGCCAGGCCATCTCGCAACAACATTAGCGAGGCATATTTTCGCATCATAGATGATTTGCACATTAATAGAGTGGGATAGCAGGCTGCTTGCTGTTGTGCTGATTGACACATTTACAAAACAAAAGATGTTGATGGAGTGGTGCAAAGGAATTTAAGGTGGCCTGGGACTACAAGTTTTTTTGAACGCAACATTTTTGTGCGTACACACTGTTTATACATGAGACCCCAGGACTTTACTGGTCATCCTCAGAAAAAGGCATTACACCGGGCAGCCAGACCCCAGAACAAAGATGCAGGTTTATAGGCCTGCACAGGCACAAAATGGAGCACTGGCTTTAAAAGTTTGAAAACACTTCTAAATGGCCCAAAACTTAAAAAAGCACAAAAATACAAAACAAATAAATGAATGAATATTAAATATTTATTAAATAATAAAATAAATAAATGAGACAAAACCAATATGCCTAAAAAGGTAGCCCAAGGCAAACAAGACAGAATCCATAAGGTAATTGCAAAATCCTACAACCAGTTCAAAAACACATAAAATAATAATTAAAAAAACAACAAAAATTTCAATAAAACAAAGTAAGCACAAGCTAAGAAACAAAAATTGGCTATAACATAGCAATAAGCAGAACATTCAAATGCAAAAAGATAAATAAATTCACAAACCAGAAAAAAGGGAAAAAGTACAAATGGGGGCCAAAGAACACGGCTAAAATGGTGAATGCCACAGTAACCTGGCTAAGGCAGCAAGTGCCTTAAATAGGGCTCTCTGGTGTTTAAGAAGTGTCTAAATCTGGGGAGACAGACTGGGGCAAAATCACACATATCTGAAGAAATGTAAATAGAGGACAAACAAGGGTATTGGGGTAAATTACTAAACAAACAAACATTGAAAAAGACTACAAGACATAACCAAAATCCTAATAAGCATGTGATAATTATTGCCCATGCAATAGCAAAGTAAACCCTTAAGAGCTTCCTCAGATTACTGTTTAGGGCCTGTTGGGAGTTATTCATGTTATTCATATCACTCATTACTAATATGAATGCAAGGACTGAATGACTTGCTTCTAAGATGCATATATTTTCTACATTTTTATGCCAGCTTGGCCCTGACAATGCTTTCTATATCTCACCAACAGCATCTAGACCTCTTCATCTGACAAAACCAAACTTCTACAAGAGTTGAGTATACCTGCAGGAAGCCTAGAATTTTATCTATAAATATCAAATGCTAAATTTTGTCTGTCCGCCACATGATTACTTGCAATTATTGGGCTAGAACCATTAAATAGCAAAGTGATCACAAAACCAAGTGACAATGTTGGGCATCAAGCACACCACAGAAGACAATTGCATGATCAAAAACACCATAAAAGGAATAAAAAAAAGAACAACAGTGACATGTGATGAGGATCAAGTTCAGGATACAGAATGCAAGAACGACAAAGACAGAGAAGTGCATACCAACAGCATCGAGAAGATTGTCAAATACATGTTCAAAATTCACAATTAATTTTACCATTGTATCTAACTAGCCTTTTGTTTTGTCACACAATCTCCCCCAAACTCGAAAGGTCCCTTACTTTACTTTCTAAAAGCAATGAGCTTATTAAAACAACATCCATTTTTTAATTTATTCTATTTACTGATCATCAAACATCAAACTTTATTAAACAGACATAAAGGATGGCAAAGAGGCTGTGGTTTTGTGTTCACAGCAAAGTGATCAAAAAACAAAGTGGGAACCACCATAATGGCTGGAAGAAAAAGAAGAGCAACAGCATCTACAGTACTGTGCGTCAAGAAAATTACAGAAGTGACAAAGAACAAAAATCAAGTAGACTAGTGACTGAAGCACATTAACAACCTAGACATAATCCTTAAAATTGACCAAGTAACCAGCAGGCAAACATAATAACTCATACATATGCAAGATTAAGTCCAGGATACAGAATGCAAGAACAAGAGAGTAATGCACGCTGGAAAACAAAAAGATCGTCAAATACTGGAAACTTCCAGGCATATGCAACCTTTTACACTCTTAGATCAATGTTTGTTGAAAGAGCACTACTTAGGAAAGTTAGATCACTAATTTGAACACTGTAAAGCTGTATTTTATAAGTCTGAAAACAAAATAATGTGTTGCCAAGTTGAAAAAGTTCAGCTTGCTCAATATGAACCATAACAAGTACTAAAATGCATTGTACGTCCTAGAGGAAGTGAAAGAGCAACTGTTCAGAAAACATAAGAAGTATCAACAGCTCCTTTTCTATGGAATCACAGGGAGCCTCTATTGACAATCCCCCAGATCACGGTATATATGTGATATTTACTTTTTATTTTAGGACTGTAGGTCCACGTGTTTCGCTAGTTAAAAATTAAAGATTCAAAACAGGGAAATAGTACATGACCTTAAGACAGTGCATATAAAACAAAAAATAATAATAACAAGCCCTCAGTACCAAAGAAAGCACTCTCTCCAGTTGAGCTCATCCCTTCTATTGCTCTATGCATTCCAAGTTCTCTGGAGGCTCTGGTCTTATCCTGGGGTCACTTACAGTCATGACTTAAAATCAGGATCATTGGAATTCACACATTTAGAACAAAGACAGCATTCTACAACTACATCTAGCAACCCCTTGTATTCCTGCACCCTCAAATATTTGGTTATCCTTAAAGAGGCAGTTCACTATGTCAGCAAATCAGCAGCCTGCTGTGTTCAGCTGAGTCTGTATACAATTTAGAAGTAGCGATTATTATAGTTATGCATATCTTATCATGAATAGAGGTAAAAGTTACTTACCCGTTATTTTAGCGCCCAGCGATGGAGAATGCATTTGTGTCTGTTGTCCATTTGCTAGTCACTTATTGACTTGAAAGTCTACAAGTCAGAAGGCTTCTCTGAGCCTGAATGAGCACTGTCATACTGTCTCAAGACACACGTTGGCACACAATGGCAAAGCAAGTGCACGAAGATGCTGCAGTAAGGAAAGAGTAGAGTGCAGTGATTAGGAGGTTACCAATAGCAAGAATATGCACACAGAGAAACAAAGTAGGTGAAAGTTCACTGCATGGTTGCAAACACAAACGTGTGTGTGGGGAAAGGTGAAGGTCTGATATAGTGACACAGCATCTGATTGGAGTAGGATGTGAAGTGCATAACTCAACATCATTTGATATTGGGGGATCCTGGAAGATGTGAATGATAATTAGCTAGGCAAAATGGCTACCAATGGTTGTCTTTTGACTACTCTTCTACCTTGCAGTCATTCTTTGCAACTGAGAAAGTAGGGAAGGTAGAGTGTTTAAGTTTGTAAATATTAGTAAGGACAGTTTAATTGTGATTTGTATATATTTTTGTGTGGAAGTAATTTGTTTGTTGTGGGTGCTTATTTTTTCATTATTATCTTTGTGCATATTTGTTTCACTTTTTGTTTTTAATTATTTTTCTGTCCTTTTCTGGACCTTCAGAAGACCAAAAAAACTTCCTGCCTTCTGGTGGTACTGTATCTAGCTACTTATATTGGCATAGTAATGTATTTTTCAGTTATAACTAGTGTGTGTATTTGTTATCCTTTGGCTATTTTAGGGTCCTGCCCTTGTCTAAAGGTACATGAACCAGACTACATTTCCAATCCTGACAAAGACCATCCTCTACAAGGTGGCTTGAATACTTATGAGTACTTGTAACAGGTCTATAAGGATGAAAAACAGTAATTGTCATAATTTATATTGGTCAACTAGGGAGGGAACAATTAGTGGCATATTAACACTAATCCCTAAATATCACTCTAGAAAACATTTGCATCATTAAACGAGAAATGCTACATACTCTCCAGCCAGTCATTACTCTCCCAAGATCCTTAATGAATGTACATGTTATTAATAGCTTCCTTGCAGGTCCATTCAAAGAAAATTCATTCACCAAACATCCAGCTCCTGCAAACACATTTAAGGCAACAGAGTATACAACTTGGCACACAACTCCAGATCTTAGCTGGCTTATCTTAACAGCTGTGCATTTAATTGCTCCCCAGTGTCTGGCTCATCATCGCAACGATAATGCTTTTACACAGCACCGTTTTTATTATGATTTATACTAGTTCAGTCATTCCATAATAATCTTCCAGTCTGATGTAGAATTAATATGTTGTAAAAGTTTCACAAATTTTGAGCAATTCAATAAGACCAAATGCGACAGACAACAGAAGATCCATCCATTCTCCATGTCTCCCTTCATTTTTTCCCAATTCTTTATATTAAACAAACACGTCCTCCGGGAAAGAAAGAAATTGAATGCTGCCAGCAAAAATTAAATTAAATATTTTATTAGGATGTTAACAAAGTAAATACAATTGCAGTTTTCTGTGTCATAAAAGTGTAAGTGTTACATTCTTTACAGAAACTCATTTTGTATTGACATTTTACCATATGAGTAAGCCAATTCTTTGGATAACTTCCTGAAGGGAACATGATAAATAACTGTAGGAAACAAAATCAGAACTTTGCGGATATAAAAAATACTGGCAGAATAACAGATGATTTAATCAGTCAAGTCTACAAACCATAAATAACTCAGGGAAAGAAAAAAGCAGGAGACCCGTGTGTTGTGTAGGTTGAAAGAAACATTTTTATGCGTAAAAAATTGTTTTTCAGCTTTTGGATGGATATTTTAGAAGGTTTATTTTTTGTCTAAAACAATATACAAAAAGAAAAAGATGTAAATCCCCTGAAGTTTGCTTTGAAAGCATACCCACTCTCTCCCTGTTATATGTTGTTAAAAGCTTCATTCATAATTTAGATTTTCCCTGTTACATACATCAAGTGAAAATAATGCTGAAATTAGGAGAAGTATGCTAGTGAAAAACGGTGGAAGGTAAGATATCAACATTCTGTCTTTAAAGTACTGCAGTCTTTGGCAGGAATCACTCATACCCTAGCATTAGAAGTTTGATGGAAATTAACACTGTGTTCATGATATGTTACTAAACTACAAGTTAGAAAGTATACGCATGCCATAACATTCAGATGTGTTTGAAGGCTGTGCACTGTAGTCTTCAATGGACTGAGTTCAGTAGGTGGGTTCCAGAAAATTTTCAGTACATTTCCAGGGTTGTGGAGGCCAAAAGCAATCCCAGTACAAATGAGCTGAAGGCTAAAAAAAGGCCTGGACAAGATTGTAGTCCATTGCAGGGACCACTCTCACTCACACAAACACCCCCATTTTCACATACAGTGGAAATTTCCAACTGCCAATTAACATTACCTAAGTTAAGATTAAAAAAAAAATGTGATATTTCCTTCGTTGCTTGAGCATTTCTGGCTGTAGTAATTTTCATCAAATGGGATTTGCAAATCTATTTATTTATGACAAATGTTAGGGAATAACAGAAGTGAAAGGCAAACTTTATTACAGTCACTGACCACTATGGATATCAGGTAAATGTGGTACTTTGAATTATAGTGTTTGAGAAACAGTGAATCATAACAATCTGAAGATAATGGACCTGTGATGTTGGCTTAGTGTAAGGTAAGCACTCAGTAAATGCTGATTTACTCTGTGCATGCCACAGGGTATTTTATTAACATCCAAATTACCTTTTGCTTTCTTTGCTTACATATTATACTTTTATAGAAGGAAGATCATGTAACTTAAATGTTTAAAGCACCAGGAGGAGTGAGATGCTGATTCACTGGCTCTCTTCCATTTGCGCTCCTGCAGCTTGGAAGACTTAATAAAGTAGAAACAATTTGCTGATGCAGAGGTTTCCGTGTGTGCCTAGCTGGACATGCATATGTAGGATTGCCCATGCACACAGAAACAACTTTTGACATCAAGCTCCTACATACAGTACAGTCTACTGGTGTTTCATTAACTTGTATTGGGGATCTATTTGCCATAAGTGGTGGCTATTGGAGGTGAAAAACATACAAAATGTACAAACTGATGTAAGCGCTGTCAAAAAAGAGTTCTTCAGAAATAGTAATTACGAAATACTAAGACAATAAATAATTAAGGATTACCACTAAGCTAAAAATGACTGTCAACAGAATTAACAATAGAATTACCAAAGCCTACAGAAAAACTTGTAATCCCGACACATGTTATATCCCTTCGCATCTCTCCGTCAGTGTCTCTTGTGTTGTAAATGTGTCGCTAAGCAGAAGCAGCAAGCAGCCTGCTATTCCACCACCCCCCATCATCACATAAAGGGCAGAAAGTTCTCTCAGCTCAAGTCTGTTTACCTGCGTGTGAGTTGCCTAGAGTTGTATGGGGTAAATAATATATCGTTATTTGGAATAGATGCATTTCATGTGTGTTCCATGTCTACAACAATCTATGTAAACACATTGTTAAAACAGAAACATTTTTCATGCTTTAGTAATAATTGACAAAATGTAGACATAAAGTGTATAATGTGTGAAACCTGAAGTCCAAATATCAAATAAACACTTTCAAAAAAGGTCATTTATTACTAATGCATGAAAAACATTTAGACGGCTGTACGACTAAAGATTGAAAAAGCACTGGCTTGACTGAAACAAGGAATATATGCAACAAGACGAAGTAGCACCTGAAGATGACCTCAATCGAAACAATTAGTGAAAGTTCTGCTCAACAGCTGACCCTGCACGAGTGCTGTATAAACGTTAGAAAAAAGAAGAACACAGCGTTGTGGTAAAACCAAAAATCAAAGTTAAACTCAAAAATAATCAGAAAATCCAAAACAAACTTAGCATTTGGTCAGCTTGAAAAGCAAACTAACTGATGCTAAGAGATTTGTAATTGGAATGTTATTTTCTGCTTGTGCACTGGCCATAATTATAGCAGGGCATTCTCTGATACCATCAATGCAGTGACTCAGACCATGTGATCTATCAATTACAGCACATAAATAATGAACAAAACAAAAAAATACGCAAAACTACTGTGTATTATAACAAATCTAAGATGTACTTACATACAGTAGTACAGTTCTGGTGGGACCAACTCCTTTATCCTGAATATAAAGGCAGAAGACAGTACCAGAAGCAGTGATGTCATGATGACCTGTCATCTTGGGATTCCACCCATAAAATACAAGGAATGCGGCTTAAAGGCACAAATACACAAAACACAGCTACTGAATAATATCTTAATAAAACCATATTAACAACATAACTAAAAACACATGAAAAATAATAATTCTACATTTTCAGAAATGATAAAAACATACTTGAGCCAGGAATAATGTTGGCTGACACATGGCAACTGCAACCAGAGGTTTTAGGATTTGTTACTAAAACCGCTGTGTGATTAGGTCACAACTCAACAATTTAGGAAACTTAAGTCTTTGCATATTTTTCTTTGACTTTAATTCTTGATTTGCTTATTGGGTTTGCTTGTGGGTTCTTTCTGCTCTCAGGGCTTTTGGCTTCTGACTCAGATTTTTCATTTCATTCTCTGTTTCTGGTGTCATTTTGCCTTTTTGACTTGCCACTCTTTCATTGTAAGTCTGAATTGTTTCTCTTTTCCATAAAGGACTAATTATTCTATATTTTAATGTATGATTCAAAAGAGTAGTCAGGCAGAGCAGGACCAAGGTAAAGAGGAAATCAAACGTCTTCTATAAGCTCCCTCCATTCAAGATGGTACAATATTATCTGATGAAGCTTACTTACTTTGTGCCCTGCAGCCACCTTAGTCACATATGTGCTCTCAATTTTGTTGGAAGAAAGGGTACATTTGGACCCATACTTTTCTCATTTAGAGTGACCCTTAAACTGGGATTGGCTCACTAGGATCTACAGACTGGTTCAGGATATCAAGAGAACTAAGTTCAACACAGCCAGAATTGCTAATATTTGGAACTCTTAGACACAGGCAGAAGGATCTGTAGAGCTACTGCGTGATTGTTGTCCCTCATGCGTAGTCTACAATGCATCATTCCAGACAGCATGCCCCATGCCCAGCTGTCACTGCTGTTCTCCACACCACTCTCCTCATCAATCTTTATGCTCTAGTTAATAGCTTCCAATTTTCACCACCTTAGTTCAGCAGAACCCTTGTTTATCTTTGCAGGAAGGCATATGAACTTTTATTAGTTTATGTTAGCTTGGTTAGGCCTACGTTAATTTTTTTTGTCTATCTTGAGGGAACCATTGCTAACAAGTGAGATTTTAGTGTACAAGCTTGACTCAATTTGAGTAAAGAACAATACACAGCTCCTGAGGGGAGCAGCTGCTCAGAACATTTAGCACTCCTTTTACAGGCTGCAGGGGATGTGGTATGGCTCACAGCAAGTGGCAGTTGAAACATGTTAAAGTTGTAAAAGACTTTTCACTGGTTCCAATATTATAGCATTTCTTGTTATACAGTATAATAGCATTTGAATCAGGATCAGCCACTTCTTTGATTTCTTGACTTTGTCCCAATAATAAAAATAAAACATTTTTAATAAATGGTCTAATATGTTTTCATTATTATTTTGTCAGATGGGCCCTGGGGCTCTGTCCCTTACACATCTTTTGGCATGCTGCTTGCCCCTGGCTGTGTCCACCTGGCTCTGGTTCTTGTCAATATTAATCAGGCAATACTCATGTGATGTCATTTCTCAGCCAGAGGTCATCCCTTGGCTGGGGTTCAAATTCATTTTAATTGTCTCTTTGGTTCATTTTTGATTCTTAGAATTATGTTAAGTTGAAGTTACTTTTTTGATTGTGTGCATTATTGTTTTTGAATTTGTTTGTGTATGTAAGCTGCCCGTGTTTAATGTTCCATGTGTTTTCTAGGTGGTCCCAAATGTGGCAGGCCATCCGTCAATCACCACCAGGAACTTTCTCTCCACCATATAAATCTGGAGGGTCTCCCACAGTTCCTTGTGGTTTATTTTGAATTACAAGGCTGAGAGTGATGAGTTTACTTGTATTTTTGATGTGCTTATTTTGATTTTATTTATTTATTTTTTTGTAATTTTTGCTCTGTTTTTGACTTTGCATTTAGATTGTATTTTTGTATCATTGTTCACTCTGGTTTGTCTTGCTGGCAACTCATTTATGCCTTTTGTGCTCTTTAAGGGTTCGTAATAAGACAGAGCATTTTTGTGATAATAAATAATTTTTCTTTATAAAGACTCTATGTTTGCCCTTATTGCTAGCCGAGGTTTGATGGTGACCCCATCAGGGCATTTTTGGAAGTGCTTTTAGGGCTACATACTTAAGGACTCCTAATCAATTACATGTGATGAGGGAGACTCCTTATTATCAGGTCTCTAGCAATATGGCACTACCACCTACAAATCACAAAGTCCTGTCAATTTACAGTTTAGAGAATATTAGGTAGGTAGGTCAATGGTTAGGTAATCACTACATTATGTTTTTTTGTTTGTCACAAGCCCAAATAGTACTATGGATGACAAAAAGACATAACAAAGATGTTTATTTAATAATAACAAATAGTATACTGAAAGGTACAGGTTACAAGAAAGTGCTATTTAAATGGCATCAATCAAGCAGTTCTGACATTACCAGTTATATTTAGCTGTTTGGCAAACTTCTCTTGTGATTTGGTGTACATAGGATGGTGAAAAGGGTTGAAAGGCCTTTAAAAACCCACAAGCTAGGCCGGTACCTTAACTAGCTTGCTCAATGATTGGCCTCACATTAGGCAACCTGCACCTAAACTCCACAGGTAGGGTGTAGCATTGCACTGGCCCCAAATGGAGTCTGACTTTAAAAGTTCATAATATAGTAAAAGTCCCAACATTTGTCATTAATTCAATTAAATGGAGGGGCTATAACCTAACAATCTCTGGGTTAAAGACAAGGAAAATAATTACCTTTATAAATGGAGAATGTGAAAGAAAATGTAACTGCTTGCAAGCTATTAAGGATTAAAAGCTGTTTTATTATAACAGCATGTTATTCATACAGGTTTCTGACATAAGACAAGGTGAAGTAAGCTGAACTAGGGTAACTTCCTTGTTTAGGAACGTGTCTGTTAGACACAAGAAAGATGACCTTTCCTTCTTTGTGGGCCCCTCTTGACACGTATACAAAAAAAGTTGGCCGATTTGATGAAATGCTTAGATGCTGTTTCATAAGTATGGGGGAAGGAGGAAAATGAATATTAAAAGCCAATTGAAACCGAGAAACTTTGCTCTTCTGCTTTGCAAGGCATGAATCCATGTACTAATCTGTGACTGAATAAAGACTGATTGATTGAATTATTCCTGTCTTCCTTGGGGGTTACTTCCACAAGAATCACTAAGAAATCACTAATCACAAAAACAGAAGCAATAAATTAAAGCGAGAAATTCCAAACAGTCACAAAAATGTACAGTCTCAATACCTGAATCACTAAAGGGCCAACTCCATACCCTCACAGTTGTTCAGAGGTGACAAAATGGTGGCCCCATCCCTTTGCAGTTGCACATACTCAAAACACAAGAGGCCTATACAGATTTAAATGAGCAATACTAAATAATGAATAGACATAACAATATGAACATAAGTTACATCAAAAAATAAGATAATAAAAATATCAATAAAAAGAAAAATGCTGCTAGTGAGTAAGACAGGAAGTCAATGGGATGGGAATAGATTGTAGTAGGAAGTGAGTGCAGCAGGTAGCGGGTATGATGTGTTTTGTCTTCTGAAGTAATACAGTACTTCACAATCCTTCTTAATATCGATGAGTGGACAAAGCACTTTAAAGCTTCTGAGGCTTCAACCCATGCTTGAAAAAGATCCAAAGTTTTGGAGCTTCGAAAAATATTACATCTGGTGCTTTGCTGAAATAACACTAGCTATGAGTTTGAGACAGTGGAAGAAGAGCACATACAAGCCCTTGCTAATTGCATAGTTTCAATCCGCCAGGTGTACTAAAAGCCTAAGAATGCCATGTTACATTAGATTCGATTACATTAATTTAGATATACTTTATTAATCCCCAAGAGTAAACTCAAATAAACAAGGCAGCAAAAATATAACTAGCAAAGATACAGACTAAAGTACAATAGAAGACAACAGAACATATAATACAATACAAATTCTGCTAAAAATAACTGCAGTATTTTGAAGCATGTGCTATCTTCCTATTGCTTTGGCTCAAGTGAAGGAAGGGATGTCGGGAGGAAGCACATAAGTACCTATAGGCAGCAAGCAGAACAGATCCCCAGAGGCACTTCTTCAAACACAGTAAAGGAAAAGCACCCATTGGATAGGATGAGTACAATTCTTCATTATGCTGTCCAATTTTTACACTATCCTCTTTTCCACAACAGCCTCCAGAGTATCCAGGGTTAGTCTTGTGATGGAGCTGACTTTTGTGATACATTTATTTGGATGTTTTTCATGATCATGAACTACAGTTGCTTCTCCGGGAGTCCAGCATATAACTACACACTGTCTACAATGGACTGGTAAAACATCTCCAGCAGCTTGCTGTACATATCAAAACAACTTAATCTCCTCAGGAAGTGCAGCCTACTCTGACACTTATTATACAGCAAGTACTTTGTTGTTGTAAGACCAATCCAGTTTGCTACTTGCAGCTCTGCAACACCTCCACTTCCTCCCTAGCATGGTGAGTGGTCTCAGAGGCCCTTTAACATGCTAGAAGTCCACTACCAACTCTTTTTTCATGTTCATGTTGATCTGCAGGTGTTTGTGTTACAAAGTCTTCCACCAGCCTCCTATACTGTGACTAATTTTCATTATGAATACAAATTATGATGGAGAGGTCATCTGGGAACTTCTGTAGATGGTAAGAGCTGATATTACACTGGAAGTATAATGTGTAGGGGTTAAAAAGGAAGGGAGAAAGGACATTTTCCTGAAGTGTCCCGGAATTACACAACACCATTCCTGACACAAAACCCCTGCCTTCTGCTAGTAGTCCATGATCCAGGACACTGTGGATAAGAATGTGTGTTTATTTTTATCTTAATATAATAATGAGAAAAATGTATATTTTCTTAATAACAGTACTAGGGGGCAAATAGAACCATAACTGGGTACAGTGAAAGGGACATTTTCTAAGAGAGTTAAGGAAATGTGCCTACACTATCAATGACATGTTACGAGTTCCACTATAATATAGTATTTACTGTACCTTATTGTCAGATTACAGGCCAAAATGTTCCCACATTCTTGACTTTTTTTCTCACTTCAATACTCCATATTTAATTCAATACCATTTGTGCACAAAATGTGATTGGTAGTTTCACATTACCTTTTATAGCTTATGGGTTTAGGTGACATTCACAGCTTTGAGTGTCATCAGTCACAGGTTAGTTGGAATATGACACAAGCTTTGACACACTATTTCGATGTGTTGATGATGCTTCACAAAAGTGACATAAGCTTTGATACCTCGGTGTCAAATGTCCTATTCCCTACTCCTTAGTTAACCCTTGAGAAAGCATTATCCTGTTTAACCTCCTTAGATTTTCATTTTATTCCAAAAAATATGTAAAAAGTGTTGCATTTTTTTGGCATGAAAAAATTACATTTTTATTTAATCTCAAAAGTGTAATAATGACACAAATAATAATAGTAATAATGGATAAAAATAACAATATGAAATGAACAATAATAACAGTAATCATAATACTACTAATGATGCCAAAACAGTATATAATCTCAAAATAAGTCCTTTGTGTGGTAAAGTATGGTGAAAGACACAATACAATTTAACAGTCCAAACAATAATAGCGTGTTTCTTTTCAGATTTTCTTTACAGATTTATCAGTTTTATTTATTGCACACTGCAGAGGTACGAGTTGGATTCTGTTTTTTTCTGTTGGAGGTATATAAGCAATAAAATGTCTACCAATAAGACTCTCTGCATTGATCCGTGATGTGCTGGGTCGACCGTGTCTCTTTAGCGGTATTGTGGATGGTGGATGTACGGCAATGATTTCTTCTAAAGCTGGCATGTAAAGCTTGCATGAGATACAGCTTGTTTGTATAAGACGAATGCATTCCAAATACAGTGTTCCACTAGAGGATGAAATATGTTTTAATAGTATTTTCTTTCTGCGGTGGGTTGGCACCCTGCCCAGGATTGGTTCCTGCCTTGTGCCCTGTGATGGCTGGGATTGGCTCCAGCAGACCCCCGTGACCCTGTTCGGATTCAGCGGGTTGGATAATGGATGGATGGGTGGATAGTATTTTCTTTTGTTGCCTCCATATAATGGGATAGAAGGTCAATTCTTGATCCGCAAAATCTACGTCGACCACAGCACAAGGCTTCATAATCTGTTTGTTGCCGTTTGCCTGTACAGTGACTGTAGCTGCATTATGTACAGCGCTAAGAAGACAAACATCTTTCTTGTCTTTCCATTTCAGCGCAAACACTTTACCCTTTTGCCAAGCTAGCTGTGCTACTACTATAATTTAGCTCTGAAAAGTCTTCAGGCATGCCACGATGGTTGGGACGCACTGTTACAAACGCGTCAATCTTTCTTTGCAGCAAGTTATCAAATAGCTCTGATGAAGTATAAAAATTACTGGTTACACAGTAATTTTGACCCAGCAGAGCATCTATCAATGTTAGCAACAATGACATGGCAATGCCGTAATGATCTTATTTCAGATCAGAAATTGTCCCTTTCCCTGTGTACAGAACTGAATTCCAAATGTATTCTGTTTTAGAGTCACAATGCTCATAAAACTTTATGCCAAATCTTGCTCTTTTTGACGCGATGTACTGTATCCATGACAGTCTGCCCTTATAAGCCATGAGTCTTTTATCGATGCTGACATCACGGTCTGGAATAGAAAATGCTTCGAAATTTTGCTACAATGGCCTTTTATATCTCCCAAATTTTCTTCACTTTGGGTGCTGGATGGGTATTCTCATTAAAGTCTTCATTGTTGGTAAAATGGGGATATTTCATAATTAGTGAAAACCTACACTCAGGGACTATTTCTCCAAAGAATAATGTTGCCAAAATTTTGTTGTTGGACCAGTACCATCACTGCTCAGCTTTTAATACAAGTTCTTGCAATGTCAATAAGCTTAACAAGGCCCAGATATCATCAACAGTTACTGGTTCCCATCTTTTTGAATGGGAAAACTGCTTAGGGGTACAGTTATTTGCCCAACACTGTTCATCATAACGATTCATCTCAACAAAAATTCTGTCTATCAAATCATCATCCAGGAATAACTTCACATGAGTGGATCTTGGCTGTCAAATTAAATTTTTATTCCTGGCTGCCACACAAAATCGAAATGAGGTGGCGCTGGTTTATCAGGGTCAACAGACAGCCAGATGTTAGGGTCACTTTTGGATTAATCAGAATCACTTTCGGGCTCGCTGTTCATTTCAGTTTCAACCACATGAAGACAGATTCACTTCTTCAATCACTGCTGATGAGAAGCTCCTCAACATCATAAGGAAGAGTGTGCAACACCTGAGCTGTTGAAAAATGTTTTTTACGAGACGCCATTACTGATGGGGTTGCTGATCACACTTGCAGGTGAGAGGAGACGACGCACAGAAACCTTTGCCCATGTGATGCTCAGATGTAATGCTTATTGACGACCCACCTATAACATTGCCCAAGTTAAGCTTGGGACTTACACTGACAGCAGTTCTTAATTCTAACGCTTATGCAAGACGTATCTGTACAGTTGCTCGAGTGAAACTCGGGACTACCACTTTTAGCACGGTTGTCACAGCCCATATAATGCTCTGGTCTAGCGCTAAGGAGGCTAACTGTTCTGCCTCACAGAATAGCTGTTTGATGTTCAAAGGAATATTAATATAACCTTATGAATATTCATGTACATAGTTGAAAGAAAGCAGAAATAGAATTACAGGAAGTTAATAGTTAGACAGCATGTTTCACGATTAGTCAGTGTTAGTCCCATCGAAGCAAAGCCTGTAAGTATTATTTTAAGTTAATTTGATAAATATAGAGTGAAGTTGTATTGTTTATTTAAATCAGTAATTATTTGTATTTTACTTCTTTTCAGTTTCACTCTAACTTAATTAAATCGAATTAAAAATGGAGCAAGGCACTATCTCTTGACTTTATTAATCTTTTGTGAAGTAGAGTTTGGCTGCTGATTAGTTTCTGGTTCAAACACCAAGGACGAGAACAGTATAGTAAAAAGGCTCTTAACAGTTGGGATTCTGTTTCGGTATCAAGTAGGATTGTGTCATGAGCGATATTGATAAACTCTCTCATGCCGGCTCCACAGGCGCACGGACGTTCACATCTTGTGTCAGCACAGCAGCAAGGGCCCACGCTGAAGCGAAAGCTGCATGGTGCACATTTTGCTGAACGCGAAGCACAGTTAAAGATTGAACAAGCTAGAATGGCCATGGAGAAAGCCAAGCTGGATGCCGAATTGGGAACGCTGATATTACAAAGAGAGGCGGCCAAAGACAATGACGGGAAGGCGTCTGTGAAAGGAGAAAGGCACACGCCATCAGATAAGTTTGCGTCAAAGCGCGCAAGAAGCTGCTCCGGCAGGGAGGCGGAGCTACATGCTGATTCACTCAGGGGAGCAGGTTTGCGGTCAGGTGCCCACTCTGAAGATGATCATATCACGTGGGGAACACCATTTGCCCTTAAGACACCTGTGCCAGAAAAGAAAAGCAGTCAGGGCTAACAGAAGATCGTGATGCCTTTTTTGACACTTATCTCACATTTAATGATTACAATACAAATATAAATAGACAGGAACAAAAAGATCACTGCACTAATGCCCAGCCATGCCCTGATTCTTTCAATCTGCCATCTCAGCACTATGCACATCCTCACAATCAGACCACAATGAATCAAACTCAGGTTCTTCCAATGACAGACTTTGCTAGGTACCTAGCACGCCGTGAGTTGATAAATTCAGACTTAGCCAGTTTGATGATCGGCCTGAGAGTTTCAGGGCTTGGAAGTCTTCCTTCACTAATGCTACTGGAGGCTTGTGGCTTTCAGCAGCAGAAGAGCTGGACCTGCTAACAAAGTGGTTGGAAAAGGAATCGCCTGAGCATGTAAAGAGAATCCGTCAAGTGCACATCAATAATACAGGAGTAGCCCTCAGGAAAGCCTGGGACAGACTGAATGAGTGCTATGCTGCACCAGAAGTAATTGAAGATGCTCTCTTTAAAAGGCTAGACATTTTTCCAAGAATCTCTAGCAAAGACTATAGCAAGGTGCGAGAGCTAGGAGATCTTTTAATGCAGTGGTTCTCAACCTATGGGGCGGGCCCCCCTAGGGGGGCGTGAAGTAACAAAAAGGGGGGCGCAAAGATATGAAAAAAATAAAACAACAATCAAAAATATGAAAAAAACATCTGTTGAAACCAAAACAAATTAACTTAAACTACATTCTGATACTAGAACAATAAATATAGAGTTAGATAAATGTCGATAAAAGTTAAGTAGGTATAATAAAATATGGATCTACATTTAAAAAAATGTTAGGGGGGGCGCGATTAAAACTGTTATGAAAACTCGTGTCGCAAATACTTAAAGGTTGAGAAATGCTGTTTTAATGGAACTTCAGTCAGCAAAAGAAGATGGCTACTTACCCGGACTTACCTTCTTAGGTACTACCCACGGTATAAATCCCATTGTGGAGAAACTTCCACATATTTTGCAAGAGAAATGGATGTCCTGTGGTTCTAAGTATAAGGCCAATAACAAGGGACGATTTCCCCCCTTTTCTTTTTTTTTACTGCATTTATCTGTCAAGAAGCACTAGCCAGGAATGACCCTAGTTTAATCCTCTTCAGTAACCACAGCATTCCAGCAAGAGAAAAATCATATTATCAGCACTCACACTCACAAATTCCCATATATGCACATAAAACAGATGTTGACACAAAAGTTGATTCACTGGAAAATGTTCTTTCAGTGCAGAATGACGACTCGGACAAAAAGTGCCCTATTCACAAGAAACCACACCCACTTAAAAAGTGCAGAACATTTAGGGCAAAGTTTTTGGAAGAATGAAAGGCCTTTCTTAGAGACAACAGAATCTGCTACAAATGCTGTGCATCTACTTCTCATCAAGCTAGGGACTGCAAAATGCCAGTTAAATGTGTAGAGTGGAACAGTGACCGTCATGTCTCAGCAATGCACCCTGGTCCACCCCTTCAAGATTCAGAAGATACAGTCTCAGGAGTAGATAATGGCGAGAAAGGTCAAAGGGACTCCATTGACACTTCCTCTGTTACCTGCCACTGCACCGAAGTCTGTGATGAAGCCCAGTTACCCAGGTCATGTGCTAAGATATGTCTCGTCAGAGTGTTTCCCCAGGGTCAGAAAGAGAAAGCAGTCAAGATGTATGCTGTACTTGATGACCAGAGCAATCACTCACTTGCCCGGTCAGAGTTTTTTGCACTGTTTGATGTTCATGGTCAACCTTACTCGTATTCACTTAGACCCTGCTCTGGAATAACTGACATGTCTGGGAGAAGAGAAGAAGGCTTCTGGATTGAATCAGTCAGTGAAAGAATCAACATGGCTCTACCACCACTCATCGAATGCAATCAGATACCTTAAATGTTGCTATGTGTTGTTGTTGCTATCATCCCCATCTAAAATCTGTGGCAAAATACATCCCTGAGATTGACCCTGAAGCGGAAATCCTCCTATTGCTAGGGAGAGACATTATACAAGCACACAAAGTCAGACAGCAGATCAACGGTCCCCGTGATGCACCCTTTGCACAGAAGCTAGATTTAGGTTGGGTTCTTATTGGTGAGGTATGCCTTCAAGGTGCACACAAACCAAATGTGAGTTCATTTAAGGCTAACATTTTATTCAATGGGCGACCAACTTCCCTCACTTCATGTGAAAGTTTAATTCATCTTCAGGAAGGGAAGCGCCATAGCAGGGAGAAACAAAACATCAACAGTGTATATGGAAAAAGTACTTCAGAGTACAGCATTGGGCGCACAGTGTTCAATCATACAATAATTGACAATGATCTGGCTCCATCAATTGAAGATTCAATGTTTTTAAATATTATGGACCGTGGAATGTATAGGGGTGGCGTCAACAGTTGGGTAGCCCCACTCCCATTTAAAGTGCCCAGACAAAGACTCCCCGACAACTGTGAGCAAGCTATGAATCGGCTTGTCTCTCTAAACGACAACACTGAATGGCAAACCTGAGATGAGAGATCAGTTTCTGACTTTTATGGGTAAAATTCTTGAAAATGATCATGCAGAGCTAGCACCGACTCTGATGAACAATGAAGAATGCTGGTATTTGCCATTTTTGGGGTCCATCATCCTAAGAAACCCAATCAGATTAGGGTTGTCTTTGATTCGAGTGCTTGGCATCTGGATGTTTCATTGAACAATGTGCTGCTTAAAGGCCCAGACTTCAACATTTGTTAGGAGTTTTGAGCTTTAGAAGAGAGCGAGTAGCATTTACAGCAGACATTCAACAAATGTTCTACTGTTTTATTGTGAGAGAGGACCATAGAAATTTCTTAAGATTCCTGTGGTATAAAGACAACGATATGGCTAAGGACATTGTGGAGTACAGGATGAAAGTTCATGTCTTTGGCAACAGTCCTTCACCAGCAGTTGCCATTTATGGACTTAGAAGGGCAGCTGAAGCAGGTGAGCAGGAACATGGCACAGACACACAGCAGTTTGCTGAGAGACACTTTTATGTGGATGATGGGCTTATGTCCTTTTCTTCAGATGAAGAAGCTATTGACCTCTTAAAAAGGACTAAATAGTCACTCGCTGATTCAAATATTCAATTGCACAAAATCACTTCTAACAGTCCAGTTGTCATGCAAGCCTTTCCCTCAGAGGATCACGCTGAAGGCATGAAGGACTTAGACTTCAGGGAAGATACAGAGGCCAGTCAGTGCAGTTTGGGACTTTGCTGGGAAATAGCAGCAGACACCTTTACATTCAAAATGTCCACAAGTGATAAGCCATTCACATGGCGAGGTGTTTTATCCATGGTTAATAGCCTTTTTGACCCACTTGGTTTGGTTGCTCCAGTGACCATACAGGGTAGGGCTTTGCTGCGGGAACTTTGCTGTAATGTCTGTGAATGGGACACACCATTGCCAGAACAAAGGCGACAGGAATGGGAAACTTGGAGGAATTCACTACAACATTTGCAACATCTGCATATTCCACATATGTATACTACCAGCTCTATATCTAATACAGCACGCAAGGAGCTTTGTGTGTTTTCTGACGCGTCTAATAAAGCTATTGGGGCTGTGATCTACATTAGAAGCATTAACAAAGAGGGGAAAATTGATGTGGGCTTTGTCTTTGGAAAAGCCAGGCTGGCTCCTCTATCTGAGCCTACTATTCCTCGGCTCGAGCTGTGTGCTGCGGTAATGGCAGTGGAAATTGCAGAGCTCATCCTCCATGAAATAGACTTACAGCTGGACACGGTTAAGTTTTACTGTGACAGCAAAGTTGTCTTAGGCTACATACACAATCAGACTAGATGCTTCTTTGTCTATGTGCACAACAGAATTCAGCGCATTTGTCAGTCAAGAAAGCCTGAACAGTGGTTCTATGTACCTTTGAATGAAAACCCAACAGAACATGCATCTAGGTCCATCAGTGCATCACACTTTTGGCAGAGACAATATGGTTTACTGGACCAGCTTTCCTCTACAAGCACCATGACAATCAACAAGAGACATCAATGTTTTTTGAACTTGTGAACTCTGAAAAAGATGCTGAAATATGGCAAACAGTTACTAACTGTGCTACTCACATTCAAGTAAAAGAAGGGCTGACCACTGACCACTTTAAAAGATTTTCTACCTGGGACTCATTAGTTAGAGCTAAAGTCCTCCTTATACACATTGCTCGCTCCTACAAGGCAGCTCAAAACATCACTGAATGCAGAGGCTGGCACTACTGCTTTAAACCACATACACCTGATGAATTTTCTCAGGCTTCAGATACCATCATTAAGTCCGTCCAGACTGATGCATATATGAAGGAGCTAAAGTTTCTCGATAATGGGAAAACTGTAGATAAAAACAGTTCACTGTTTAAACTCAACCCCAAAGTGGATGAAGGCCTTTCAGGATTGGAGGCCGGCTTAGAAATGCACAACTGGAGAGTGGTGAAAAGTATCCACTCGTCTTGCCTAGACAGCATCATATTTCTGTGTTATTAGTATGCTACTATCATGAACATATGAAAGATCAGGGCTGTCACTTTACAGAGGGAGCTCTTAGAGCCGCAGGCCTGTGGATAACTGGAGGCAAGAGACTTGTCAGCACTATTTTACATATGTGCATCACCTGCCGAAAGCTCCGTGGAAAGGTGACAGAACAGCAAATGGCAGACTTACCTCTTGAACGTGTCACTGCAGCTCCACCATTCACGTATGTAGGAATGGATGTTTTTGGTCCTTGGACAGTGACTGTCAGGAGTACTAGAGGAGGATCAGCAGAAAGTAAACGATGGGCAATTTTGTTTACATGTATGAGCACAAGAGCTGTGCATATTGAAGTGATATCATCTCTGGATACTTCAAGCTGCATTAATGCCATGAGAAGATTTTTCGCCATACGAGGGTCTGCAAAACAACTTAGATCGGATTGTGGTACAAACTTTGTAGGAGCATGTAAGGAGCTGGGATTTGTCAAAAATGAGACAAATCAAAACTTCCAGAGTTATCTTAACAAACAAGGTTGTGCATTGGAATTTAACCCTCTTTATTCCTCTCATATGGGAGGGGCCTGGGAGAGAATGATAGGAGTGGCTCGTAGAATTCTGGACTGCATGCTAAAACAAGAGAACCTTTGACTCTCTCATGATGTTCTGTGTACTTTGATGGCTGAAGTTACCGCTATTGTGAATGCTAGGCCTTTAGTCCCTGTTTCTACGGATCCTGACTCACCATTTATTTTGACACCTGCTACACTTCTTACACAGAAGATTGCCGGTTCCATTCCACCAGGAGAATTTACAGACAAGAACCTTTACAGAAGTCAGTGGAGAAGAGTACAAGCTCTTGCAGACAAGTTCTGGACCCACTGGTGGCAGGAATATCTTTCTACACTTCAACAGTGCCACAAGTGGAATAAATGTCATCGGAATCTTCAAAAAGGAGATATTGTGCTTCTAAAAAATTATCACACTGCACGAAATAAGTGGCCAATGGCAGTGGTCAAAACAGTCTATCCCAGTGCAGATGGGAAAGTGCGGAAAGTAGAACTTAAAACTGCAGACCATGATATTTCAAATACATTACTGAGACCTGCATAAGAAGTTATCTTGCTTTTGTCAACAGACAATTAAGAATGAAATAAGTTATGATCTGTTTAGTCTAGATTTAATACTGGCCTCATAGACGCCAGGCGGGGAGTGTTCTGCCTCGCAGAATAGCTGTTTGATGTTCAAAGGAATATTAATATAACCTTATGAATATTCATGTACATAGTTGTTAGAAAGCGGAAATAGAATTACAGGAAGTCAATAGTTAGACAGCATGTTTCACGATTAGTCAGTGTTAATCCCATCGAAGCAAAGCCTGTAAGTATTATTTTAAGTTAATTTGATAAATATAGAGCAAAGTTATATTGTTTATTTAAATCAGTATTATTTGTATTTTACTTCTTTTCAGTTTCACTCTAACTTCATTAAATCAAATTAAAATTGGAGCAAGGCACTATCTCCTGACTCTATTAATCTTTTGTGAAGTACAGTTTGGCTGCTGATTAGTTTCTGGTTCAAACACAAGGACGAGAACAGTATACTAACAATATGCCTTTAATTTGAGTAGCTTTACATTAGTGAATTATAATTGAATAGGAGAATCATTGTGGTAGTACTTAAACTCAACAAGCACTATGTGAATTCCTAAAACATGTTTCCTACCCTAGCTGTCTGGTAGGGTGGTGAGTCAAATTGACTGCCTTGTTATACTGTTTTCTATTCTCATATTGCTTATCCTACCACCTTCCTTAGGTCTCCTTCTTCCTCCCTTCAAATACTTACCCACAAATTTACTCCCTATATTTACACACAGAGTCTCTAAGGGACAGTTCTAAAGGAACCTTTAGGCAGCGACCATTTCTAGAAATATTCTGGTAATTACTTCTGAAACAATGAATGACTTCTGACATCTGCAGTATCAGTTTGGCATGCATGACCTGCCAAACAGAATTGGAAATATTCAAATCTCTGCCCTTAAGGCTTATCATGAAGGCTTCAGGTATTGAAGGGTGTACAAATTAGAAGACTATAAACAGTGGTTGGCCAGAGCAACAGGCCAAGGATATTTGTGAAGATGATCTGTGATACCACAGATAAAATATAACCATTATAACGTTAAAAACATTACTTGTAAATAACTTTTTTCACTTTGTGAACTTCCATTGTATCTATTGACCTAAGCTGTTTACAATGTTACAAGTTTACAATGTCAAACAGGCCCAGAGACACAGGTTCACTCCTACCTGGATGGAGTTTAAGAGCTCTCCCCCCGGGGTGTTTGATTTTTTTTTTTTTGTTTGTTTGTTGTGTTTAAGTTTCATCACATAATCAAAAGTAGGATTTGGGATAGGGCCGATAATGTTATATTTTACCACTGTGAGTGAATGTAGATATTGTGAAGAAATAAAACACAGCACAAAAAAGATCAAGGGTTGGGGAAATTCCCTGTATAATGTTGTCACTTGCAGAGTAGTAATGAAGGACTGATGCAATGGTCAAATGTTTATAAACAGACAATTGACAACCAGAGATTTCTTCATGGGGTTTTTATGTAGTAATGACAGGAGTGCAATATGGAGCAAGTGGAAATGAGTTGGCAGGAAATGTTCAACAGGAGCCAGAAGTGAAGTCATCAGAGGAGAACAGAGGTGAAGTCATTGGAATGGAACCAGAAGTAACGTCTTCTGGAGAAGGATCTGGAAGTGGAGTCATCACGGGGACCCGGAAGTGATTTATTGTCATGAAATTGAAGTGTTATTTTTTATTCTTCAGTTGGTCTGTCAAGAGAAGAGAAAAGGTATTAGCACTCCATTCCAAACCCCTATCTTTTGTTCTGTCACGCTCTTTTGGGCCCTTTGCCTTCCACTTAATTGTGTGTGTGTTGACAGCATGTAAGCAATTACTACATTTGTTAAATCCATGACATGGGTTTTAATGATGGCAAACAGTATGTGATGAGTGAATTCAATTTATTTCTGTTGATTAATGTTATTATTTATTACTAACATATTTTGCTGACACCTTTATCTATGGTGACTTATAACATCGCAGATAAGAATTGGAGCACAGGCAGGTGAAGTGACTTGCTTATGGTCACACAGTGTCAGTAGCAAGATTTGAACTCACACCCTCAGGATCTGAAGTCCAAAGCCTTAACCACTACATCACACTGCCTGCATCAATGTGCTTATTAAGAGCCACAGTGTTTATGTAAGTTGGATTTTATAAAACGAAACATGCCTGAGGAATCTGCTTTTCAAATCTGAGAGAAGTGTTGTCATAAGTTTAGTGTAAATAGAAAATGAGGAGTATTACATGTTAGCAGTACACTCCAATTCAATGATGTAAGATGTACTGTATCGAAATGGTTCATATAAATACATTTTAACACCATATTATACTGTAGTTTTATAAATCACTCATTGTCTGTTGCTAAAATTTTGAGGACTTATGCATTAATACGAATTCATAAGTACACTTCCCAGGGAGATGCCAGGTTATAATTGATTTGGAATAAGAAGATGAAATGTTGTCAAAAAATAAGCCAAAGTCGAAACTAAGAAGTCTATTAATCAAATAATGTAGCAAAAACACTATGCCCACTATATATAAGAGAAAACAATGCAAAACCATCTAAATAGTAAGAAACCCACACAAAAGTGTCTTTATCAGAATCCACAAACTCACATAATCAGATGTGTGGAGCTGACCTATATTGATGTTGACCTAATTACATCACAGGTTCAGATAGTCCAATGTTGGCAACCACCCTGGCAAGATCATACAAAATCCTACAAGATGGTGCCACCCATTAAGTAACAAAAACAAAAAAGCATCAGAAAACAAAATGCAGTATTTAAATTAAAACAACTTCTAAACAAAACATTGTGCTGAAGCATATTAGAGGCCCATGGCAGTGCAAGATTCTTTAAACAAAACACTGCGGCTCAAGCTTGGTGTGTGTGTGGGTGCAGGTGTGTGCTGCTGTAAAGCTGTGTGACAATGGCATGAGCAATGGGGAAATAAGCAAATAGCTTTTTGCTCAGCTGTTCCGCACGGATGCTCCGCGGGTTGTTAAGCAAAGCACCTGCGCCCACAGAGTACATAAAGAGTCCTAGTGGGACAGAAGTGGGAGATTGAAAGCAAAAAACAAAGTGAAGTGAGTGAAATCAAGAGTGATGTTTGGAAAGAAGTAGTAAGGATTTGGAGTGCAAGCCAGTTCAGTAGACAGGAGGCAAGGCGATCGGGAAGCCCAATGGTAAATGAAAAGAATGGTGCTCCATGGGGGTGTGTCTCTCCTGTTGAGCATTGGGAGAGCAGAAACACAGAATAGGCTATGAGATTCATAATGCAGATGCTTAACACTAGAATTGCCAAAGCCTATGAAACAACTCATAATTCCGGCCCACGTTAAATCCATCAGTGTCTTTTATCTTGTAAATGTGTCGATCAGCACAAACATCAAGTAGCCTGCTATACCATCCCCCCCACCACCGTAGAAAGGGCAAAAAGTTCTCCCAGCTCAAACCTTGATTATCTGAGAGTGAGGTACCTAGAGTTGTAGAGGGTAAATAATATATTATTATTTGGAACACATGCATTTCATGTGTGTTCCATGCCTACAACAATCTATATAAACACATTGTTAAAACAAAAACGTTTTTCATGTTTTAGTAATAAATAACTAAATGTAGACATGAACTGTACAATATGTGAAGGCTGAAGTCCAAATATCAAATAAACACTTTCACAAAAGGTATAAGGATAATAGGACAGCTTCCATGGTGCAGCGGTAAGAACTGCTGACTTGTAATCAAGAGGTCACAGGTCTGATACCAGCTGTCTCGCAAATTTACCATTTTGAGTAGTGAGCTGCTCTTATTGTTAATATTACACAATAAAGACATACATATAATTTGTCTCTGTAACAGCCAGAGTAATTCCTGATATGACACTGTTTGTTTTCAAATAATATTGCATTACTGCAATGATGTTTTCTGATTGGTACAATTCAGGTCATAAAATGATTTTTTCAAAATGTTACATGTGTTTGTCTCTTTCCTTTTTGCCCGGTGCTGCATTGACATTATGCACCACAAGGCATAAGCTTATTCAGTGCGAGCAGGAGCACGCGGTTGGCCGGTTGCTGTGTGCTACAACATGCTTGACCTGGTGGCAATCAACACACATGTACTGTGCAAGGCATTCACGGGTCCACTGAGAAAAGAAGAGTGTTCTTTGCTCACCTTGCAGAGGAACTTCGTTGTTGCTTCTTTCATGAAAAGGCAATGGAAAAAGAAAAAAGAGGATGCAACATTGACAAGCTTCTGTTCCAAGGATGCCGCTTCCCCCAGAAAAGCAAACTCAGTCAGTGTCAGGTGCCCCTTCAATGTAATAGGAACCACAGCATAGTGTGTACATTGCAACAGGTAAACATGTCGTAAATATAGGAAGGATGGTCTTTGGGTGTGTGGGAACTGTTAACATTTGAATTTGAGGATTGCATATAGTGTGGAACTGACCTCTCTGTACTAATCTTTCCTTTGCATGTCCTTGGGGCCTCATGCATTAATGTTGCGTACGCACAAAAATGTTGCGTACTCCTGTTTCCACGCTCAAATCGCAATGTATAAAACCTAAACTTGGCATAAAGCCACATACATTTTCACGCTAGCTCAAATCCCGGCATAAGCAAGTTCTTTGCTCGGTTTTGCAAACTGGCGGCACCCAGCGTTAAAGCACTACTTTTGTTCCAGTGTGGTTTCCCTTTCATTTTTAGATCCACATCCCTGACGTGGCTTTATCATATACACTGAAGTTAACTGCATATTGTTTATTAGTTTAAGACATCTAATTGTAATTAACCTCTAACAATATAATGGTCCACAGAATAGCCAAACTATTCCAAATACCATAGCAGCTTTAGTGTTATTACTCTCACTGCACCTTCTTCTTCTTTCAGCTGCACCACTCGGAGTATTTATATCACTGTATCTGACTGTGGAATCACAGCTCTACAGCAGCTGATCAGAAAGAGAATTATCGGTATACAGCATCTAGCACACGCTGCCTCAGCCATGCTGCCTATTTGAACTGCTCTCATATGACAAACGCTTCAGAGCCTTTCCTATACTGACCTCGCGGTTCAGAAACAGTTTCATCCCAAGAACTATAAACACACTCAATCAGTCCATCAAGTGGTCCTTGTAGAACTGTTTGTACTTATAAGTACAATTACCTCACTGTAAACTTGCAAAACAGTTATAACATTGCACAACCTGAGCCACTTTAGTGCATATTTACATATGATGGCGATATCATTTTTAAGATGAAATGCAGCAAAATATGTTTATTATATTACTAGCAAAATACCCACGCTTCGCAGCAGCGAAGTACTGCATTAAAATTTTTATTAAGAAGAAAATTAAACCTTTTTAAACTGAGGGAAAATATGCCAATAATTATTTGTTAAGGATCTCTTTGTATACCACATTGTGAGTTCGGCCCTCTGTAATATGTTGTAATATGACCAAGCTGTGCGCTGAGCTTAATCTTGAGCATGCAACGTACAGTTGGCCATGTAAACAGTAATCTTGTTTCAAATCTCACAGCTTGGATTGCTGCTGTCATAATCGGTTTGAGTTTCATGGTTTGCTTCAATTACGACAGTATTTGCAGGACTTGTGTTGAAGTGACATTCGGCATCTGTCAAGCGTTGTAAGCATACAACCGGTTACATCGATAACTTCACATCCAGCTTTTGAGAGTTTAAACATTCATAAACATCAAAGTGTCCACTACTGAAATTGTCACCTGTGAATCTAAGATGTTTAAGAGGCATTGGCGGTTGTCGAAAGGTGTAAAATATTTGGCCATTTCGGTACACTTGAAATCGACAACCAAGCAATTCAGCAGCAGCCATCAACTCACATGCAGAACCATAGGTGAAGGGCTTAAGCATTTCACTCGTATAGTGCTCCTGTGTAGTATAATTATCTCCTGTACCGTCATCAGTCCACACCTTGATCCTGTCCCAGTCATTCAAAACATAAGACACAATGTTCCTCCAGATATCAAGAGTGAGCCTGATATGGCCGTGCAATATGTAACAAAGAGAATGGAAAAGGTAGGTGCCATCTCCAGGCATGGAAACCACTCGGTAAGTGACAGTTCTTTGATCGATGGTGATCACCTCGATAGACATGGTAATTGGGGTACGGTTGGAATGATAAAAGAAATGGGTACCTAAGCAATGTAAAGTAAGTCTAAAATACCTACACAATAACTATAATCGTAATAAACGAACAATAAAACAGCAGAGAAGCCATGGATTAAATAAAAAGGCTGTAGTTATCAGCAGGGAGACGTGAATCCCGTGGCAATGCAAGGAAGGGAATGTAGAGACCGGAGCAACGGACGGCCTTATATAGGCAGGCAGCCAACAACGTGGGAGGTGTTGGGATGGGGGACCCAACGTCGCCTCACACGGTGACCAAGCTGCAGGCTATGGACGTACAGTATATATGTACGTAAGTAGGATTCAGTTAGCGTTGGGAACCCATGTACCAAATTTCTTGAAGATGGGCCCATAACTAACAAAGACTGTTGAAAAGTTCAATATGGCGGCCGACAGTGGCATCATACCACCGAAATAAGTACGTACATTGGTTTCGGTTAGCGCAGGGAAGCCGGTTGCAAAATTTCGTGAAGTTGGGGCCATAAATAAGAAAGTTTAACATGGCGGATGTTGTCGACCATTATGACCGTTACGAGTAGAATTTCAAAATGAATCCTGCTTAACTTTTGTAAGTAAGCTGTAAGGAATGAGCATGCCAAATTTCAGCCTTCTACCTACACGGGAAGTTGGAGAATTAGTGACATTGGAAAGTTCAATATGGCGGCCGACAGTGGCGTCATACCATCGAAATAAGTACGTACATTGGTTTCGGTTAGTGCAGGGAAGCCGCCTACCAAATTTCGTGAAGATGGGGCCATAAATAAGAAAGTTCAACATGGCGGACGTTGTCGACCGTTACGTGTAGAATTTCGAAATGAAACCTGCTTAACTTATGTAAGTAAGCTGTAAGTAATAAGCCTGCCAAATTTCAGCCTTCTACCTACACG
>JANRMT010062856.1:28851514-28873689 GCA_026402145.1 Polypterus bichir lapradei
TACATCGGTTTCGGTTAGTGCAGGGAAGCCGCCTACCAAATTTCGTGAAGATGGGGCCATAAATAAGAAAGTTCAACATGGCGGACGTTGTCGACTGTTATGACCGTTACGTGTAGAATTTCGAAATGAAACCTGCTTAACTTATGTAAGTAAGCTGTAAGAAATAAGCCTGCCAAATTTCAGCCTTCTACCTACACGGGAAGTTGGAGAATTAGTGATGAGTGAGTGAGTGAGTGAGTGAGTGAGTGAGTGAGTGAGTGAGTGAGTGAGTGAGTCAGTCAGTCAGTCAGTCAGTCAGTCAGTCAGTCAGTGAGGGCTTTGCCTTATATTAGTATAGATACAGATAACACTTTAACTTTAACACTGGAAGGATAGATGGATAGGATAATTAAACATGTACTACGAAGATATTTCAATGTTCATTAAAAGTTTTGAAGAATTGCCGTTCTCAGCTTACAGGTGGCTTTACATTTATTGCAGAGCTGATTTTGTGGCGATTGGGTATTTGGAGAAAGAAAAAGAAGGACAGGAATTGGGGGTTAGTACGTTTGAAAGAGCTGCAATAAATTATTTTATTGAAGGTCATGCACAGCGTAGCAAGCATCTTGCATGAGGCATGAACAATCTCTGGACGAGGTGCCAGCTCGTCACTATCACTGCGCCACTGTGTTCCCAAGTTTAATACATGCTTTAATTCCTATCATCATGAAAATGATATCAAGTATACATCTCAGAATTTAAATTATTCAGAGAGCTGTAATATCATGAATGTAAAAAGAAAGCCTGTTTAAGAAGCACATAGTGATTTACACACAGAGAGCACATAGAAGAACACATACAAAACAAAGCATTTAACATGCTACTTTAGTTATGATGGGATTTGTGAAACTAGTAAATTAAACGATTTAAGGATGAAGTTTATGATGTTCTACTTTAATGACAAAATAAACTATGTGATTAAAGTGGAAATCTCGAGATTAAAGTTGACATTTCAAGCTTTTTTCCCCAGTGTGTCCCGATTTTTTTTTCTTTTCTCTGTACCCTAATAAGCTTTCATATGACACCCAGACGGTGGGCTATGACTTGCCTTTTCACAGTAACTTTGATATCTGACAACTTCTTTTTTATTTCAGGCACTGTGTGACTTTGTGAAGTTCAGCTTTCGAGTTTCTCCAACACTCTATGTCACTCGATCAACTTCCTTTAGTTTATTATACCACTATTTAAACCAACAAATAGTAAGTTGTTCCTGGCCTCCACTTGGTATTCGCTGAAAATCTTCTATTTTTCCCCGTGCTTTTGCCATTGCCTTTTCACAGAACGCTGAGCTTAAGGGCTATTTATATTGATTTGCATATTCAAAGAGGCGTAATTCTGGGAGGAGTATGGGGTGGGGCAGCAGGCATGTGCACGTGCGTTACTTTTCACGCTGACCGGAATTTATGGAGCAGAAAAACGTGGAAGTTGGTGAACACACAGATTTATGCATCTGGATTGTTTTGTGCATACGGACATTTCTGCTTTTGTCCGTACGACATGCAATTCTATGCACGAAATTATGCATGAGGCCCTGGAGTACAAAATAAACACCACAATGCAACAAAATGTGGAGACTGGGCAAGAACGGAAAAAAAAACCCAAAAACAACCGCAAGAAGGTATGCAAATGAATATGAATAATATGAATGATGTTGCATCAGTGCCACAATGTTTTACAAAATGTACTATACAGATCATAAAATGAATTATTCCAAATATCATATATACATATGTCTCTGTCTTTTGTCAATGTGGCTTTGACATCATGGACCATAAGGTGTATACTAATTCAGTGTAAGCAGGAACAGTCAATAAACCTGAATAATAAAAAATTCAACTGACAATGAGATACCTAGAAGGCAGATTCACCAGCATTTGTGTGTCAGCTTTATCCCTCCAGATCAGAGATTTTCCAGTTCCATTGTCTCAAAACACTACTAACATCTACAGTTATTCCCGAGTTTCACGTGTGTTCCTTGTCCACAAAGATCTGTGTAAGTGTAGGATGACAGGTTCTGGGTTTGAGTCTTAACAGCTCCCAAAATAAATGTTTTGAGTAGTGAGCTGTTCTTATTGTTAATATTATACAATAAAAACATACATTTGATTTGCGTCTGTAACAGCCGCTGTAAATTTATAGTGCCAACGCTACATCGTCCAGATCTAAACACTAGCGTGGTGTATCTGCCCAAAAAAGCCTAACTGCATTCTCGTACCATTGCTCGCGTACTAAAGTGTCAGCAGGTATTTTTCATGGCATTACACGTGTAGTTTGTGAGCATGCCCTTGTCAATCAAACAGAGGAAGCTCTGCAGTATAATTCTGACTTTACGCTGTAGGAACATAAGTAAATAAATCAAGATAAGTAACATTCCATCTGGCATTTATATAAGTAACATATAAATGCTTCTTATGTAAAGACCATCACAAAACATAATCACAAACATGAGTTTGCATGATACGTTGGCGAGCTCTGTAATCTGTGCTGTTTCTTTGAAAGACAGGTGATTGGCAGGATGACTTCGTCCTATATTCAAATGGTGCCATCTTTTGCCTTTACACCTGGTGCAGCTGCGTTGTTCTTATATGTGAGTGGACGTTTCTTGCGGGGAGGGCTTCTGTTCTCTTTCTCTGATCTGAGTTCACCTCTGTTATAGCGCGTCTTTATTTGAAAACAGCCGTGTCAGATCAGGGCGAGCATGAATGCGACTGTGAGAATAAAATTGAATAAAAAAAAATGCTTACCTTTACAAGTACCATACATTTACACTGTCTGTTACAGACTCAAATCAAATGTATGCTTTTATTGTATAATAGTAACAATAAGAACAGCTCACTACTCAAAACGTTTATTTTGGGAGACGTTAAGACTCGAACCCAGAACTTTCTGAATTGGAGTCAGCAGCTCTAACCAGTATATGACCCGAGAAGTCAGGACAACAACCAACACTAACCTGATTTATTTTTCTTCGGTTATAGTCTTGGAAAAAAAGTGCATTATTTCTGTTATACTTGTATCTTTTGTGAAAGTGCTTATTTGATATTTGGACTTCATTCTTCACACATTATACACTTCATGTCTACATTTTGTTGTTAGTACTAAAACATGGAAAAAGTTTGTCTTTTAGGTATGTGTTCAACATTTTTGTCATCCTACACTTACACAGATCTTTGTGGACACGGAAAACACGTGAAATGCATGTGTTCCAAATAATACTACATTTTTTTGCCTAGATACCTGACTCACTGATAAACAAGGCTTCATTTGGGAGAGGTTTTTGCAGTTTCTCTGGCAGTGGCAGTGGGGGGATGGTATAGGAGGCTGCTTGCTGCTTGGCATTATCGACAAATTTACAAGACAAAAGACGCTGAATGGAGACATGTGAGTGGATTTAAGGTGGGCCGGATTTATGAGTTTTCTCGTAAGCTTTGGTAATTCTAGTGTTAATAAAGAAAATCAGGGGTGTGGGTATTATAATACATAAAGCAATTCCAGTAGTAGTATCAGACATACTATCTGATCCTAAAGGGTGCTATGTCATGGTGATGTGAAATTTGTCAAATTCTAAATTCATTTTTTAATAAATGTATATGCACCTAATGCAGGTGATGGACATTCCCAATATGATTAACTCATAGAATTATAAATTGTGTTTTAAATCCAGACCTGGATAGATTTTCAACTATCGTGGCAATAATATCCAATATTGCAAAGACGATAACACAGTTAGTAATAGATTATAACTTATCAGGCCCATGGTGGTTCTCAAACCCAAATTTAAGAGATTATTCATTTTTCTAACCAATACATCAGAGCTACACAGGAATTGAATATTTCTTCATTGATAATAATTTATCGATTACCATCAAATCTTTTGAATATGACACTACTGATATTTCTAAACATACTCCTATGATCTTGGAGCTTGACTCATTATGCCCTATACACTCATCTTGTAACTGATGTCTTAAACCCTTGTCGTTAGCAGATGTGAACTTTACAGAACTAATCTCCAAAGGAGACTAACATACCCCTCAGAGGTTTCCACAGGAACACTTTTGGAAACTTTAAAGGTGTTTTTAAGAGATCACATTATTTAATATGTCTCTTGCATAAAAATAAATTGGAGACCAAGATGGCATCAGAGTTAATAGTGAGATTTCCAGAATGGCTGAAGAATACGCCAGGTCTCCAAATGAGGCACTTTACAAGAAAAGACAGGCTCTACAATCAGAATTTAATCTCTAGACTATAAAAGAAACTGAACAACTCATCTTTAAATTGCAACATCATTATTATGAATATGGAGAAAGGGCTAATAAGATTTTAGCTCAACAGATCCATAAGCAGGAAGTTCACAATGCAATAGCATAAATTATTCACCATAGAAGGTCTATTGAACCGCTCTTTGTCTCATCCCTAACCTAGGACCAGTTTGCCTTGGGTGGCCCTACCAGAGGCATAAAGCCCCAGACAACAGAGCTCCTAGGATCATTGGGACATGCAAACCCCTCCACCACAATAAGGTGGCAGTTCGAGGAGGTGGTCATATGTGCACTTGGCACCAGGACACCCTAGGCCTCAGTTCGATGATCGACTTTGTGGTTGCATCGTCAGACTTGTGGCCACATGTCATGAACACTCGGGTGAAGAGAGGGGCGGAGCTGTCCACTGATCACCACCTGGTGGTGAGTTGGCTTTGATGTTGGGGGAGGATTTCGGTCAGTGCCCAGTAGGCCCAAACATGTTGTGAGGGTCTGCTGGGAACGTATGGCAGAGTCCCCTGTTAGAAATAGCTTAAACTCCCACCTCCGGCAGAACTTCGACCACATCCTGAGGGAGGTGGGGGACATTGAGTCCAAATGGGCCATGTTCCGTGCCTTTATTGTTGAGGCGGCTGACTGGAGCTGTGGCCATAAGGTGGTTGGCGCCTGTTGTGGCTGCAATCCCTGAACCCGTTGGTGGACACTGGCGGAGAGGGATGTCGTCAAGCTGAAGAAGGACCCTTTTGTCCTGTGGGACTCTGGAGGCAGCTAATAGGTACCAACACGCCAAGTGGAATGCGGCTTTTGTGGTTGCTGAGGCAAAAACTTGGGCATGGAAGGAGTTTGGGGAGGCCATGGAGAACGACTTTCGGACTGCTTCGAGGAGATTCTGGTCCACTGTCCGGCGTCTCAGAAAGGGGGAAGCAGTGCAGTGTCAACACCGTATATGGTGGGGATGGTGTGCTGCTGACATTGACTCGGGACGTTGTGGGTCGGTGGGGGGGGTACTTCGAAAACCTCCTCAATCCCACTAACATGCCTTCCAATGAAGAAGCAGAGCCTGGGGACTCGGAGGTGGGCTCCCCCATCTCTGGGGCTGAGTTCACCGAGGTGGTCAAAAACTCCTTGGTGACAGGGCACCGGGGGTGGATGAGATACGCCCGGAGTTCCTCAAGGCTCTGGATGTTGCAGGACTAGCTTGGTTGACACGTCTCTGCAAAATCGCATGGACATCGGGGACACTGCCTCTGGATTGTCAGACCGGGGTGATGGTCCCCCTCTTTAAAAAGGGGGACCGTAGGGTGTGTTCCAACTACAGAGGGATCGCACTCCTCAGCCTCCCTGGAAAAGCCTATTCGGGGGTTCTGGAGAGGAGGGTCTGTCAGATAGTCGAACCTCGAATTCAGGAGGAACGGTATGGTTTTTGTCCTGGTCGCGGAACAGTGGACCAGCTCTACACCCTTATCAGAATCCTGGAGGGTGCATGGGAGTTTGACCAACCAGTCTACATGTGTTGTGTGGACTTGGAAAAGGCGTTCGACCTTGTCCCTCGGGGAATCCTGTGGGGGGTGCTCCGGGATTATGGGGTACTGGACCCCTTGATAAGAGCTGTTCGGTCCTTGTACAATCGGTGTAAGAGCTTTCTAGGCACAGCCAGGGTGTTGAGGGGGTCCGGTTTAGTGGACTCAGGATTGGGTCACTGCTTTTTGCAGATGATGTTGTCCTGTTTGCTTCATCAGGCCGTGATCTTCAGCTCTCTCTGAATCGGTTCGCAGCTGAGTGTGAAGCGGCTGGGATGGAAATCAGCACCTCCAAATCCAAGACCATGGTCCTCAGCCGGAAAAGGGTCGAGTGCCCTCTCAGGGTTGGGAGAGAGATCCTGCCCCAAGTGGAGGAGTTCAAGTATCTCGGGGTCTAGTTCATGAGTGAGGGAAGAATGGAGCGTGAGATCGACAGGTCAATCAGTGCGGCGTCCGTCATGGTGAAAAAGGAGCTGAGCCGTAAGGCAAAGCTCTCAATTTACCAGTCGATCTACATTCCTACCCTCACCTATGGTCATGAGCTAAGGGTAGTGATCGAAACAACGAGATCGCAAAAACAAGCGGCTAAAATGAGTTTCCTCCGCAGGGTGTCTGGGTTTTCCCTTAAAGTTAGGGTGAGAAGCTTAGTCATCCGGGAGGGGCTCAGTGTACAGCCGCTGCTCCTCCACATCGAGAGGAGTCAGATGAGGTGGCTCGGGCATCTAATCAGGATGCCTCCTGGACGCCTCCCTGGTGGGGTGTTCCGGGCACATCCAACCGGGAGGAGGCCCCGAGGAAGACCCAGGACACGCTGGAGGGACTATGTCTCCCGGCTGGCCTGGGAACACCTTGGGGTTCTCCTGGAAGAGCTAGAAGAAGTGGCCGGGGAGAGGGAAGTCTGGGCCTCTCTGCTCAAGCTACTGCCCCTGCGAACCGACCTTGGATAAGCGGAAGAGGATGGATGGATGGATGGATGGATAACATAAATTACCAACACAACAGGAGATAAAACATATAAAACATAAAAAGATTTAAGGAGTAGCAAATGTTCTTATATTATACCCATGTACCAAGGTAGATTTTAAGAGATGGAGGAAGAAAAACACTGGACAGAATGTATTTTGTTAATAAAGTTAATCCCATAACTAAAAAATAAGTGTGGCTGTGAGTAGTAACCCTAAACAAGAGCAGAGGCATAAAGCTGGATACCCTTAGTGCAGAAAAAATGGGCAAAGCTATGACACTCTAACTACTGGATGCTATAAACTCACTCCATACTGGAAAAGTGGGTGGCACGGTGGCACAGCTGCTGCCTTGCAGTTAGGAGACCTGGGTTCGCTTCCTGGGTCCTCCCTGTGCGGAGTTTGCATGTTCTCCCCATGTCTGCGTGGGTTTCCTCTGGGTGCTCTGGTTTTCTCCCACAGTCCAAAGACATACAGGTTAGGTGCATTGGCGATTCTAAATTGTCCCTAGTGTGTGCTTGGAGTGTGGGTGTGTGTGTGCGCCCTGCGGTGGGCTGGCGCCCTGCCCGGTGTTTGTTCCTGCCTTGCACCCTGTGTTCGTTGGGATTGGCTCCAGCAGACCCCCATGACCCTGTGTTAGGATATAGCGGGTTGGAGAATGACTGACTGACACCGGGAAAACAGAAGGCCGTGATGGCTTCCCAGTAGAATTTTATATAACGAAATTAAACTAAGTTAGCTCATTTATTATCAGTAACAATCAAAGAAGCTAAAGGCAACAAAATTTTATCACAAAGCATTAATTACCATTTTTAATAAAATAAAACAAGGACTTACTAAAGTTTATATCATACAGACCAATTTAAATTCTGAATAATGACATTAAGATACTCTCCAAAGTTTTAGCTCATACCAAAGATGGAGAAAGTGCTTCCTTCTGTAATATTACAAGACCAAACTTGATTCATTAAAGGCAGACACTTAGTGTCAAAGTAGAGCTGGGAGATACATCAAATATACTTGATGCATTGCAGCTTATTCTATGTGGGATGTAGTATATAACTATATTGTGTGCATTGAGTACACATTATTGTGTAATTTGTTTTAAATCCTTTGAACCCAGCAGGCCATTTTTGGGGCAGCTGCATAGCAGTATATACCCGAAAGGCCAGTATAATGGCCTGCCTATCTATCAACATAACCCTGCGGGCCTGAATAATGACCTGCACATACATTACACTACTGTTACTATTCTCTAAATCTTGCAGTCTGCTGACACAGAGGCATATATCGAAAAGCTGCTGTACCTCTCTGACATCATAACTCTGCTGCTTATATAGTTTTTTGCTGTATTAGACTATGAACATTGATTGTTCTAATATTGTCATAATATACCAATGTCTTATTATGTTGTTACACTACTTACGCAAGATACAATGATTTTTTTTTTTCTTCTTTTTTTTAGCTGAAGGTCATTTTTATTTTTTGTCATAGATATAAAGAAGAAACAGGAAAGAATTTCAGTTGTACTTTAGCATAGGTTCAACTCATAACAATAAATGACTGTGTGTGCAGAGTACAAGCAGGCAAAGAGAGCTTTTTACCTCTGCTCCATGGGAGGTTTCTTTCCTCCCTAAGCTGTCCTTAGGACATCAGTGTTACAGTGTGAGAGGTGTAAAAACCCAGCCAAACTCCCCACCTGTCACACTGGAATGCCAGAAGCGAGAGCCCCAGAGCAAAGGGGTTATTCAGGGAGATTGATCATGCACTAAAAACTATTCTGAAGCATATCATTCAAAGGTGCAGTTTAGGCATTAGGTCATTCTAATGGATGGTAAATTATGATGAAAACTGCAAGAGCTTTTTCTATAGTATCCATCTGTTATTATAACATTGTGCTGTATCCACATATTACCATTACCATAATGTGATATGACTGCTATTGTTCTGAATAGTGATTTATTACAGTGAACTGACCTGTTGTTGTTAGTGTACTTTACCTTCATGTTGTTTTCAAATGGTTCTTGTTGTGTGCATTTACCAGGTTTGAATAAATGCTGTTTTTGTAAATTTAACTTGGTTGATACTTGCCACTGTTTTGCATAAAAGTTAAAAATTGTTCCAATAGAAACCACTAATGATTATAAACAACAATGATTAATGCCGCCATATGTTGTAGCCTGCAGGGACTATAAGAATCATCATATTGGTGAGATTATATGAATCATATTAAATCAAGCATTTATGATGCTTTAGAGGAGATTTCTCTGAAAATGCTGAAATATATATTGTGTACTGCAAAATAGCCTAATAATATCACACAATTATTTACAAGCCATTTCTCCCAGCCCTACTTCAAACCTTTGTTGTCTGTGTAATATACTTGACCACAAAATCTAACACACCAGATATTCTATTAATTTTGAGTACAGAAAAAGCCTTTGAGAGAGTCAATTGGGACTAACTCTTCACTACACTGTACAAATTCAGGTCTGGGCAAAATATATATGCTTGGGTAAAATTACTTTATACCAGTCTAGAAGCCTCAATTTGTACAGTATGAACAGCATGAGCTCAAACTACTTCAAACTAGATTGTTGTACTTGACAAGGGTGTCCTCTACCACTACTGCTTTTTGCAATGGTTATTAAGCCATTGGCCATTTATTTTCTTAATACATCAAAAATAAGTGATTAACAAGGGACTCATACAGAAGCTATCATTATATGTGGATGATATGGTACTTTATATATCATACCCACAAATATCTTTACCCTTAGTTCTTAATACATTAGCAGAATTTCAAAAGACATCTGGTCTCAAAATTAATTTGAGAAAAAGTGTGCTTTTTTCCAGTGAACTCTCTAGCAGACCATACTAAATTGGATATCTCCCTGTTCATTTTAACTAAAAAGATGCCTACGAGTAAACATCACAAGTAAATATATTTCTCTATTTCAACAGAATTTTATTAACAGCATTGAAAAAATCAAACAAGATTTTAATAGATTATCTACACTCCATCTCACATTAGCAGGGTATAATCAATACTGTCAAGATGAACATCCTTCCTAAACTTCTATTTGTATTTCAGAGCATACCTATAAACATCACCAAAATGTTCCTGTAAGAAACTGGACTCGGTTATAACCTCATTTATCATGAATTTGACACATACACACATTTAAAAGACAACTCTTCAGAGACCTAAAGCTAAAGGTGGCATGGCAATACCTAATTTGTATTGTTGTTGTTGAGCAGCAAATGTACATAATATAGTAACTGCAAATCGCCACAAATGAATGAATTTACACTGGCATGGTCAGAAATGGAATTTACATCTTACTCAGCTTCTTTATATGCCCATGCTTTGTGCCCCAGTAAATACTAATTTTCTTCAGTATACCAATAATCCAGTTGCCCATCAATCACTCAGAATATGGAACCAATGCAGGACGCACTTCAAGGCAGAGAAGCTTTTATCTGTTGCTCCTCTACATGATAATAATTTCTTACAAACTTCTCAAACCTAAACAGTATTTAATTTTTAGAAAATGTCAGCATCTCCCACCCATTTTTATTCGAGAAGACATACTAATCACTCTGACAGCATCCAAACAATATATAAAAGTATCTTAAAGATCTTCAAAGATCCTAAGGCACAGTGGGACAAGGACCTTTTAATTAACATCTCAAGAAAGGAGTGGAAGCCAGTCATACATAGAATATACTCTAGCTATACGTGTGCAAAGTGCTCAATATTTCAACTTAAAACCTTTCATCGATCTCATTTAAAAATGTCCAGAATGTATCCAGGGCAAGACCCAAACGGTGAAGATTTCAATCTGGCTCCAGTCTCACCTGGCCACATGATTTGGGAATGCATGAAATTAACATAATTTTGGACAAAAATCTTTAAATATTTATCAGACAGTTTTCTTGTTACAATCATTGATAAATCATTAATAGCCATATTTGGTATACTTCCAGGTGGCCTTAAAGTGGAGAAGAACAAATTGATCATAATTGCCTACACCCCACTAATAGCACGTAGACCTATCCTGTTTAACTGGAAGAATCCCAACCCACGTTTTATAAGTAGTATGTAACTGACGTTCAGTATTTTTTGAAATAACAAAAAATCTAACTCTTGGTTAGAGTATCTGTTCAAAACCTTTTTAAAAACATAGCAAGACCTAATTAAAAAAAAAGGATGTTTTCCTATTTATTTACTTACTTATTCCCATGCTCTTTGTTCTTCTCTATTTCTTTTTAGTGTAGATTGAATTCCTGCTTTGTTGAAGTTATTTGTTGTGTAAATTCTGCAAATTTTATTCACTTGATTGCTTACTCTGTAACTCTCTTGAAATAAAATTATTATATAAAATACAAAATAAAATAAAATACAACAACTGCTACAGTGAATTGGCAGCTTTGGCTTGTGTCATGAGAATTGGCAGTATTGTGTAAAGTTGGTCAGAAGTACAAGGTGGTATACAATCACTAAAGTAATAATTCACTTCTAACAGAAATGACAAAATTGAAAGATACAAAGAATATGTAGATCTGTGTAAAGTATAACATGAAAAGGAAAATTAAATAGTGAATAATACAAAAAAAGATCCTGAAAGAAGATAAGTAAAACCTTGCGGTTAGTCTTAGTGGTTAGACGGCAAAAGTGTGACGTGCATTCTTTCTCGGATGTAGAACCCTTGTCATCATCTGAGTTCACCTCTGTTATAGCATGTCTTTATGTGAAAACACCAGTTTCAGATGGGGGGAGCATGAACATGACTGGGAGAATAAATCTGAATAAAAAAAAAAAACAAAGCTAACCTTTACAAGTACCATAAATTTACACCGGCTGTTACAGACTCAAATCAAATGTATGTTTTTATTCTAAAATAGTAAGAATAAGAGCAGCTCACTTCTCAAAACGGAGTCGTCCGGGGTCGAACCTGTGAACTTTTGATTACCAATCAGCAATTCTTACCATTGAGCCACCAAAGCGATTGTATCAAAGCTGTGTCAATGTTGCACGCTAACGCGAGTTCTTTTTCTGCAGTTATATTCATGAATAGAATCATGCTTCTTTTGTTTTACTTGTACCTTTTGCGAAAGTATTTATTTGATATTTGGACTTCAGGCTTCACACATTATACATTACATGGGGGTATTTTTCGTACGTGAATTACTCGTTTAGCCAGATGTAATAGTTGACGATTTGGCCTGATCCTGGATCTGTCGGTTTTTTGAAACTCTTGCTGGATGTGTTGTCATAGCAGCACATCCAAATCCTCAAACCTGCTCGGAGCAGGTTTGTTCTATGTAAACAAGGATTAGCTCACATACTTAATCAGTGTCCGTGCATGGAATTCATTCAGTCATAGCTTCGCCGTTCATGAATGAGTGACCAATTGCTATCGGTACGCAAATTATAAGAAGAGAATTTCATATAGAGAGGGTTTTGCGTGATCGGCAAGACCCTTTATTGTTCCTGGATGAAATTATTTTCGAAAGATCCTGCTTTAGTCGGGTGGCAATATTGTACCTTAAAGATTTATTAGCACCTTATATTCGAAGTCAAACTCAGCGAAGTCGAGCTCTCACAACCACACAGACAGTATGCATTGCTTTGAGGTTTTTTGCAAGCGGCAATTTTTTATATACTGTAGGCTATGCGGAAAATCTGTCTAAAAGTGAAGTTTGCCAGGCAATTCGTAAAGTCTGTTTGTCTCTGAAATATTTCCTTCGGGTTTTCATAGTGTTTCTTGGACACCTGCGTGTGCAGACAATAAAAGAGGCGTTTCATGCCATTGCAGGTACTCAGGCAAAAACACCCACAGTTCCGTAAAGAATCTCACAATCTGCCTAACATTCTCATTACCCAGGATTTCCAAATGTGATTGGGGCATATGGGACTGATCAGAGTGGAGTTTGATCAAACATTATTTGGAAAATGTATCTCTCCTCCTGATGAATAATCAGACACAGTGTCTTCATCAAATATTTGACCTCTGACAATCTCTCTTTGGTCAGACACAAGTTCTAAAGATATGACATTCACTGCAACTGACCCAACAAAAAAGAGGGCTATATGGAACCTACCTATGGCACGCATTGAGGACTAATATGTGCAATGACCATCCTTTACCTGAAATGAAGTGACCACTGCATCCTGCCACTGGTTCTGAGGAGGAGCTTCCCACTAGAATGCCCTCAGAAACAGGGCGATAGGCATTTTGCTGGAGAGCCAACTCTTCCGCAGGGGATAGGTCTGGACCGCGTGGACCTCCACCTGTTTTTTGCTTGTCTGCCTTCTTATTAGCTTTAAAATTAATGTTTTTTATATTATATATGATTCTTTATGTCAACAATTCTTTAAATAGTTATATATCAATATTTACTTGTTTGAAGTATATTCTTGTACTTCACTTTAACCTGTCCCCATGTAATCCTTGTGCTCATGTTTGATCTGGAATTAAATATTAAATAACATATTAAATAATAATTAATCTGACACATAGGAAATGAAACTTACTTTCAGTAAGTTCAATGCACACGCGTTTAATCTGTCGGCCATTTTTTGCCAGCCGTCTTTTCTGGATTTGGGCTGCTTTTGTAGTGTTACCCCTTGTGCATATTAAATCTTGAAATCCTTCTAGTAACACACACACACCCATGCACGCACAGCTTGTGTGAAAAAAATGCGCCAGTTCTTTCGTCATTTTGTTGCTGCCTATCAAAGACTTGCTGATCATGTTTTCTAGACTCAATATATATGGGCTTTTCACTCAGCGCGGGCGCGCGCATTCATCTCGGATGATTAGATCCAGCTAGACTAATCTACTACACCGCTGTGTTTGAAAAACCGACTTATCCCGGATGAGTTTCACTGGCATTAACTCATCTAAGATGAGGCATCTGATCTCGGATGATTTAAGCGACGTACGGAAAATGCCACCCTAGTCTACATTTTGTCAGTTGTTTTAACAATGTGTTTACATAGATTGTTGTAGACACAGAACACACATGAAATGCATGTGTTCCAAATAACAATATAGTATTTAGTCTATACAACTGTAAGTGACTGACACACTGGTAAACAGACTTGAGCTGAGAAAACGTTGTGCAGCAGTGAGGGGATGTGATAGCAGGCTGCTTTTGCTTATCAACACATTTACAAGACAAAAGACACTGACAGAGAGGTGCGAAGGGATTTAAGGTGGGACGGATTTTCGAGTTTTTTCGTAGGCTTTGGTAATTCTAGTGTTAAAACCGTCATTTTTGACTATCTCTAATCAGTTCTTTTCTGGACTCCAATCTGTACACATCAGTACAATAATTCATCCAATTTTGTAGCCAGGAAATAATATACAGGTAGCTGCCCCAAACCTTTTTGTGGCTTTTGTCGAGTTTGTGACAAGTTGTTTAAAGGAATATAGTTATATGAAGATAAAAATAATAAAATAAAAATTAAATATGCTCACATTAAAGTGAAATAAAAAAATTAACAAATACTAATAATAATTCTTTACATTTATATAACAGTTTTCTCACTACTTAAAGCATTTACATTGTGAGTAGATAGCCACTTCAACCACCACCAATGTATAGCACACAACTGGATGATGTGACAGCAGCCATTTGGTGCCAGTACGCTCACCACACATTATCTGTTAGGTGGTGAAGTGGTGAGAGACAGCCTGTTAGATTCAGAAGATGCTTAGGGATCTTTAATGACAACAGAGCCAGAACCTTGGTTTTTACATCTCATCCATACAGTGTCCCCATCACTGCACTGGGATTGGGATCCGCATACAAACCACAGGGTAAGCACCCCCTGCTGGTGTCACCAACACCTGTTAAAGCAGCAACTCAAGTACTGGCCGGGCCTGTACATACTTAGCTTGACGTAAATACTGTAACTTGTTCTAAATTACATTTCAAATGACTGCTAAAAGTGAAGTACAATAATGTCAATAAATAAGACCAAAAAAAAAAAAACCATAACCATCAAAAATAGAAGTATTGAAATTGATTCTTTAAAATCATTGTTGTGGGAGGCAGTCAGATATGTCAGATTAACAAATTAAGAGAGATGTTAGACAGAGGAAAAAAGCAGATGATGTTCTTGTCCAAGTAGGCTCTTTCTGAATCAAGAAATGACTCAAGGTCAATAACACTTGCTCACAGGAATACATAAACAGCCAACATATTTCATTACGGTATATATGTAATGGAATAAAACAGTTAATCAAAGTATTAGATTCAAATTTAAGCTGTGAGCCAAGTGTTCTGCCCACATCTTGTTAGTTGAGACTGTTATTTGTTGAACTGTGCTCCCCCTTCATCTTGTCATTTATTAACACACCAGTCAGTCACGTCCCACACTCACAGTGGTACTATAAAAGTCTATGAAACTCACGTAAAGCACGCAGGTCCCATAATAAACATTTGAATACAATACACCCCATGTGTCTCACGTAGGCACCCCTTTATCTCTTGTTTCGGTCACGTCCAAAACGTATCCTTAGGGTATATAAACCCCTGTGTCTGGTTAGTTGTGGTACACAGCAATTTGAACCTCTGTCTACGCGCTTCTCTTTGTCTTGATCCAACCGTGGAAATCACTTGCCTTGTAAGTGTCTTTTAAAGCTTTATTGTTTAATGTACACTGTCTGCTATGCATTGCAGAAGGACAGTGCGGAGTGAGGCAGAAAACCAAGTTATAAGTTAATACCTATTGTGAAAAAATAAAAGTGTAATACTAGTGATGAGTGATGAAATTAAAACCACTTGGTTCCAGCAGGTCTAAACAAGTTAATTGAAACCAACTTGTATTGGTATAAAAGAATTTAACAACAACAATCTGATATGTTAATATATCTTATAGTGTTTGCAATATTTGTTAAAAAAGTCCAAGGTGGCATGGGTTTTGTTTGTAGACAGAGGATGATGTAATTTATCCACTTAAAATATATCATAACTGATAACATCCTATAATGTGTAATATTCCTAATTGTGTATTCCTTTATACTAAAGTAAGACTTCAGTATAGAGCCAGCAAAACAGCACTAATGGGACCCCTTGAGTACCGTGTGATGTTTCATACATTACTTGTTAGTGAGTGTGTGGAAAAATAAAAATACAGGTCAATAACTTGTGCTTGACAAATCTGATGTACGTGACAGAAAGCATGTTCTATGGTGTATGTGGTAGGAGTCATGCAGACCCTGCATGCTTACTTCTTGTTTCTGGGCGTCTACATGGAAGGCCACAGGTGTGGACTCATCGGGCCCCAAACTAAGGAAACTAACAGATGTACTCCACCTTTAGATTTTTGATAATGCTGATTCAGGCTAATATTTTGAAATACTTGTGTAACTAAAGTCATAAGACAAAAACCCTATAAAAATTTGGGACACGGACCCCTCGGGGCAGACGAAGGGCAGGTGTCCTAGGACTGTGCTTCTCTGTCATTTAACCTTTGCCTGGTGTGTATCAATAAAAGATTTTTACTAACTTTAATTATATCTCTCTGTCTTCAGTCACAAGAAACGACACCATAGAAAAAGTGTCCACAAGTGTGACTAACATTCCATTCACAGAAGGCTCCTGAATTTAGCATCTAGTCATGATTAACCATCATTCTATAATACTACTTTTGTTTTTTATGTACTTTTATTTGAAAATTATTTTTGACTTAAATTTTGTGATTGGATATCACAACTTTATGATGTCATCTGAATCATACAACAACTGCTGCCTTCACTGAAACATGAAAATTGTTATGGCATGTATTTGACTGTATTCTGGTTATCTTATTATAGGCATGGATCTCATGTGAAATACTGGTTGAAACTTGTTAAAAAGGAAAGGATTAATCAATATGAGTTAAATCTAAAATTGCATACAATTTCTAAAGAATGTTTTGCTTTTCAAAAGGAAAGTTAATTAGTTTTGACAATTTGGTATTATATTGGAGTGGCAGGTCAGAGTCAGAATCCAATTCTAGTGCTTTTGCTAAAATCATTCAGCACAGAGCTGTCTATTTATAGAAATAACAAGGAGGGATTAGAAACATGATTTGGAAGTGTAGTCATACAAACAGGGGCAGAAACACTAGAGGAAGAAACAAGTAACCTCAACCAGTTTGCAAAACGTATCTGTAGATAGTAGAATTATTATAAGATCAGAAATCATAACTAAACCTAGAAATATTAATTATTCCAAAGCTAGCCTTCTCTTGAAAACAAGTATTTATTTTATTTTAAAACAAAATAAAAGCACTAAAATGAATATTTTTAAACCGTAAATATCCTGGTCACAGTGACATCAGGTAATGTACAACAAGTATGCCACAAATGATGTTTAAGTGGTGCAAGAGACACCACTACAAGCGTAAAAACCCATCAAAACAGTAAAAAAAACAGACACACAAGGAAGAGCACAAACCCATGTAAATCCTGACACTTGTTTAGCTAAAAAACATAGTATGTTGTAATACATGATACTCTGTCAGTGGATGGTGTGTCTGTTGAGTGCTCTGGACATCTAGTAAAGGGGACAACACCACAGGGAAAGAAGTGTTTTGGAAGTAAACATGTAATGTTCCTGTAGGATGCTAGGCAGCACACCGTCCAGGAATTATTTATGGGTCAGTGCTGCTCCTCAAATACAGCAAAAGTAAAAGTGGAATGAAATGCATCTTTAAATACTGTCTATTAAAGTACAAATGACCAGGGGCCTCTTGTATAATGGCTTGCATAGAATTCGCACTCAAACATGGCACACAGACAAAACTAAAAACATGTGTACACACAAAAAAATTCAGATGCATAAAACTGTGCATAAGCAAAGTTCTATGCCCTTTCCCTTTATAAATTCAATCAATGTGAATTTTAATGCACATGCCTACAGCCCCACCCTGACTCCTCCCAGAATTATGTCTATTTGAATATGCAAATCAATATAAATAGCCCCTTCAACAATTGGAAAAGCACATGGGAAAAAAAAGCACATGGAATTTCAACGAATGTGAAATGGAGGTCCTGCTCAGTGAAGTGGAGGCAAGGAAAAATTGACTATTTGGTGGCTTAAGTAGTGGTATAAGCAACAAAAGGAAATTAGCACAGCGTGGCGAAGGCACTCAGAAGTACAGGTTCAGAAAGTTGCTCTGTGCCTGAAATAAAAAACAAGTGGTCAGATGTCAAAGGTGCTGTGAACAGGCAGGTTGAGCCCACTGTCTGAGTGTCATACAAACAAGGAAAAAAACAAATAGAGACACAGTGAAGAAAAAAAGATCTATGTCGAGATGACTTTACTTCTCCAGTTTATTTTGTTGTTAAAATGGAACGCTGTAAACTTCATCTTAAAACTGATGTTTAATTTACTGGAGTTTCTCAAACCGCGTCATAAATATAGTAGCTAGTTAAATGCTTTTTATTCTAAATGTTTCACGACCCAGTCGTTAATCACTACATGCTTCTTAAATGATCTTTCAATTATGCCAAGAGTACCGTGCAGGCAGCGATCACCACAAATTCATGGTATTACAGCTTTCTGTAATAGGACTCCTCTCAGGACTACCCAAAAAAGACATAAATCACTTGCAACGAGTGCAGAATGCAGCTGCTAGAATCCTAACTAGGAAAAGAAAATCCGAGCACATTTCTCCAGTTTTGATGTCACTACACTGGTTGCCTGTGTCATTCAGGATTGACTTTAAAATATTGCTTATGGTTTATAAAGCCTTAAATAATCTCGCTCCATCTTATATATCGGAATGTCTGACACGTTATATTCCAACTCGTAACCTTAGATCCTCAAATGAGTGTCTCCTTATAATTCCAAAAGCTAAACTTAAAAGAAGTGGTGAGGCGGCCTTCTGCTGTTATGCACCTAAAATCTGGAATAGCCTGCCAATAGGAATTCGCCAGGCAAATACAGTGGAGCACTTTAAAACACTGCTGAAAACACATTACTTTAACATGGCCTTTTTATAACTTCACTTTAACTTAATACTGACACTCTGTATGTTCAATTCATCATAATAACTATTCATAGTGGCTCCAAAATCCGTACTGACCCCTACTCTCTCTTCTGTTTCTTTTTCCGGTTTCTTTGTGGTGGCGGCCTGCGCCACCACCACCTACTCAAAGCTTCATGATGCTCCAACATTGATGGACTGAAAGCCAGAAGTCTACGTGACCATCATCATCAAGTCCTTCCATGAAAACCCTAAATACAAAGAGGACTTTTTGATTTATGTTAGGTAGATTGCCCAGAGGGGACTGGGCGGTCTCTTGGTCTGGAATCCCTACAGATTTTATTTTTTTTCTCCAGCCTCTGGAGTTTTTTTTTTGTTTTTTCTGTCCACCCTGGCCATCGGACCTTACTTATTCTATGTTAATTAATGTTGACTTATGTTTATTTTTTATTGTGTCTTCTATTTTTCTATTCTTCATTTTGTAAAGCACTTTGAGCTACATTTTTTTGTATGAAAATGTGCTATATAAATAAATGTTGTTGTTGTTGTTGTTGTTCTGGACATTTTAGAATACAGTGGAACCTCGGTTCACGACCGTAATTCGTTCCAAAACTCTGGTCGTAAACCGAAGCAGTTTCCCCCATAGGATTTTATGTAAATACAATTAATCCGTTCCAGAACGTACGAACTGTATGTAAATATATATATAAATATGTAAATATATGTAAAGATTAAGCACAAATATAGTTAATTACACCATAGAATGCACAGTGTAATAGTAAACTAATGTAAAAACATTGAATAACACTGACACAAAACACCCAGGCTCCCTGCTCAGCTACACGAGCAGGCTCGCTCTCTCTCAGCAGCATGCACCCTCCCCCTCTCTCTCAGCAGCATGCGCTCGCTCGCTCTCTCTCTCTTTCTCAGAACAGAGAGGAACATTTGAACAAATCCGAAGTTTAATTTAAAAACTAACCACAAGCAATCAAAAAAGTAACATTGAAGGAGTTCATGCTAATAGCCTTACAGCTCGATCGCTGTAAACACTTTTTTTAAAATGAGTTTTAAGCACAGCAGAAAAAAAGGAACATTAGAACAAATCCGAAATTTTTTTAAAAACCAACCACAAGCAACCAAAAAAGTAACATTGCAGGAGATCACGCTATTAGCCTTACAGCCCGATCGCTGTACTGTACAGTACAGTAAAGAATTTTTTTAAAAATGAGTTTTAAGCACAGGGAAAAAAGGAACATTTGAAAAATCTGTAATTTAATAAACCACCAAGAAAAGTAACATTGCAACAAATCACGCTAAGAACCACTCCATGTAAACACATTTTTTTTAATGAGTTTTAAGCACAGGGAAAAAAACAAACATTTGAAAAAAGAGAAAAGTAACATTGCAACAATTCACGCTACGAACTGAAAAATGAACATTTGAAAAATCCGTAATACAAAAACCATAAACCACCAAGAAAACTAACCTTGCATGAGTCGAGTTCTGGCATGAAGTGAGGAGGAACTGGGGGGAGAGGAGGTTACAGTTTTGAGAGAGAGTCTGGCTCCGCGATGGACGGATGTTTTCCTTCAGGTGTTTTCTTTCTTGTGATTTCTTGGGTTTCTGGTGTTTTTAGCTGTTTAGCTGGTGGGAGCGAAAGCCTCATGCAGCCATTCCAAAAACAAAGTCCTTGTGACCCAACCCTTCGTGTTTGCCCTCCACATTACTGGCAGTCTGGCTTTGTTTACATTGTGCTGCTTGAAAGCACGAGGGTTCTCAAATTGGTAAATGAGTAAACTGGTAAACAGTTTTTCCACATCTTCCTTGGTTTGGGGCCAGTGGTCCATAGGATTACTACTCAACTGCCCATTCTGTTAAAGATTCAGGCCAGAAGGGGGAGTGACTACTAGTCCTCTGTCAGCTCTCCCTGAGCCCTTTGTGGAATGAATTACACAGGCCCAGTTTCAATAGCTAGTGGAAACTGAAAGTATTCAAAATTATTTTTAATGTCTACCTCTATTTCTTAGCACATGGTAAGGCAGTAATGGTGAATGTTGGGTTTCCTGACCTCTAGCATTCTAGTGAAACTCTGTATGCTTCATCCTAGGTCAAATTCCAGTCTCTAGAGATTCTACCTGTTTCTCTATCAGTGCAACCCGACAGAGAAAAAAGCACATATCTGCTTTTCTCTGTGGCACTTCTACAAAAGTACTGACCTATTCAGGAACTCTCCTATTGCCGTTTTTCTTTCTATCTCTGCCCCAAAGATCTTATTATGTTCCTTGTCCTATCCTAGTTCTGCTAGCCAAGGGGTCAGATACCCCTCTCAGATAAAGAAATTGGAACAACATAACAAAGTAAAATGGAACTCACATGTTCAGAATTACCACCTCTACATTAAGACATTTAACTTGTGTTCAAGTGCTATTTGTTGCTACCTTTCTGAACAAAAACTGGAATCACATTTTGGTTTGAGATGTGTTTCTGTACTATTATGTGTCGTCATCTGTTATTGTTCATGATGTGACCCATTCTATTTGAAGACACCCAAAGAAGATTCTTGGAGCTTTGCCCACTTTTGATACTTGTAGGTCGTAGTTGTTATTGCCCATTTTGTTAGGCTCTTTACTGGCACACAAGGTCTGTTAAGACAGCAGATATAACAGGGATGCAGAAATCCAGCTTCACCCTCAATCTGCATTCCTATGAAAATGGTATTGCAGGAGCTGTAACATTCTTGGACAGCTCTGTACTTCATCTGATAGCAAAGGTGTAAAACTGACATCTCTGCAGACTACTGGAGACATGGGAGAGCAAAATGGATATCTAAGTGTGAACAAAGAGCTGTAATTCAATGAGTAACAACTTTGATGGACAAAACTTAATGCCTATCAACAGACACTGGTTCTGTAACTGGAAGTGACTTTAATGCAATTACCACAGGTTACAGCTTCCTTTAAAACTAGCTGCATTAATCTCTAACACTAGCTCACTGTCTGAAACCAAAAATCTGATGAGTCTCTCTCTCTCTGTTTTTGAAAGCTGACAATATCATCTCTTTTGTGGATCTGAAAGTTGAGATCCACTCTGCCAGGCCAAACTCTTTGTGAGTGACTGAGCCCAGTCTGAGAAGCAGCTTTTACTTCAAGATAGGAACTTCAGAACCTAAAATCTTGTGGCAGAAAGAGTATTGCTTTTCCTTAAGAAACTGGAGAGGACATAGGAGAAAGCCTAACTGAGAAAAGCACAGATAAAGTAGAACTTTAAACAGCCAGTGTTCAGCCTGCCTCTTTTGTGTTAGATTTTTTGTCTATTTCATCAGTCTTGCATCCTAACTAATATATCGGCATATACAGTACAGGCCAAAAGTTTGGACACACCTCCTCATTCAATGTGT
>JANRMT010062856.1:28893689-28914294 GCA_026402145.1 Polypterus bichir lapradei
AACAAGCAGCGTATTGCACTGATACGAAATAGCTGTGTGTATATATATGTAGATATGTATGTATATGTATATATATGTTTATATATGTGTGTGTGTATGTATATATATGTATTTGTGTGTATATATGTGTGTGTATGTATGTATGTATGTGTGTATGTATATGTATGTGTATATATGTAGATATATATATATATATGTGTGTGTGTATATATATGTGTATATGTATATATATATGTTTATGTGTGTATGTGTAAATATATATATATATTTATATATATATATATATATATATATATATATATATATATATATATATGACAGCAACACTCATCACTCACAACAGTGACAAAACAATTACATTGACAATCATGTTACGTTATTTTCAAAATGTTTCCTTTTCTTTTTCATTGCTTCTTTAACACACTACTTCTCCGCTGCGAAGCGCGGGTATTTTGCTAGTATATGTATATATGTGGATGTATGTGTGTGTGTGTGTATATATGTGTATATGTATATATGTAGATATGTATATATGTATATGTATATATATGTTTATATGTGTGTGTGTGTGTGTGTATATATATATATATATATATATATATATACATATATTACAGCAACACTTATAACAGTGACAAAACAATTACATTGACAATCATGTTATGTTATTTTTAAAATGTTTCCTTTTATTTTTCATTACTTCTTTAACACACTACTTCTGCGCTGCGAAGCTCGGGTATTTTGCTAGTATATATATATATATATAAGTTTTCAAAATATTATTAATGGCAATAAAGTATGTATAAAATTAATTATGCCACATATAGTGTAATAAAGAATATGGCATGTATTGGTGTACAGTAGAGGTGGTGTTGCAGAGAAAAGGTGGGGACTGATAGAGAGAAAGAAAGAGAGAGAGAGAGAGCTCAGCTGATGTCACCAGGAAGTGCCACGCTCACACTGCTTTGAGGCTCTCACAAGCATAGGATTTCTCCTGTTTCCTCACGATGTAAGGAAACTGCTTCTGAGTCAGACTTTGAGGGTTTATGGCTGACCCCTGCAGTTCACCACAGTGCAAAATCTGCAAAGATGCATGGTCTAAGTCCACAACAATTAGTAACTATTCATATAAGAGCATAGTAGTAGAAATTTAGGGCATCCTTTAGTAATTAATATATACTTATTTTTTGTGGTGACTAGTAATTGTTAATCTCTTACCCTAGGTTTATTGTACCTTGGCTGCATTATTATGACTTGTAAATGTCAGTATCTCATCTTAACTTCTAGTTCACCTCTGTCAGGGATTGTGCATTCTTTGAAGGGGTCTTGTCCCTTGGTGTGCCAGAAAATTAGGGCTCTGTGATGACACATGTCAGCCATGATAGGAGAAGCAAGATGGTGAAGAATTTGGGTTGGAAAAGAGAAGTTATTATTTTTTTATGTAAATTTAGTGATAAAGGTTAAATTTAAAATATCTTTCCACTTACATGTAATATCAAAAAACTTGCAGTTATGATCAAGTAATACATTTTGAGAACTGGAACACTAAAGGTTACAATCACAATCATCAAAGAAAAAAAATAAACTGAATTAGCGTAAGCCATCTTAATTCAGGGTGCTCATAAGAAATATATTCATGTACTTCATGAGGTAGAAGTACATAATAAACAAGAATACTTGCACAGAATATTTGAAATATTAATGTGCAATTTAATTTAAAATTTTAAACTCTAAATATTCTTGATTGTAACAGAAATTTGTTATTCTCTGATAGAGGGTTATAAGCTGAAGTGATTTCAAAGTGTTTATAAGTTATTCTTATGATCACAAAACTGTTCTCACATCTTACATCCTTAAAGGATGAGATAGTATTATTCCATTGGACCAACTTAACAAGCAAGAACCAGTATTGGCTAAAAAGAGACATGGATAGTCATTTTGACTATGATAGGAAAACTAAAAGAGTGAGAATTTTAATAAACCAAACAATTTCATTTGTAGTCATGAACAAAGTGCAGGATTCTAACTAATATATATAATACACATCAAATACAGAGGATGGAGCATTCATGCTCATGGTATTTGCATTAGTTCGCAATATGACTTGAATTGCATATTAAAACTGCAACCTACTAAATGCAACTAAACCATCCCAAACTGTAATGGCAATTACATTTTATTATTTTTGCACTTAGTGCTTGCAATGTTATTATCTGTGAACATAGTTGAAGTTGGTCCAATTTTAGGGGTGTTGCTAGAGTCTGTGAGCATGACCACTTTTTCTTATATGCTCTTATGTTTAATATTACAATAGTGAAGTTGGGAAATATCACTGAGTTTTGGAAATATGAACATAGTATATTTGATGAGTTAGTGTGGTGAAGGTTAGTTTGTATAACTTAGAAGAATAAAAGAAGAAGAAAAAAATAACATTTACTTCTACCTGATTGTTTAAGGATGTTGTAGGATACTAAAAACTGGATAACAACACAGTGTATTTTTGAGGAAAAGTGGAGACCACCAACATATCAAGATAAACCTTACCACCATGAAATAAAGAAGATGGCTTTGCTTCACTGTTATCAGTCCTCCTCTCTGCTTACAACATCTGATCCAGCATAACTAAGTGGAAGTCACTAATTATTAGCAATAAACATTTAAAAGAAATCTAGCTGAGTGAACTTATTCTTTTTAGTTTTATAACATTTGTGGTCTGTTTTTGTCAAGGAGATGGGGAACAACAACAACATTTATTTATATAGCACATTTTTATACAAATGATGTAGCTCAAAGTGCTTTACATGATGAAGAAAGAGAAAAAAGACAAAATAAATAAGAAAATAAAATTAGTGAACACTAATTAACATAGAATAAGATTAAGGTCCGATGGCCAAGGAGGACAGAAAAAACAAAAACAAAAAAAAAATCTGCATGGGTTCCAAGGCTACGAGACCACCCAGCCCCATCTAGGCATTCTACCTAACATCAATGATCTCAATCAGTCCTCATTGTATTCAGGGTTCACATGGAAGAACTTGATGATGATGGTCAGTGGACTTCTGGAGCCTCATGTATATACGGTGTGTATGCACAAAAATGTTGCGTATCACATTCAAATTGCGATGTATAAAACCTAAACTTGGCATAAAGCCAAGCACATTTTCACGGTAGCTCCAACCCTGGTGTACACAAGTTCTCTGTTTGGTTTTGCAAACTGGCGGCACCCAGCCATTGCTACTGTTCCAGCGTGGTTTCTCTTGCTTTTTTAGATCCACATCCCTGATGCGGCTTTATAAATACACTGAAATTAACCACATACTGTTTATTAGTTTAATGCATCTGATTGTAATTAACCTGTAACAATATAATGGTCCACAGAATGGTCAAACTATTCTAAATACCATAGCTGATTTAGCGTTGTTACTCTCACTGCACCTTTTTCTTCTTCTTCTTTCAGCTGCTCCCGTTAGGGGTTGCCACAGCGGATCATCTTTTTCCAAATTACTCTCACTGCACCACTCTGAGTATTTATATCGCTGTATCTGAGTGGGGAATCACAGCTCTACAGCAGCTGACTGGAAAGAGAATTATCGGTATACAGCATCAAGCACACGCTGCCTCAGCCATGCTGTCTATTGAACTGCTCTCATACAGCAAACGCTTCAGAGCCTTTCCTCGCGGTTCAGAAACAGTTTCATCCCAAGAACTATAAACGCACTCAATCAGTCCATCAAGTGCTCCTTGTAGAACGCTTTGTATTTATAAGTACAATCACCTCATTGTAAATTTGTGATACAGTTATAATATTGCACAACCTGAGCCACTTTATAAAGCGCGTATTTACATATGATGACGATATTTTTAAAGATGAAATGCAGCAAAATATGTTTATTATATTATACAGATAAAACTAACTTAATTTAAATAATCTATATTGCTAATAATTAAATATGTGAGGCCATGGTGCCGCAGCGCTAGCGCCTGATGCTGTATTCTTGCTGGAGTGTCGCGACAAAGGAAGGATAGATGGATAGAATAATTAAGCATGTACTACGAAGATATTTCAATGTTCCTTAAAAGTTTTGAAAAATCAGTGTTCTAAGCTTAGAGATGGGTTAACGTCTATTACAGAGCTGATTGTGTGGTAATTGGTTACTTGGAGAAAAAAAAAGGAAGGACAGGAATTAGAGGTTAGTACGTTTGAAAGAGACAGTACTGCTGCAATAAATTAAGGTCACGCACAGTGCAGCAAGAATCTTGTGTGAGGCATGAACAATCACTGCGCCACCGTGTTCCCATGTTTAATAACATGCTTTAACTCCTATCATCATGAAAATGATATCAAGTGTACATATCAGTATTTTAATTATTCAGAGAGCTGTAATATCATGAATGTAATGGATTCTGTGTTCTGTCGGAGGAAGAAAAAGCCAGTTTAAGAAGCACGTAGTGATTCACACGCATAGAGCACATAGAAGATCAAATACAAAACAAAACATTTAACGTGCTACTTTAGTTACGATGGGATTTGAGAAACTAGTAAATTAAACAATTTTAAAATGTAGATTATGATGTTCTTATTTAATGACAAAATAAACTACATGATTAAAGTAGAAATTTAGAGATTAAAGTTGACATTTCGTGCTTTTTTCCCACTGTGTGCCTATTTTTTCTTCTCTGTACCCTAATAAGCTTTCATATGACACTCAGACAGTGGGCTATGACTCGCCTTTTTATGGCGACTTTGATATCTAACAACTTCTTTATTTCGGGCACTGTGCAACTTTGTGAACTTGAGCTTCGAGTTTCTCTGACACTCTATGTCTCTCGATCAACTTCCTTTTGTTGTTTATACCATTGTTCAAACCAACAAATAGTATGTTTTTTCTTGCCTCCACTTGGTATTCACTGAAACTCTTCTATTTCCCCCTGTGCTTTTGTCATTGCCTTTTTACAGAACACTGAGCTTAAGAGCTATTTACAGTATGTTGATTTGAATATTCATATTCAAAGAGGCATAAATCTGGGAGGAGACGGGGCGGGACAGCAGGCGCATGCACTTGTATTACTTTCACGCTGACCAGGATTTATGCAGCGGAAGAACGTGGAAGTTGGTGTTCGCACAGATTTATGCATCTGGATTTTTTTGTGTGTAAGCACATTTCCGCTTTTGTCCATACGGCATGTTATAGTGTGAATTCTACACACGGCATTATGCATGAGACCCCTGCCCTTTAATCTATCAATGCAATCAATGTAGGGACATCACGGTGTTTTGATCGGGTGGTGGTGGCGCAAATTGCCACCACAGAAAACCGGAAAAAGAACAGCACAGAAAGTAGGGGTTAGAATGGATTTCGGAGCCACCGTGAATAATGATAATTAATTGAATATACAGAGTATCAGGATTAAACTAAAATGAAGCTATGAGAAAGCCATGTTAAAGTAATGTGTTTTCAGCAGTGTTTTAAAGTGTTCCACTGTATTAGCCTGGCAAATTTCTATCGGTAAGGTATTCCAGATTTTAGGTGCATAACAGCAGAAGTCCACCTCACTACTTCTTTTAAGTTTAGCTCTTGGAATTATAAGCAGACACTCATTTGAAGATCTAAGGTTACAATTTGGAGTGTAAGGTGAAATGCATTCTGAAATATTGGATGGTGTGAGATTATTTAAGGCTTTGTAAACCATAAGCAGTATTTTAAACTCAATTTTAAATGACACAGGTAACCAATATAGTGACATCAAAACTGGAGGGCTGTGTTCAGATTTTCTTTTCCTAGTTAAGATTCTAGCAGCTGCATTAGTTGCAATTAATTGATGTCTTATTTGGGTAATCCTGAGAGGAGTGTGTTACAGTATTCTAGCCGACTGAAAACAAAAACAAATTTCTCAGCATCTTGCAATGTTATAAGAGGTCTAACTTTTGCTATATTCCTTAAGTGAAAAAATGCTGTCCTAGTAATCTGATTAATATGTGATTTAAAATTCACGTCAGAGTCAATAGGTACCCCTAAATTCTATACCTCCGTCTTGACTTTGAATCCTAATGCATCAAGTTTATTTCTAATACCCTCATTATATCCATTCTTGTCAATCACTAAAATTTCTGTTTTTTCTTTATTTAGTTTGAGAAAATGACTATTTTACCATTCAGAAACACAAGTAACACATTGTGTCAGTGAATCAAGAGAGTCGGGGTCATTAGGCGCTATTGATAAATACAATTGTGTATCATCAGCATAGCTGTTGTACCTAAAGTTATGCCCCAAGATAATCTGACCTAACGGAAGCATGTAAAACGAAAAAAGCAGCTGACCCAGGATGGAGCCTTATGGAACACCATATAAAATATCATGTGTCTTTGAAGTATAATTACCACAACTAACAAAGAATTCAAACCAATTTAAGACACTGCCAGAGAGGCCCACTCACTGACTAAGGCGATTTCTAAGAATATTTTGATCAATGGTAACAAATGCAACACTCAGATCTAAGAGGATGAGAACAGATAAATGGCCTCTGTCTGCATTTACCCGCAAGTCATTTACTACTTTAATGAGTGCAGTTTCTGTACTGTGATTTGTTCTAAAACCTGACTGAAACTTATCAAGAATAGTATGTTCGTTCAGGTGATCATTTAGCAGCATAATGACTGCCTTCGCTAGGATTTTATTTAAGAAAGGCAGGTTAGAAATAGGTCTAAAATTTTCAAAAGCAGAGAAGTCAAGATTATTTTTCTTAAGCAGGGGTTTAACTACAGCAGTCATAGGACAGTTTGGGAAGAACCCCATATCTAATGATGAATTTAATATGTCAAGAATACTATCAATTAGCACACCAGATACTTCTTTGAGAAATCTTGTTGGTATTGGGTCAAGGGTGCAGATAGATGGTCTCAGTTGAGAAATGATTTTTTATAAATCAGGTAAATCTATCCTGGTGAAGGAATTTAATTTGTTTATAATGGAGTACCAGGTTTAAGAGGATCAGTATTGTGGAAATGTATTATATTATTTCTAATATCATTAATTTTTTTGTTTAAAAAATACAGCAAAAGCCTCACAAGTTTCATTGGATGTTTTGGAGGCATTCCATTGAGTAACCTGGGTTTAGCAGACAATCAATTGTTAGAGAATAAGACTCTGTGATTACTAGCATTGTTATTTATAATTCTGGAGAAATAACAGCACCTCTCAAGATGGACTATGTTGTTGTATTCTCTTATTTTAACCTTCAATATCTCATAGTGGATAATCAGTTTAGTTTTTCCCCATTTACGCTCTGCTCTCCGGCGTGTTCCCTTTAGATCAGACACTCTTTGAGTCTTCCATGGTATAATAGTGCTAGAATATTTTTTAACTGTCTTTTCAGGTGCAACTATGTCAGCAGCAGCTCTCACCTTAGTATTAAAGAAAAGGGAAGAGGCATGTTATTGCTTATTAACAGAATCCTGTTACTTCACTGCAAAAGAACTCATCACATTTGAGGGAGGTAGTGCCCACTGTGGGATACAATTATGGATCATAATGCCTCTCACTCATAGAGATTTCTGTATCCAATTTTCAAGTGAATATTCTTTCTTTTTGTCAATACATCACAGTTACTCAAGAACTGATTTTTTTTCATTAATAATTTACTACCCTCTATTAAATCTTGCTGATGTGATTCTCATGTCATCTCTGACCATTCTCTTCATTGTGCCCTAAAAACCTGAAACTGGCAACGTAACATATTTTTGCTAGAGTATGAGGACTTTATAAAATTACAGACTAATAGATATGTTTTAAAGAGTAGTTCTTCCCCAGAGGTTTTTGCATGAATACTCCAGGGAACAGTGAATGCAGATATAAGATGTCAAAGTATTTTACATATTTCACATAAAATACATTGCAGACTAGAAAGTCATCAGAACTTATAACAGTGATTTTGTTTAGTTTGATAAATTTCAGTAAACTCACTGCAGAGAGGAAAAGCTTCATTTCCAATTGACTGTCTAGTGCCATTTTATAAATCATTACTGTCATTATTATTAGAAATATATATAGAAGCTAGAGGAAAAAAATTTCTACAAAAAACATCAGCCAAATCATCAATTACTATCTCACAAAAGCAAAATGAAAAGCTCAAGGTATGACCTTTCAGAGACTGACCTGGAACAGATAGATGAAAGCCCAGATGTCCCGGGACCTGGCGCTGCTGCATCGTCTCCAGCCAAGAGCGAAAATGGAAGCGAATATGCTAGTGTGTAAGGTCACGATAGCTCGTTGATTCCAGAAGATTAATTGAAACAGAAAATGGCCTTGCTTTTCACATTGTCATCTACTCTGATCCGGGGAAATTGACTTTAACTGGGCTTGCCACTTCACCTGCGCAGCACGGAGAAGACTGAAATGATCTGTCCAAAATGAAGGTAATGATCGCCGCAATGGCCACCGCTCAAGACATAAAGGAGCTCAAGAGTGACTTAAAGACAGATTTAAAGAAAGAAATAAATGATACAAGGAAGGAGATAAAGGACAAACACAAGACAAACGACGACCAGGAAAAATGTTTAAATAATCACTTTGAGGGAGGCTTTAAAGGTATGTTAGAAAAAACTGAGGAACAAATAGAGGAAAATGTTGCTCTTAGTTTGAAGACGTTAAGCAAACATTTACGACTCGAATTGAAATAACTGAACAACTGGCATCTACTGCTGACAGAAAAGAAACAGCTGCAAATTCTGAATGCAAAGTGCTCACAGACAAACTTGCTACACTGGAAGATGGATGTGGAAGAAATAATATTAAAATCAAAGGTCTCCCTGAGAATCGTCAAAGTCCAAATACAGTGAAATTTGTACCTGAACTATTTTCTAAAATAATTGGGGAGGACTTCAAATCAGATACCGAGATAGCAGCAGCGTAATGCATATGGGGATCAAATACCCCTAAACCTAGGACTCTTATTGTGTGTTTTGAAAAATTACAATCTAAATTACATATAATGTTACTTCTCAGACGGAAACAATAGATTATATATGAAAATAGCCACATTCGTATTTTCCCTGATTTCTCACCCTTAAAAGCTGCTAAACGTGCCGAGATCAGATACAACCTTTTGTATCCTGCCAAACTGAAAGTGAACCTTAAAGGCAAGCTATACATTTTGACCTCTGACGGAGGAAACAAAAAAAGAGCTAAGAAAACTGATCCTGACACTTTTTTGAAATACAATCAAGACTTACATCCTCTCATGGCACGGCAAAGAAGATCTTACTGGCTGTTTGATCTGTTTGCAATGACACTGGCACCGTAATTATACATCCATTTCCCTTCTATGCCACTTTTTGTTTATGCTTTAATTACAATTATATGTGTATATATATGTATGTGTAAAATTTTTATTTATTTATTTTTTTTAAAGGAGGCTGTTTAACATCATACCCTTGGTTTATTGTATTGGGCTTACTGTGTTTATCCTGGGCTACTGTTTAACATCATTCCCTGGGTTACTATCTCAAGACTGTTTAAGATTATATTTTACGTTTATAGTATTTGGACTGTATAGTCAATAGATATCTCTATTTTAATCCTTATACGCCACTGCTTGGGGGCTAGTTTTGTTTTGGATGTGCTCTGTCTCTAGGTATGTCAGAGGACTGGGATGTTGTGAAGTGGTCCTGAAGGGAGATATGTGATTGTCAGGGGTAATTTATTTAACTCTAAAGTGATTTTGATAAATACCTATGCACTCAATGTGGATGATAGGAATTTCATCCAAAATTTATTTGCATCCATTCCCAATGTGAGCACTCATAAAATTATAATGGCTGGGGACTTTAATTGTATTTTAAATCCAGACCTAGATAGGTATCCTGCCTCAGAGGCAATGACACTAACACTGCAAAGACAATTACACAGTTTGTAACTGACCATAACTTATCAGACCCCTGGAGATTTCTAAACCCAAATTCAAGAGCATATTCCTTCTACTCACCAATGCATCACTGCTACTCAAGAATTGATTATTTCTTTGTAGGTAACAATTTTTTGCCTACGATTAAATCCTGTAAGTACGACACTATTGTTATCTCCGACCATGCCCCTTTGATCTTGGAGCTAAAATCATTATGCCCCACATACTCATCTTGCAGATGGTGTCTTAACCCACTTTTATCAGCAGATGAGAACTGTACAGAATTTATATCCAAACAAATCAATTTTTTTAGAGACAAATACATCCTCAGAGGTTTCTGCAGGAATACTCTGGGACACCCTGAAGGGTTTCTTAAGATTATTTCATATCTTTCCCACTGAAATAAATTGGAAACCAAGAAGGTATCAGAGCTAATCAGTGAAATTACTAGAATAGATCAAGAACATGCCAGGTGTCCTGTGAAATTACTAGAATAGATCAAGAACATGCCAGGTGTCCAAAGGGCACTTCATAGGAAAAGACAGGCTCTGAATTCAGAATTCAACCTCTTAACAACTAAAGAAACTGAACAACTTATTTTTAATTCAATACATCATTACTATGAACATGGGGAGAAAGCTAATAAGATCTTAGCTCAACAAATCCACAAGCAGTAAGTTTGCAATGCAATCCCAGCAATCACCAACACAGACAGAGACAAAATCAATGACCATAAAAATATAATGCACAATTTTAGAGACTACTATAAGTCTTTATATTCTACTGAGTTTAGAGATGACAAGATGCAATCTAATACATTTCTGGATGCATTACAAATACCACAACTAGATACTCTCAGTGCAGAGGAATTGGATAAACCTCTGGCACTATTAGAATTACTAGATGCTATGAAATTACTTCAGAGCGGGAAAGCAGCAGGCCCTAATCGCTACCCTGACGAATTTTATAAAAACTTCTCAATTAAGCTAGCTCCCCTTTTATTAGCAACATTCACAGAAGCTAAAGACAATAAAATTCTACCTCAAACTTTTTGCCAAGCAATAATTACCGTCTTTCCTAAACAAAATAAAGACTTATTGCAGTGTGCATCAGAGCAATTTCACTTCTGAATAAATGCTAAGTCCTAGCTAGAAGGATTGAGAAAGTGCTTCCTTCAGTAATATCACAAGACAAAACTGCATTTATTAAAGGCAGACACAGTTTCCAGTCTTCAACGCTTGTTTAATGTAATATATTCACCAGAAAGTATAACACCACAGAGATATTATTATCGTTGGATGCAGAAAAAGCATTTGATATGGTTGAATGGAACTAAATTTTCACTACATTGGAGAAATTTGGGTTTGGCTTGAACATTTGTGGATAGATCAAACTACTGTATACCAGTCCAGAAGCTTCAGTTTGTATTAACATTAATTCAAACTACTTTAAACTTGAACGTGGTACTAGACAAGGATGCCCCTTGTAACCACTGCTTTTTACAATCGCCATTGAGCCACTGGCAGTCCACTATTGAAATGCTTATGAGATAAATTGGATTATCAGAGAAAAAATTGAGCAGAAAATTTCTCAGTAAGAAAATTTCTCCAAATGCAGATGATATAGTACTGTATATATCAGGTCCACAAAATACTGTGCCTGCCGTCCTAATAGTACTAACAGAATTTCAAAAGATTTCTGGTTTCAGAATTAATTTGAATAAAGTATGCTCTTTTTAGTGAATTCTCAAACACACAATATTAGATTGGACACCTTCCCTTTTATCATCGCAGATCAGTTTAACACTAGAATTACCAAAGCCTACGAAAAAACTTGTAAACCCAGCTCACCTTAAATCCCTTTGCACATCTCTGTCAGCATCTTTTGTCTTATAAACTATTCTATCCCCCAACCGCTGCAGAACTGGGCACAAAGTTCTCCCAGTTCAAGGCTTGATTATTTTGAAGTGAAGTGCTGGAGTTTTATTAGTATTAGTTGGAACACATGCATTTCTTGTGTGTTCCGTTTCTATAACAATCTATGTAAACATATTATTAAAACAAACATTTTTCATATTTTAGTAATAAATGACAAAATATAGACATAAACTGTATAATGTGTGAAGCCTGAAGTCCAAAGATCAAATAAATACATTCACAAAAGGTACAAGGCTGACATAACAGCTTCCGTGGCGCAGCAGTAAGAACTGCTGATTTGTAATCAAGAGTCCCCCAGTTTGATCCTGACGGGCCTTGCAAGTTTACTGTTTAAAGTAGTGAGCTGCTCTTATTGTTAATATTATATGATAAAAACATACATTTGATTTGCGTCTGTAACAGCTGGTGTAAATTTATAGCACTTGTAAACTTGTAAGTTACCGTTTATTGTTTTTTTTTCACTTTTATTCTCTCAGTTACGATAATGATACAATCTGATGCTGTTCATTTTCATTTGAAACTGGGAATAACTGTAGATGTGAGTGTTTTTTTCAGACAATAGAACTGGAAATTCTCTGATCTGGAGGAATAAAAGCTAACACACAAACGCTGGTGAATCATGCCTTCTTGGTATCTCATTGTCACTTGAATTTTTTTATTCATTTTGATTGAGTGTTCCTGCTTACCCTGAATTAGTATGCACCTTATGGTGCATGATTTCAAAGTTGCACTGACTAAAAACAGAGACATACTGTATGTATATATGATATTTGGAATAATTCATTTTATGACCTGTATAGTACATTTCAGAAAACATGGCACTGATACAACATTATTCATATTATTCATATCCATTCGCATACCTTCTTGTGGTTGTAATCAGTGACCGCGTTTTTTTTTTTTTACCCGATCTTGCCCAGTCTTCACATTTTAGTGCATGGTGGTGTTTCTTGTGTACTCCAGGACATGCAGAGGAAAGAATAGTACAGAGAGGTCAGTTCCACACTATATACAATAATCAAATTCAAATGTTAACAGTTCCCACACACACCCAAGGACCATCTTTACGACATGTGTGTAAGGTGTGAAGTCCAAATATCAAATAAACACTTTCATAAAAAGTACAAGTATAACAAAACAAGTGTGCTTTTATTCAAGAATATAACTGAAGAAAAAAGAAAGCAGGTTACGGTAGGCGCTTGATGTGACAGCTTGCGTGGTGCAATGCTAAAAATTGCTGCCTTCTAATCAAGAGCTTCAATGCTGGCAGCTTCTCAAGTTTACCATTTTAAGTAGAGAATTGTTATTATTGTTAATATTATACAATAAAAACATACATTTGATTTACATCTGTAACAACCTTTGTAAATTTATAGTGCTTGTCAAAGTTAGCGTTTTATTATTCAGTTTTATTCTCTCAGTCGCGTTCACGCCCACACACCCAAGGACCATCCTTTCTACATTTACGACATGTGTACCTGTTGCAATGTACACACTTCTCTCTATGCTGTGGTTCCTATTGCATTGAAGGGGCGCCTGACACTGACTCAGTTTGCTTTCCTGGGAGAAGCGGCGCTCTTGAAACTGAAGCTTGTTGATGTTGCCTACTCTTTTTCTTTTTTCATCGACTTTTCTTGTAAGAAGCGTAATTACCTACTATGATAGCTTTGTCTGTCTGTCTACTAGCATGAAAGAACTCGTCTCTCAGTGCGCTGATGTTATTGAAATTTGGCACACTTATTCTTTGAGGAAATTTGTCAGAATAGTTTAGTTTTCATTGATATCTTAAATAGATCATGCTTTACAAAGTTTTTTTTTAATGGCGAAACATCCTGTGCATTTTCAATTGTGGATTAGTTTACTGACTTACATTTACTCTGAGATGAGTCACTTCAACTTGCATGCTTTGTAGATTTATCTCTTTTTCTACTCTCAATAGCTACTCTGATCCCTGATATAAGTGAGTTAAAACTCTAGAGGAAGCATACCACTCATCATGCCACTCGTAGACCAGCTCAGGTGTAATGCTGCTTGATGTAAGTTAAATATAAATATTGAAAAAGAAAAGTCTTATCCTTGGAAGTGAATTGAAGAGAAAATGAATTATATGTGGGTCACTCTGTAATCACAGAGTAAATGTAATGTTTCAGCCAGCATTTTCCCCATGGCCAGTGTTCACAGTTGTGTTTCATGTCTGTATTGTTTAATTTTGTATTATTTATTTGTTTTAATGTTTCTTTTGTTTATAATGTACATTTTTCTGTGCGTATTAGGAAAGGGGCTTAAATAATGTCTCTTGTGTTTTATGGTGGCTCCCCAAGGGGTGGGACCACCTGCTAATCACTGCCATGAACAGCCCTCTACCCTATTTAAGGGAGGACCTCCAACAGTTCCTCCTGGATCATTGAACTGTCTGGGAGTTGAGTGTTTCTTGTGTTTCTGTGCTTTGCTGTTGCTTGTGATTTTCTGGATTTTTGAACCCTTGCTCTGTTTTCAACTTCACCTCTGGATTTCTTATTGGGACTGTTTTAATTGATATTTTTTAGCATCTGCTCTGTTTTATGACCACAATTTTTGCCTATTATATTGGAACTTTGTTCGCTGCGGATTATCTTTCCTATTCAGGGTAATCCTTGTGCTCAATTGTCTTTTGTGCGTTTCAGAGCTTTTTAAAAATAAATCTTTTAATTTATAAAGATTTGTCTTGGCCCTTTGGGTTTTTAGTCTGGGTTTTTGATAGTACGAGGGATATCCAGAAAAAAAGGTTACAACAGCTGTTAAAAATCGAAAAATGAATATATTTCAACCAAATTTACAGGGTATGTTCTAAAATATGTGTTTATTTCTCAACATAATCGCCGTCAACTTCGATGCACTTCTTCAGCCTGGGCACCAGCTTTTTTATACCCTCGTCGAATACGCTCCGCTCCACCTCCGAAAGCCACTTCTCCACTGTCTCCTTCACCTCCTCATCGTTGGAAAAACGTTTCCCACCCAAGAATTCTTTCACAATTCTTCCACAAGCTGACGATGGATCTCGGCCGCGGATTCGCGATGCAAAGTGAACGAATCTCGCATTGGCGGATGGTGAAGCAAACGGCCTCAGCAGAGGTTGACGAACTCGCTTGCTGTGATGACATTTCACAACTGACTGACGCGATCCCGGTCCCTGGGTGGGTGAGTGGGGGAATGGGAAAGCTGGCTGCTTGCAGCTTGTGTTAATTGACACAAAAGATGCTGACGGAGAGGTCCAAAGGGATTTAAGGTGGGCTGGAAGTTTTTACGTAGGCTTTGGTAATTCTAGTATTAAACAGATGTTGTATAAGGTGGTTAGCAAGGATGGAAAGAATTGGGTTCAATTACTTCCCCTTATATTATTTGCCAATTGGGAAGTCCCTCAGGCCTCCACAGGGCTTTCCCCTTTTGAATTACAATATGGATGACAGCCCCGGGGCATATTGGACAGCCTGAAAGGAGGTTGGGAGGAGGAGGCCCTCCCTTCCACCAACATATCAGAATTGCACAATTATATGATAGATCTGAGAAAATCCAACCTATATTAAAAGAACACTTGGGCAATGTTGAATCAGCACGGGCCTGCTGCTAAAACTGGGGCACAAGCCTCCGGGAATTCCACCTGAGGGATTGAGTCATGCTCCTCGTGCCCATCTCCCACTCTAAATTATTGTCCCATTGACAATGCCCTTACAAGATTAAGGAAAGGAAGAGGCTTGTCAAATATTTTGTTAAACAGCCCGATTATCGGCTGAGTGAAGCCATTTAAGGACAGGGACTCAGAGCCCTCCTCCGGCTAGCCCCGCTCCCTCTTCAGTCAAAAAAGCCTCCTAAATCTTAGTTAATAAAGAAACAGGCCCTTAACATTTTGGTTTGGGATGATAAGGAGAATGCTGCATTCTGTGATTTAAAACAGGCCCTAACATCAGCACCTGTATTGAAAACTCCTGCTTTTTCTTCTCCCTTCATTCTACAAACCGATATTTTGGACATAGGACTTGGAGCCTTGCTGAGCCAAATTATTGATGGTGTTGAACAACCCATTATATTACTGAGCCAGTTAGTTCCTGTTAGTCCGGAAAAGTAGGTATGTGGCGGTGGAACAAGAAATTCTGGAGATCAAATGGACCGCGACACAACTAAGGTATCACCTCCTAGACCATGAATTTACCTTGATCACTGACCATGCTGCTCTGCAGTGGATGGCCATGCACAAAGAATCTAACCGGCAAGTCACAAGGTGGTTTTTGGACCTGCAGCTGTATTGATTCAGGGTCAATGCCAAAGCTCTTTCTTGTGTTTATAACCTCTTGGATAGGGCTACCCGACCTGATGGGTCTGGACTGAGTGGAGGGCCATGCCACATATGTGCACTTGGGAGGCAGTAGAAGGGTTAGAATCAGGATGCTGACACTCTGGAGCAGAGGTTGGTGCTGAGTACTGATGCCTTTCCTATTCTTCCCACTTACCTTCAGAAGAAAAAAACATTTAACAACTCACTTCCACCTGTTCCTGACCTCACGTCTGGTTCCTACAGATAACCTCACTTTCAGCCCCTACAAATGCTACTTCCTACCCTACTAAACCCCCTTCCTGCTGTCCTGCTATAAAACCAATCAGCCCACCTATTCACCCCTTCCAGACAGATGATCTCAGTATCAGTCATTTGAGATTACTCCTTTTTTAACAATATATACACACACCAATGAATCTTTTTTTAAGAAGACCTAATTGTAACATATTTTATGTGAAAAGCAAAATGACTATGCATCAAAAAGGTGACAGAGCACTATTTAACATTCATTTTTTTACAGTACCTGCAAATGGGTGTAGTATAAAATGCTGGAAACTGGCAGGGATCCACAAATATACTCCTTTTTGGCTTACAATGGAAAAGAAAGTCTGGTTCTCAATCATTTTTGCATGCTGTGCTCTGTGCTTCAGTCAAAACTAATTAACTTCATCTTACCAGCAACCTATTGGCTGACCATTTACATATATTAATGGCATATATCAAAGGAAAAAAAGCTATTATCTAATAATGAAAATTATCTGTTTCAGCTATTGGCTACTCCCTTTAATTTTGGTTTCATCTCCTGGCATCACATGTAAAAACTTCAAGCGGAAAATTATGTAAACGCCAAAACAGGAAAATGTATATGGCAAAAAAAAAAAAAATCTGATTTCTAAAACATTGCTTTTTTTCTTTTTTATTTTTGTTGAAGAAGTTAACATTACATACAATCAAGCCACACTTAACAAAACAGAATTCAACCCCAACCCAAGAGAAAGAGAGGAAAGCCAATAGCATGGGCAAAACTTAAAAACAGCAAAGAAAGGAGAATTAACTTTTCCCAGATATAAATGCTATTTTAAAATTTTATCAATTAGATTTTCACAATTTTTTTTTTTAAATTAAATAGATCCTCTAAGCAGGAATTAGATTTTTTCTCATTTCAAATATTTTAGAACATAAGGTACCCACTGACTTATAAAAAAGGTGGGTTGGGATTCTTCCATTTAAGCAGAATAACTCTATGTGCCAGTAATGTGGTGCAGGCAATTTCAATCAATATGCCCTTTTTCACTTTAAGCCCATCTGGGAGTCCATCAAACACAGCTGTTAATGGGTTAGGAATGATAGTGACACCAAGGCTGTCTGATAAGCATTCAAAGATTTTTGTGCAAAATTATATTAATTTGGTACACTTCCAAAACATCTGGCCCACTGAGACAGGAGCTAGATTGCAACGTTCGCAGATTGAATCTTGCTCTGGATACGTATTTGACAGTTTTAAACAAGATAAATGTCATCAATGAAAGATTTTAAGTGAATGATTGAATGTTTGCACATATGAAGGTAGAGTATATTCTATGTATTGCTGCCTTCCACTCCTTTTCTGAGACATTAAGTGAATGATCCTTTCCCCTCTGTACCCCAGGATCTTGCAAAGTTTTTGATATGAAAGTAGAGGGAAAACTGTGTTGCTGGAAGTTAAATTTGAAACTTTAATTGTTTATAAGATGCAAAGGCATTATCTATGTACAGTTCTCTAAGTCTTCTAATCTTAGATGGTTTCCAAAGACTGAATACTGTGTAAGTTTGAGAGGGTAGAAAAAGATTATTATCTTGTATGGGTGCAACAGATAAAAGCTTTGCTGCGTTAACGTGCTTCCTTCATTGGTTCCATATTCTGAGTGATTGATGGACAATTGGATCACTGGTATAGTGACAATAATTTGTATTTACTTTGACAAAAAAGCAGGGTGCTTATGCACATTTTCATGCAACTTACCCTTTATAAATCACAATCATCTTATAAATGGTAATATGTGTCCAGCCCAGTTGCCTCACTGAAACAACCATAAATGGAGCATACTAATCAAACCTTGTACATATGTAATGAATGGTGAGATAATGGTGTCAAGAAAAAAAACTTTGAGGAATGTGAGATAGTCAGGAAAATAACTTTTATTTCATGGCCTAAATGCAAATGTTACCAAGTAAAAATATGTTGAATAAGATCACGTTACTGTTGAGTTTAGTTTGTCAAGCTGTACCAGCCCCATCATGTCCAAAATAAAATAATATAACAATAGAAAAGATATAATAAGTAGTGACTTCAAGGTAGAGGAGAAGAAACAGCTTGTTCTTCACTGGTAGAGTGTGAGTGCAACAGGAGGGGAAAAAAGTACATTGGAGCTCTCTGATTTCAAACTACTAATGGCATCTGTAATCAAAGACACCTTGATATGTGGGATTATGCTGGAACATACAGATGTGGCAGATGAGAGAGCTGCAGAAGAATCAGGTAAAACACTTCACATATACAATACAGTACATACAGTTGTCTGTAGGTGGGTAAGGATGTTATCTGGCTCCATATCAATATCACCTGGTACAAAAGCCTTCCTCCTGACACCCCCAGACACATAAGTGCATAAGGGGTTAATTTAATTAATCTATTTGTTGGTATTATTTTTTTTATCAAATAAATTGAAATCATTAATTTGAGTTTGATTAATTTTGGAGGGGGTTCTGTAGTTGCTGCTTTTCTGTCCTGGAAAATCACACCATTATCTTGCACTATGTGATAGTTAATCTTAAACTCAATTGTATGGTGCTGTTCGTTCTTTGCATTTTGAGTGTGTGTTTTTTGTTTTTTGCTGGAATACAAAGCCTCATTTTAAACAGTATGACTGCAGTGGTATTTGTATTGCTCAGCATCCTCTGGTACTTCTGGTAGTATCTAACATAACTTCTCAACACCTAAATGTCTTGTGCAAATCTATTTGTCACTCACATTGTGTGAGTGTCAAATCAAAGCTGAGCCCCCTTCTTCAGGTTCGAAACCATCAGTTCACACAAAGGGATTACACAGACTATAAGTCACTGCTTCTGTCAATGCAGACTGCTTCTGCCAGCAGATTTATTAGGATGGCAGATAGATGTTTCTTACTTGGGGTCAAATCTAGCTCCTGTGGAAGCAAGGATGCTTTAAACTGTTCTTCTTGATGCAAACAAATTTCATATGTATGCAACATAATAGAGAGGCTGACAAAGTACCTGTTTTTTTAACATTTTATTGAATTTATTAAAATCAAAAAACATTCCATACAAGAAAGTCAAATTTTACAAAACTAGGTTCAAGTCCAGTCAACCCCCACCCATGTGAAAGAGAGCTAGGCTAACAGAGTGAAACTTTAATAGTAGAAAAGATAAGTAAGTAAATAAATAGAATAAAAAAGGGGAAGAGAATCTGCTTCCACAATTTAAATGCTTATTCTAAAATGTTATTAATTAGATCCATCCATCCATTTTCCAACCCGCTGAATCCGAACACAGGGTCACGGGGGTCTGCTGGAGCCAATCCCAGCCAACACAGGGCACAAGGCAGGAACCAATCCCGGGCAGGGCGCCAACCCACCACAGTAATTAGATCCTGCCAGGTTTTAAAAATGTTTTGCACAGATCCTTTAAGTGAGTATTTAATTTTTCCAATTTCAAGTAGTATATAACATCAGTTACCCAATGACTGAAAAGAGGAGAGTTATTATTCTTCCAGTTGAGCAAGAGAAATCTACATGCCAATAGTGTAGTAAAGGTAATTACAGTTTGTTTGTCCTTCTTCACTTCAAGCCCATCCGGAAGTACACCAAACACAGCTGTTAGTGGATTAAGAGAGATTGGGACACCAAGGCTGTCTGAAACACATTTAAAGATTTTGGTCCAAAATGATGTTAATTTGGTGCACACCCAATACATATGACCCAATGAGGCTGGAACTAGATTGCAACGTTTGCAGGTTGGATCTTGCCCTGAAAACATTTTGGACAATTTTAAATGAGACAGATGTTCTCGATAGATGATTTTAAGTTGAATGATTGAATGCTTTGATCATATGGAGCTCAAGTGAATTCTGTGCACTGCTGCCTTCCACTCATTTTCTGAAATGTTTAGTGAGAGATCCTTTTCCCACTGTACTCTGGGATCTTTGAAAGGAAGGGACTTTAAGATGTTTTAATATATTATGGAGATGCTGTTTGAGTCCTCAAGACCGATCAATATTTTTTCCAGAGTAGAAGTAGGTGGAAGGTGTGCAAAGTTGGGCATGTTTTGTTTAACAAAGTTTCTAATTTTAAGGTAGTGAAAAAAATATGTTGCTGGAAGGTTACATTTAGATAGATAGATAGATAGATAGATAGATAGATAGATAGATAGATAGATAGATAGATAGATAGATAGATAGATA
>JANRMT010062856.1:28914304-28926457 GCA_026402145.1 Polypterus bichir lapradei
ATAGATAGATAGATAGATAGATAGATAGATAGATAGATAGATAGATACTTTATTAATCCCAAGGGGAAATTCAAACATTTGCAGTGTAATTGTTCATAGGATGCAAAGACGTTGTCTATGTACAGATCTCTAAGTGATTTAATCCCGAATTTTTTCCAGACATTGAAAGCTGTGTATGTTTGAGAGGATGGAAAAAGGTGGTTCTCTTGCAGAGATACAGATAAAAGCTTCTGTTATCTTAAAGTACTTCCTGCATTGGTTCCAGACTCTGAGTGAATGAAGCACAATTGGGTTATTGGTATATTGGCGATATCTTGTATTTACTAGGGTACAAAGGAAGGAATATAGAGAAATGTTCCAGGATTTTATTTCTACTGCGGACCAAGCCTGTGTGTGCATTCATCTATTTGTGTCAATGTCCTGGTTTTTATAGCTTGTATATTTGCCACCCAGTAATAAAATTGAAAGTAAGGTAAAGCCATGCCACCTTCTTCTTTCGGTCTTTGTAGGGTCGCCTTTTGGATACGTGGATGTTTTGAATTCCAAATAAATGAGGTTATAATTGAATCTAACTTCTTAGAAATGATTTGTTGATGTATATTGGAATACTTTGAAATAGAAATGGATGCTTAGGAAAGATATTCATCTTGACAATGTTAATTCTTCCACCTAAAGTAAGATGAAGGGGTGGACCATCTATATAAGTCTTGCTTAATTTTTTCTATGCAGACAGCAGAATTTTGTTGATAAAGAGCTTTATGTTTACTTGCGATGTTTACCCCTAGGTATTTAAACTGATCTGCAATGATAAAAGGGAAGGTGTCCAATCTAATATTGTGTGCTGGAGAGTTCACTGGAAAGAGCACACTTTTATTCAAATTAATTCTGAGACCAGAAATCTTTTGAAATTCTTTTAGTACAATTAGGACTACAGGCACAGTATTTGGTGGTTCAGATATATACAGTATCATATCATCTGCATATCGAGAAATTTTCTGTTCAGGTCCTTCTCTGATAATCGTCTTTATCTCATAAGCGTTTGGATAGTGAACTGCCAGTGACTCTATGGCAATTGCAAAAAGCAATGGTGACAAAGGGCATCCTTGTCTAGTACCATGTTCTAGTTTGAAGTAGTCTGAAATAATATTGTTAATACAAACTGAAGCTTCTGGACTGTTATACAGCAGTTTAATCCATACACAAATGTTCAAGCCAAACTCACATTTTTCCAATGTGGTGAAAAGGTACTTCCATTCAACCATATCAAATGCTGTTTCTGAATTCAACAATAATAATATCTCCAGGGTGTTAGACTTTGTGGGTGAATATATTACATTAAAGAGGAGACGAAGATTGGAAGCTAAGTGTCTGCCTTTAATAAATCCAATTTGGTTCTGTGGTATTATTAAAGGAAGAACTTTCTCAATCATACTGGCAAGGACTTTGGATAGTATCTTACATTGTAATAAGTCCTTATTTTGCTTAGGAAACACTGATTAATGCTTGGCGAAAAGTTTGAGGTAGAATTTTATTGTCTCTAGCTTCTGTAAATAGTGCTAATAAAAGGGGAGCTAACTTGATTGAGATTTTTTAAATAAAATTTGGCAGGGTAACCATCAGGGCCCTCTCTGAAGTGAGTTCATAGCATCTAGTAATTCTGATAGTGCTTGAGGTTTGTCCAATTTTTCTGCACTGAGAGTATTTAGTTGTGGTATCTGTAATGCATCCAAAAATGCATGAGTTTGTGTCTTGTCTTCTTTAAACTTCTTTAAGAATATAAGGCCTTATAGTAGTCTCTAAATGTGTGCATTATATTTTTATGGTCAATGATTTTGTCTCCGTCTGTGTTGGTAACTACTAGGATTGAATTGCAAATTTCCTGCTTGGGGATTTGTTGAGCTAAGATCTTGTTAGCTTTCTCCCCATGTTCATAGTAATGATGTTGTGATTTAAAAATGACTTGTTCTGTTTCTTTTTTTGTTGAGAGGTTGAGTTCTGAATGCACAGCCTGTCTTTTCCTACGAAGTGCCTCATTCGGACAGCTGGCATGTTTTTGATCTCTTCTGGTAATTTCACTGATTAGCTCTGATACCTTCTTGATTTCTGATTTATTTTTGCGGGACAGATATGAGATAATCTGTCCTCTTAAGGAAGACTTCAGGGTTTCCCAGAGTATTCCTGCAGAAACCCCCAAGGATATATTTGTCTGTAAAAAAAAAATCAATTTGCTTGGATATAAATTCTGTACAGTTCTCATCTGCTAATAAAATTGGGTTAAGAAGCCATCTTTGAGATGAGTATATGGGCCATAGTGATTTAGGCTCCATGATCAAAGGTGCGTGGTCAGAGATAACAATAGCGTTGTACGTACAAGATTTAATCATGGGTAAGAAATCGTTATCTACAAAGAAATAATCAATTCTTGAGTAGCAGTGATGCAGTGGTGAGTAGAAGGAATATGCTCTTGAGTTTAGTTTTAGGAATCTCCAGAGGTCTGATATGTAGTGATCAGTTATAAACTGTGTAATTGTCTTTGCAGTGTTAGATGTCATCGCCCCTGTGGCAGGAGACCTATCTAGGTCTGGATTTAAAACACAATTAAAGTCCCCAGCCATTATAATTTTATGAGTGTTCCCATTGGGAATGGATGCAAAAACGTTTTGTCCTTATAATCCACATTTGGTAAATAGATATTTATCAAAATTACTTTACCGACAAAGTACTTTTAAATGGCCTTCAGTTGCTTTTACTAACATTGTGTAAACTGAGTTTCCTGATACTAAAAATTAAGCATACAAAATGTGTCATATTTCAAAGTCCAGTTGTATTGCTATTCTTTTTACATGTTTCCAACTAGCTGATCAAACAACTAATCTGCATAAAAAGGTTGTATGAAAGGGCAGGACTAATCCTGGGCAAGCGAGCTGAGGTATGAAAAGGTAAGAATGGCCTTGTCTGTATTGCAGCACCTGTAACATGTCATTGTACCGAATGTCTTAATTAACTGGGAATGAATCCCATGTCTGGTTGTTGTTTGTGTATATGCATGTCTCTATTGGGTTTTCCTGGGATAACTGATAATTATTGATTGATTCTTATTGGTAATTATTAATTGATTGGGATAATTGGTAATTATGAATTGGGTTTTTTGTACATGGGAATGTATGTGATTGGGCCCTGTGACAGACTGCCATCAACTCCAGGGCTGATTCCTACCTTACCTGCTGTTAGTGCTATGCTTGATGTAATGGCATTCCAACCAGGATGGATGCTGGTTTCTTACAAGGAATAGAGGCCAAAATGGAATGTTGGAGTTGGACAGGCATCCCAACCAAGATGGGTGCTTCTACCTTTCCTGGAAAAGAGGCCTATTCAGAAGTACAGATGGTGTCTTCTCCCTGGGCTTATAGCCTCACCCAGTATCATATGGGCATGATCCCCATATGGATACTCACAAGGCAGGATAGGAATTATAATTCTGTGGGACAGCCCTTTTGGGGTTCCTAGGTGCTACCAGGGGGAGCTGCAGAGGAGCACTGTCCCTTCCTTGGAGGGCTTCTGCCTGCCCCAGAAGTGCTTTCAACAAGTTATCCCGGGTTCAGCATAAAAGAACTCGGTTTTCCTGCCTCAGCAGTCAAAGTCAGGAGGTTTAATGAGACTATGTGGGAGGTGTGGAAGGAAGAAAAAGAGGTTTTGGCTTTGTTACATTATTGAACACCTGTGAAGGTATTGGGTTAATTACACCATTGGATACCATAAGCTTATCCACCTGCATATCTCTGAGTTTACCCCTTAACAGGCATAGCTGGATGGATGGTATGGAAGACACTGGAGAAATCAAAAAATATAATCCTCATAGTGCTAACAACCTTGTCCAAATGAGAATAAGCCTTATGTAGCAGACGGATAATTGCATCCTTTACTTCAGTATTTGTCCAATAGGCAAACAACAGTAGACCTAGGTGGTCTACTACAAAAGAACCCATATAGTCCAGGACCTGCCTATCAAAGAATTTGAATGTTCTTTTTATCTCATTCAGCTGGGAATAGGATGAATCAGGTTGTGGTCAGATCTGCCACAATTTTACACTTAAAGTATCTTTAACATTTCAGTGAGTAGATCTGGCTTATTATTACCTTGAGTGGACTCCGACACAAACTGATGGAAGTTTGTCATTGTTCCTTCCACAGTTACATGGTTGCAACTGTAAGGTCAGACTGAGTTATCATTAGAGTGCTGGTGATAGAGTGAATCATTTCCATTGCTGAGCCCCAAATTGCAATTTAACACTAGAATTACCAGAGCCTACGAGAAAGCTTGTAAATCTGGCCCACCTTAAATCCATTCTCACCTCTCCGTCAGAGTCTTTTGCCCTGTAAATGTGTCGATTAACAGCAAGCAGCCTGGTATCCCATCTCCCGCCCACCGCTGCAGTTCATTTCGCAAAGAAGTTTCTCAGTGCTCAGTGTACTGTATATCTTTGGGTGAAGTGCTGGAGCTTTATAGGGTAAAATAGTACATCATCATTTGGAATACATATATTTCATGTGTGTTCTGTGTCAACAACAATCTATGTAAAAACAATGTTAACACAGAAACGTTTTTCATGTTTTAGTAATAATTGAAAAAATGTAGACATGAAATGTATAATGTGTGAAGCCTGAAATACAACTATGAAATAAACACTTTCACCAAAAGTACAAGTATAACAAAACAAGTGCACTTTTATTCAAGAATTTAACCGAAGAAAAAAGAAAGCAGGTTACGGTAGGCGGTTGATACGACAGCTTGCGTGGTGCAATGCTAAGAACTGCTGCCTTCCCATCAAGAGGTTGCGATTTCGATATCAGCTGCTTCCCAAATTTACCATTTTGAGTAGTGAGCTGCTCTTATTGTTAATATTATACAATAAAAGCATACATTTGATTTGTGTCTGTAAATTTAGTTAAAGTTAGTGGGGTTTTTTTCAGTTTTATTCTCTCACTCATGCTCAAGCTCCGACACACCCCCTGGATCTGACGCCATTTTCAGATAAAGACGTGGTATAACAAACAAACTTATTTTGTTATACCCTCTCTTTACTTGAAAACGGCGTCAGATCTTGTGCGCGAACAAGACTGGGACTGGGAAAACTGTGAACGTGGATGTGAGTGGTGTGCGTGACTGAAAATGACTGTGGATGTCAATTTGTTTTTATTCAATTTTATTCTTGAGTGCTCCTGCTCACACTGAATTAGTATGCACCTTCTGATTCATGATGTCAAAACCGTGCTGACAAAAAAGAGAGACCTAGGTATATATGACATTAGGAATAATTCATTTTATGACCTTTATTGTACATTTTGGAAAATGTTGTTGCACTAATGCAACATTATATTCATTTACATACCTTCATGCGGTTGTAGTTAGTGACAGCGTTTGGTTTTTTGTTCTGATCTTGTCCAGTGTCCACTTGTTACTGCATGTTGGTATTTTTTTTTTTAACTCTAGGAGATGCAGGTGTGAAGTTCAAATATCAAATAAACACTTTCATAAAAAGTACAAGTATAACAAAACAAGTGTGCTTTTATTCAAGAATATAACTGAAGAAAAAAGAAAGCAGGTTACGGTAGGCACTTGATGCAACAGCTTGCGTGGTGCAATGCTAAGAATTGCTGCCTTCTAATCAAGAGCTTCAATGCTGGCAGCTTCTCAAGTTTACCATTTTAAGTAGAGAACTGTTATTATTGTTAATATTATACAATAAAAACATACATTTGATTTACGTCTGTAACAACCTCTGTAAATTTATAGTGCTTGTCAAAGTTAGCGTTTTATTATTCAGTTTTATTCTCTCAGTCGCGTTCACGCTCGCCCCGATCTGACACTGCTGTTTTCAAATAAAGACGCGCTATAACAGAGGTGAACTCAGATCGGAGAAAACAGAAGCCCTCACTGCAAGAAACGTCCACTCACATATAAGAACAACACAGCTGCACCAGGCGTAAAGGCAAAAGTCCGGCATCTTCCTGTCAATCACCTGTCCTTCAAAGAAACAGCACGGCTAACAGAGCTCGCCAACGCTACACTGTCCAGATCTAAACACTAGCGTGGTGTATGTGCCCAAAAAAAAAGTCTAACTGCATTCTCGTACCATTGCTCACGTACTAAAGTGTCAGCAGGTATTTTTCATGGCATTACACGTGTAATTTGCGAGCATGCCCTTGACGATCAAACAGAGGAAGCACTACAGTATACTTGTGACTTTACACTGTAGGAAGATAAGTAAATAAATCAAGATAAGTAACATTCGATCTGGCTTTTATATAAGTAACATATAAATGCTTCTTATGTAAAAACCATCACAAAACATAATCACAAACATGAGTTTGCACGATACGTTGGCAAGCTTTGTAAGCCGTTTTTTTCTTTAAAGGACAGGTGATTGGCAAGATGACACAGGATTTCGTCCTGTATTCAAACAGTGCCATCTTTCGCCCTTACGCCTGGTGCAGCTGTGTTGTACTTATATGTGAGTGAATGTTTCTTGCGGGGAGTGCTTCTGTTGTCTTTCTCTGATCTGAGTTCACCTCTGTTATAGTGCCTCTTTATTTGAAAACAGCTGTGTAGTAAATACCATTCGATCTGGCTTTTATGTAAGTAACATAGTGAAAAGTCAAGCAAAATGACCCCTTTTATTGGCTAACAAAAAGATTATAATATGTAAGCTTTCGAGGCAACTCAGGCTCCTCTTCAGGCAAGATGTAAGTAACATTTAAATGTTAAATGTGTTGATAAGCAGCAAACAGCAAGCAGTCTGCTATTGTATCCCCCCACCTCACACAGTTTTCTCAGCTCAAGTCTGTTTACCTGCGTGTCAGTTGCTTACAGTTGTACAGAGTGAGAAGTCAAGCAAAATGACACCTTTTATAAATACTATATCGTTATTTGGAACACTTGCATTTCATGTGTGCTTAGTGTCTGCAACGATCTATGTAAACACATCACTAAAACAGAAACATTTTTCAAGTTTTAGTAATAATTTACAAAATGTAGACATGAAGTGTATAATGTGTGAAGCCTGAATTCCAAATATCAAAGAAACACTTTCACAAAAGGTACAAATATAACAGAACAAATGTGCTTTTATTGAAAAATATAACTGCAGAAAAAAAACCTGCGTTAGGGTGTGACATTGACACACATTTGCTACGACTGCTTCGGTGGCGCAACTGTATCAACTGTTTACTGGTAATGAAAACTTCACGGGTTCAATCCCAGAGGAGTTTGTTTGGAGAAGTGAGCTGCTTGTATTCTTACTATTTTAGAATAAAAACATACATTTGATTCCAGTCTGTAACAGCCGGTGTAATTTATGATACTTGTAAAGGTTAGCTTTGTTTTTTTTTTTATTCAGTTTTATTCTCTCAGCCGCGTTCATGATCCCAACCCCCCACCCCTGCATTTGACACTGCTGCTTTCACATAGACGCGCTATAACAGAGGTCAACTCAGATCATGACGACACTTCCACATCGGAGCTAGAATGCACGTTGCACTTTTGCCATCGCTGTAATTTGTATATGTACATGGGAAGCTCTGCACTATACTTGTAAATATAGGTAAATAACATTCGATCTGGCTTTTAGGTAAGTAACATATAAATGTTAATGTTTTGGGCACATGCACCATCCTTTGTATGTAAGAGCCAGAATGAATGTTATTTACCGATTTACCTTTATTTATTTACTTACTTCCTATAGCATAAAGTCACAAGTACAGTAACATGAAAAATGTTACTGTTTTAACGATGTGTTTACATAGATCGTTGTGGACACGGAACACACATGAAATGCAAGGGTTCCAAATAACGATATAGTATTTATAAAAGATATTTTGCTTGATTTCTCACTCTATACAACTCTAAGCAACTGACACGCAGGTAAACAGACATGAGCTGAGAAAACTGTGCGCCGGTGGGGGATGTGATAGGCTGCTTGCTGCTTATCAACACATTTAAAGGACAAAAGACACTGACAGAGAGGTGCGAAGGGTTTTAATGTGGGATGGATCTACACGTTTTTTCATAGCCTCTGGTAATTTTAGTGTTAAACATTAATATGGATAATGTAACTTATTTCCATGGGCAAATAAAGTGGTCAAATTCCAACAGCCAGAATTTCAATGTATAAATTACAAACTGTAGCTTTAACTGTAATATGTTTCCTTTTCACCATTCCTCATATACACAGATGACCAATCCAACTTCTATCTTTTTCCACACTGCACTGGGTGTCTGTCTGCTCGTCCAGCATTACAACAGTGTCAAGCATATCAGATTTAAGCCAGCTTTCCTTAAAATACAAAATGCCACTGTACGTGTATGCCCCATGACCTACTATGAGAACAGGCAATTTATCTTATTTCATTGCAATTGAACATTGCCCATTACAATGGATGGTAGACCAGTTCTGAATCCTTTTTACTTTGCTTTTAGCCTCTTGCCAGTAGGTCACCCTCTCCATTTTCAGACAAACAATGTGTAGTACAATGAAACTGAATTGCTTAGGTGCTCATGATTGCGGGGCAGGTAGCTGATTACAGGAATATTTAATCCACCCTGCTTTTATTTTGTCATTGGCTCTTATGCTTCCAGGTGTTACAGGCAAAGTGTAGCCTTTGGGTCCTTTTTGTGACCCCTCCCAAGTTTGCGGCCCATTTTAATTTCAGTATTGATGAGCCGGCACCTGAGTTTTCTTTGTGTGCAGATCATCTGTAAATTTAAAATCCAATTAAAATCCATTTATCTCATTTATAGTGGCTACTGTCAGTAATAAACCAGAAGCCTCCTATTGGGCCAACTTTGAAATCATCAATTAAACCAACCTACACACCTTGGGGAATGTGGGAGAAAAAACCCACAAGGCTCAGCTGAAAATGTATGCAGACACAAGAGGAATGTGCAAGCTCCACACAGACAATGATTCAAACCCAGAATGTGGGATCTATGAAACAGAAGCAGTACCCACAGCACCATTGTTGTGGTGTTTCTCATACACCTTGGACATTACCACAATGGTAGTAAAAGTCTCCACCAGCCCTATAAGAAGATATTGACCATATAACTAGGGTGATTGAGTGTGTTGCCTTCCCTTCTTTGGTTTTTGTGCTTAGTTTCAGAGAAATGCACTTTAAAAAGATCACTAAGGGTAACCCAATTCTTGCATTGCTTTGCCTCAGGCATCATAAATATGAATAGACATGTTCATGCTCAAGTCCATTGATGCATGACTTTGTGAACATTTTGTATATATAGTAGGTAGATGGAAAGAAAGGCATGCTATTAGATGTATGTGTAGTATAAGGGGATTTTTTGGCAAAATTGTAGGGGGATAAACAAAAAAGAAAGAAAAACAGCTAAAGGGGTAATAATTTAAAAAAAGATCCAAAGCCTTTTTTCTTGAAATGGTGAATAAGGGCCTTAGGTAAGAAGTTACTGTGACAAGGACCCCAACTGGATAGCACAAGACAAAGTTAGGTCCTGACTCCAGAGAGGCAGGGAAACACACTGCCAGCAGAAATGCCCTAAAACTCACCAATATGAGAATGGAGAGGCCAGTAGAAAGTGGTATGCCAAATGCGCGTGCTGTGTGTCTGCGAATGAATTAGGCCTGAACACCAGCATGAGAGATGACTTGAGTGTAGACATGTATTCTTACCCCAGAACTGTACAGTAGGATGCAGACAGCTCTAATACTGGCAGAGACGATGGCTCTTTTATTTTTGTAAACAAGCAAACACCATGGATGGAACACCACAAGTTTGGTCACTAGGGAATGAGCAAACAGAACGAGTAGCTGCTCTAGAGAGCCGGTCCTATAAAGGCAAATGAAGTCTCAGGGACACCAGGTGCCACTAGAAGGAGTTTCAGCTTGGTGTCACTCTCACAAATAAAGGGTTCCCTCAGAACCCAGATGCAGAGCCTTTTTAGTCTTTTTAAGGCCATAAGAAGTACACATATTAGTAAAACCTCCCTTTCACCCCAAACAGTCACCTTCCTCTGTTATACTATAAAAGAACACTGCCGTAAATTATTCTGGAGCTTGGCTGGAAGTGACTTCAGAACATGATTGAAAACTAACTTGTGCCCAGAGACATGGAGTGCAGGTGAAGTGCCAAATCTTCATATCCTGGTGAAAAGACGGACAGAGGGAAGTGAGAGGAGATAAAGCTACCTTTTGGAATAGTACTGTAGTTAGCAAGTGGGTATGTCACAAGGCACCCAGGAATCAGGCTGTAGTGGGCTTAGCTGTACACAGAATTCAGAAAAAGATCTAAATAATTAAACAGTGCTTGAACCCAAGGAGAAAGCTTTGATACACATGGGGCTATGATGCACTTCAGTGCGCTGCTTTGTGAGGTGGTGCACGGTCAATTTTGATTACCTGCAGAGAGAGAAAGGAGTAGAAATGCTAATGCAGAGATCTGTGTGAGTGAAGGGAGATATTAATTGGGAGGGTAATTAGCACCGTGTCGAGACATGCTGGAATGAAGAAATTCCGACGTGTTAACAATTCAGGGAATTTGGGTAATGATTGTGGATTGGGTGATGATTTTCTAATGTTATTATTTAAAGTTAGGGTGAGTGTGTGTAAGGAGGAGAAAAATTCAAAGAGTGCAAATCGAGAGAGCAAATAGGGAGGAGTAACTTGAGGAGAGACATTTCAGAGCAGTTTGTGTTTGCATATAGGGTTTTAATGATAGTGTTGTCAACAAACTTAATGATTGAGCTGGAGCTGTGATTGTCCATATAATCATAGGTGAACAAGGAGTAAGGGGGCTCATTACATTATTTTGGGTCTTGTATTGAGGGTCAGCATGGAGGATGTAATACTGCCAAGCCAAAAATGCTGAGGTCTGTAAGTTACAAAGTCCAAAATTCCAATAGGGAGAAGACCTCCTCTTTGGACTGATTTTGATGAGATTCAAATTATACTTGGTCCATACTTTGTGGAATATTTTGTTTAATGTTTAATGGCCCTACACAGACACTACACATTATCAAAAACACACTTTTACCACCGTGAAGCATGCTTGTGGAAGTATCATGCTTTGGGAATCCTTCTCTACAACAGAAACTGCAAGGCTTGGGTGGGTCGGGGGTAAAATTAATGCAGCAAAATGCAAAGAAACCCTGGAGAAAATCCTGAGGGGAAAGATTTTTCTCTAGCAAGATAACCCTAAGCATGAAGCCAAAGCTGCAAGAGAATAGCTTAAAAACACCAACACTGATGCCAATTGAGAATCTGTGACCGAACATGCTAAAACTGTTTGAGTTTGAGCAGGTTTGCAAAGAAAAATTGGGAAAAATGGCAGTGTCCAGATGTACAATGACAGAAACTCTAGGCTGTCATGGCTGCATAATTTACTAAATACTGACTTGGTGGGGTGAACACTTATGCAATATTATCTTATATTTTATTTCTCTAATTAACGAAGATAACTTTACTGATATCCTTTTTCACTTTGACATTAAGGAGTGTCACAAACTCCACAAAGAGTCATAGCAAGGTTTGGGGCAGCCACCCATATATTATTTTCCTGGCTGCAAATTACAAATAAATGATTGCACTGATGTGCACAAACAGGAGTCCAAAATAGAACTGAGGGAATAGAGGAAAGGTGGAGACTTTTAAAGGTCAAGATAGGATGTGACATCAAAGAGGCCGGGATCGGAAGTGTCTTCAACAATAGGCTCGAGCCCAGACATGACATCAAGGGGGCCGGTACCGGAAAGGTCTTCGTCTATAAGTTCGGACCCAGAAGTGACGTGAACAGGGCCAGGTGGAATTTCCCGTGAATGGTCTGTAGGAAAATGAGAAAAAGAGTCAGTGCACTCTGCCACATCCTGGTCTGATTCATAATTGCCCTTACTCAAGCCCTTTAGCTGCCTCCCATGCGCACGTGTGTGACGGAAGTAATTTTCTGTTGATTAATGTCAAAAAGGCCAATTGAAATTGAATTTTGTAAAAATAATTTCCATAGGGTGAACTTTTTATTAACACTGTATATATAAAATGGTCTCAGGCTGTATTTTTCCATGTAATAAATGGGGAAACTTGTTAAAATCTATCTATCTATCTATCTATCTATCTATCTATCTATCTATCTATC
>JANRMT010062856.1:28926467-28945676 GCA_026402145.1 Polypterus bichir lapradei
ATCTATCTATCTATCTATCTATCTATCTATCTATCTATCTATCTATCTATCTATCATATAGTGTCATTTACATCTATCTGTCTGTCTGTCTGTCTTTCTGTCAATTCTTCTGCCATTGTTCAAAGCCATTTACAGATTTTCCCAATAGATAAGTACACACTTCCTGACTGTGCTTTGAAAATCCCACTTTTAGTTGAAACTGATGTTTAACTGTATATATATTTTGCACATTATTTATTAACGATTTTGAAAGGAAGATGAATCACGCCAGCCTTTTATTGTTGATAATTCGTGATTATTTTTCAACAAAACAACTGATCCGTAAAACCTGTTTTTTTTTCTTTTTTTTCCTCTTTCCATTAGATCGGTTGCCATACATCCATTATACATGTACCATTGCTGCTGTCTGACAGAACACATTACTGTTAGCAGCCATTACTCTCTCAGGATACATCTTCTTCTGTTTGGCTTGATAAAATTTAATATTTTAAGATTATGATTACAGTGGTAATCCAAATCTGTGCACAGCAGATGCTCTGTAGTGGGCCTGTATTTCACATGTCTGCTGCTGATTTTATCAAAACATTCCCCAGACAGTCTCCTCTGATTCAAGATTCTTTATTTGTCACATACTGTACATAGTTATACAAGTACAACATATAGTGAAATATGCTCTGATCCTACCATGTTTAATAAAATTAACAAATAGATCAAATTAAATTTAAAAAATACCTAAACATGTTTACTTCTGTTATGATATGTCCCTAAACCCTGTAATGTACTTGGTTGCTCTCCTCTGCACAGCTATAAGTGCTGGTATCTCTTTTTGTACCATGGTGACCAAAACTGCACACAGTACTCCAGATGTGGCATTATTTAGTCTGAGCTTAACATGCCTCAATTTATCCATCCATCCATTATCCAACCTGCTATATCCTAACTACAGGGTCACGGGGGTCTGCTGGAGCCAATCCCAGCCAACACAGGGCGCAAGGCAGGAAATAAACCCCGGGCAGGGCGCCAGCCCACCGCAGGGCACACACACCCACTCACCAAGCACAATTTTGAATCGCCAATGCACCTAACCTGCATGTCTTTGGACTTTTTGAGGAAACCGGAGCACCCGGAGGAAACCCACGTAGACATGGGGAGAACATGCAAAATCCATGCAGGGAGGACCCGGTAAGTGAACCCGGATCTCCTAACTTCGAGGCAGTAGTGCTACCCACTGCGCCACCGTGCCACCCCCCTCAATTTATATTCAACACTTTTTATGATATAACCTAATATTTCATTTGCTTTTTTTTTTACTGTAATAGCTTCTGCACATTGATTAGATAGTGAAAGTGTCGTGTCTACATAAACCCTTAAATACTTTTCAGATGTTGCTTCCATCTGGACAGTGTCTTCCATCTTGTATTCATAACTGATGTTCCCTTTGCTCACATGTAACACTTTGCAGTTTTGCATGTTAAACTGCATTTTCCAAGTTCTGAAGCTTGTCTTGCATTGTTGTTGCTGCCCCCTTAGTATCTGGCTTTTTTTCCAACTTTAGTTTAAATTGCATATTTCACACATTTACTAACTATACTGAAATTTTTGACATTAATTTAAATCAGAAAAAAAACAGGATGAGTCACTTAGGAACTCAGTGATAACCTGATAACCTTACTCCATGTGGAGCATCCTCTATTATCTGTACTCTTTGTCTCCTGCTTCCAGTTTTTTACACAACCTCTGATGTCTATAGCTTCTAGTTTGAGAATGCTGGGTTTATGAAGCAGCAGCACTCTTAGTGTCACCCACCTCGAATATATGCATTAGCTTAATTGGTGGCACCAAATAGGCACAGTATGTATGAGTTAGTGTGCCTGCAGTGTACTGGCATCCATGTTTTGCTTTGAAATTTGTTCTTGTATGGTTTGTTTGGTTTGAAATTGTTTGAGGTTTCATGCTTCATGACTGGAGCACAGATGTAATTTGTAAAACTGACTAAAAACAAGGGTTGTTGAGGAGAGACAGACATCAGATATAGAAAAGATACATACTGTAACTATTTATTGAAAACAGTGGAAAAATCACACAGTAACATGTCACAGCCAGCGCTCATTAATCACTCAGCTGAAGTGAAGTTATTTACAAGAATTGTACAAAGAATAAATAAAGGACACAAAACAAATTCTGAAAATACTGCAGATCATTTTCCCTCCTTATTTCCTAACAGTGCTCTTGTTTCCTTTAGAAGCAAAAGCTCTCTAATTGGAATACGTTCTTTTAAACTGCGGCATTTTAAGTAACCGAAAATATAGAGATATGATATTAAAAGGCAATATCCCTCCCACAGTGATTACGGCGGTTACAAATCACATCAGAGATATATACTTAGCTTTCTTTAATGACGATTTACGTGGTATAACAGATAAAAGGAAGCCATAGCATGACAATATCAAGGTAGGATCTTGATCTATAGAGTCTGCCATTTTCGTCACTGCGCTGAAAGGATTTTCCGGATGGATGACATCATCCATCCATAGGCTTCAAAGGGTTTGGCAGTTGTCCAAGCCTTATATACTGGATGCTCCACGTGCTGGTCTTCTCTGGTCTCCAAACAAGGACAGAAAAGACTCAACCCCACCTCCAAAAATACAATAGCACAATGCTCACACTGCAGTTGTCTCTTTCAGAACTGCTAAACTAGTGGTTTCTAAATGCAGGCAGACTAGCCCCTGTGTGCCAAACTTGGCCTGCTCATGTGAATGAATCAATAAAACAATTTCTTGCACAGAGCAGTGACATTAAACTTACAGTCATGTTACAGCACTAGAAAAAACTATCTTCTAAAATTAAAATTAAATAAAAATAAATCCGCTGACTTATGGCTCACAAGCTTACCACACTCGTTCCAAATGCTTCACCGCCACTCTTAGGTGAATCGGAGGTCTCCTATCCCCTCCATGCAGCACCATCTTATATATGACATGTAAATCAGAAGGCTGCTTCAGTTCAGTTCAGTTTAGTGCACTTTGCCCATTCTGCATCACACCTCCCCTTCATAAGAAAATCAGAGGTCTACTTGGCTCCCAGAACTGCACAACCTTCTCGCATCAGGAAAATCAAAAGACTCCCTTGTAAAGGCTAATGAACCCCTCTAGTGACTCCACAGCACCCCCTCACTCTGGCAGTTCAGAGGGATATTGCTGCACAGATGACAAAGCATCTTTGGAAAATGGGATTTCTGCCACCAATCTCAAAAGATCTCCCATCAATACTCACCAATGGCAGTGCATGCCACCTGCATACCTTAAACAGGCAACTATTCTCATATTGTGAGATCCTGCAACATGTGCTGTAGTGGAAAATGTTCATGTAGCATATTCAGTCTTTTAGTTTTTTCAGCTATATTGCCTTTTGTCCAACTGCTTTAGGGCAGCTGATGGAACAGTCCTTATGGATGACACTGCAGTTGTGACTTGCTGGGCTGACTACTTTGAGCAGCTGTTTAATGATGATCCTCTGGCTCGGATGTTGGATATCTCTGGGTCCACAGTTCTTTAGGCTGATTTTCCAATTAGCTTGGGACCACCCAGTCTCACTGAGATTGCAAAGGTGGTGAACCAGCTGATGGTAGGGAAGGCTGTTGGGATCTGTGGTATCTGGGGTGAACTTCTCCAGGCTGGTGGTAAGGCTGTCCTCCTGGTATTGCAAGCAATCTTTGCCTCCATTTGGGAGATGGGTGTCATTACACCTGACTAGAAAACAGGACTTATTCTGCCTATCTGGAAAGGGAAGTGTGATCACCTGGATTGTAGCAACTACAGGGGGATAACACTGCTCTCGGTGCCGGGTAAGGTCCTTGCTAGGGTCATTTTCAATAGGATCCATGAACACTTGCTCTCCCACCAGTAACCGGTGCAGTCTGGTTTTAAACTTAAAAGATGTTTACCATCGACCTCATCCTGGCACTGAGTGTCCTCATGAAGAACAAATGCGAAAATGAAAAATGAAAATGAAAACAAAGGCTGTGATAGACGGCCAGGAACCCTGCCCCACTGGGATGGCTGTAGAATAGAGGAACCGGGAGAGCGGCACTTCTTTTTCCTGGGAACCTGGCCGGTCCTTGATCCCTGGGGGACAGCACTTCCGGGACACCAGGAAGTGCTCACAGACCAGGGATGGTTTATTCCCGGAGTGCTGCCAGAAGTTCATTGCCCGGCACCTGGGGCACATCTGGGACAGGATAAAAGGGGCCACCTCACTCCAATCATGGAGCCGGAGTCAAGTGGAAGAAGGACGGAGCTTGTGAGACAGGAGTGGAGGCAGCCAAAGGAACCAAGGAATGACTGAACTGTAATAATAGTTGTAAATAGTGTGTAAATAATTTTGCATGGCAGGAGGACTGCACGCTCCCGCGACACACACACATTTAGAAAGAAGAACAGTCCTGTGGTTGGTCGCGTTAGGACCCTGGTGACACTGCACCTCCCGATGGGCAAGAAGACGGCCAGGCACGGCCTGATGACAGCAAGCGGCCCAAAGAAGCCCGTCACCGACGACAGGATCAGCGGGCCTAAAGAACCATAGAAGCTGCCTCCGGACGAGAAGTTTCCCGAGGTAGGTACCAGATCAAGACAACAGATGTCCTGGAGCGTGTATCGCGTTTTTCCGGATGCCTACCTCGTAGGGGGAAACCATCCGGAGGTGTTTGGCTGGCTGGAGGACATCGCTCCCGGAGCCGACAGTGAGGCGAAGTCCAAGGAGGACCGGAGCCTGCTGTTGCAAGGAAGATCCCGGTTTAATAAGGAATGCCTGGAGTCCCAGCCCATAGGGAGTGGCCTGAGGAAGCAGGCTGCAGTGAAGGGCCTGGAGGTCCCGTCTTACGCAGGTAAGGGGGCAGGGGGTGTATACCGGGGCCCTGCACGTAGTGTAAGCCATAAGGAGACCCAGACCATCCTTGCGTCCCAGAGTAGAAGGAGGAGGAACCGGGGACAGAGGTCCTGACCTCCTGACAAGGGGCAGGGTGGGCCCATGCACCCCGAGCCTGGCTGGGGACCAGTTGAAGCACAGAAACCCATCCTGTTGCCATGTCCGGAGGGCACGGGGACATGGAGGGAAGTGCCGGTGCTTTAGTTGTACTAACAGCGGTCACAGGTGGAGGTGGTGTCCGTATAAGCTGATAGATGACACCATGGAGTGGCGTCATGGATGCACCTCCCCGCCCTTGTTGTGTTTATCTTTTCAGGGCGGAAATTGTGAACAAGGACAGGTTGGGGCCCCAACCTGTCAAAGGACAGCCCTTGTGGGATGGGCCGCTTCGCCCTATGGGCTTCAGCTGGGGGAGGGGCGGTGTGATAGACGGCCAGGAACCCTGCCCCACCGGGATGCTTGGAGGAACCGGGAGAGTGGCACTTCTTTTCTTTCTATGCAGACTTTGTTGATTTTCGTAAAGTGTTCGACTCAGTTGATCGAGCTGCCCTGTGGAACATCCTGAGGCTTCACAGGATCCCTTCAAGTTTGCAGTATATCATTCCGGCCTGTATACTGGTACTGTGAGTGCTGTGCAGAGTGGAGGTAGAACCTCTCCATTTTTACCAGTTGATTCTGGGGTTCATCAGGGGTGTATTCTTGCTCCTACTCTGTTTATTCCTTGCATAGACTGGATGTTGGGCAAAGTCATGGAGTCCAGTAGCTCTGGGTCATCTGTTGGTGAAGAAAGATTCACTGATCTGGACTTTGCTGACGATGCTGTGATCTACGCGGAGTCAATAGAGACTCTGATTGGGGCTCTTGAAAGACTGGGCGAAGAGTCTGAGTTTCTGGGCTTGCGAGTGTCCTGGATAAAAACCAAGATCCAGACCTTTAACTCTTTCAGGGCTGATGTCGACTTTTGTCAAAAGGAGGAGTTGATGATGATAATCAACTGTAGACTGTGACAAAACCAACCATTATGTTTTAGTTGGACTCTTCCTGCTAGAAGAAAAGTGAGCTTCATTCGTTTTGACCGAGATTTCCTGCGCTCCCATGAGTAGCAAGGCACAAACAACAGCAAAAATAGCCCTGACACCTGGCGAGAGATCAAAGCGGACATGTAAAGCAAAATACTCTGTGGACAACGTTTTGCCTGTTCTCTCTGAACTGGAAAATGACTTGTTGGGCTCCGATTTTGATACAAGTGATCGAAAATCAATGTGAAGTTCCAGGTTCAGCTGATTGATCCCCAGTTAATCATGGTGCGGAACAGGTTCATGTAGCTGACACGCCTATGTTAATGTTTGCCTGGGAGGACTGCCACTTAACAATGATAAGAGGTAGAAACCAGACTTCAATAAACTGCGACAGTAACCGCTGCTGCTGCCCCAGCCACACAAAGACAGCCTGGCAGCAAGCCTGATGCACATTCTTGGCAAACTGGTAGCCCCACAGCATACAGCAACAGACGTTTAATATTGATTTCTATGTTAAACCATTGTTTTTCAGAAAACAATGTCTTTTGTAAAAAATATTCAGCCCTCAAAGAGTTAATGACCTATTAGGCACAGCCATAGAGCAGTGTGTCTGTCTGTGGAGAAAGTGTTGACCATGTTGAGAGGTTTACTTCCTTCAGCATTGGCAGTCAGTAGGTGGATTGGGAGAACATGCAGGGTCATGAGGTTGCTGGAAAGGGGTGTATTGCGCTCCCGATATCTATGCAAAAGGACGAAAGTTTGAGTCCTGGTGCTTCCTGTCTTGCTATATGGCTATTGGACATGGACGCTAACAAGTGACCTGAGATGAAGACTGGACTCCTTCAGTACTGTGTCTCTTTGGGTACTGCTGGTTTGACTTTGTGTCGAATGAGCAGCTGCTCACGGAGTCCTGAATGAGGCACTTTACCTACAAATTTGAGGAATCGTCAGTTACGGCACTATGGCCATGTGGCACAATTCTCAGAGGGTGATCTGGCTCACAAAATCCTCACTGCTGAGGACCCAAGTGGCTGGACCAGGCCATAGGGATGGCCACATAACACCTGGCTGTGGCAGATAGATGGTAATTTCCAGAAGGTGGGACTGCGTGTCTGCCTCTGGGTGTTGCCAACCAGGATTCTGAGCTGTTTCGTCATGTGGTAGGTAACACTTAACCTGACCTAATCTAACTGCTTTAAGAATGAAGAAATCATTCAAGCATGCAGTTCCACCAGGTAGCGCCTGACCTTCGGATGAAGTATCATGTATCTCTCCATGTGACCTAATACAGGACGATCTAATGACCCATATATGTGTTATATGCTGTATATATCTATATACAATGAGTCCACCAACTTTTAAGCCTGTCCAGGTCGATTGGCTATTTGGGCTTTTCCGACGATTGTTAGCAAGAACTTCGGGTATCTCCGTCTACTACCCGGGAGTCGGATGTGACGGCAACATCCGGTTGAGGCTTTGTCAGTGTTAGCGGCGAAATCTCTGAGAGAGGTGGCTCTGGACAATCACAGATAGGATTGATCCGCCTCCGTGATATCAATTTGTTGCCAGGATTGGAACATTCATCCTGCTCTGTCCAATTGCCCCTAGGAGGAATTAAAGAGGAACTCTCCTGTGCTTTCCTTCTTTGCAGGGTATCTGAGCCTTCATCGAACCCCAGTGATGTATTATTCCAGCAGTCGCCATATTTGTTTTTCCAGCCTGCCCTGGAGTAATCCACGTGACCACTCTCATCGAGTAGGATCCCCACATTCATGGGGTTAGATCGGTGATCCATCCGTCATTGCCAACATGCTCAGGTGAGATGTAGGGCAAATTAACTGCCATACTTTCCACACTGAGAAAACAGGTGCCTGAAAAGTAACTAAAATATTTTTCCAGCAATTCAAATGCTTTAGCGGCACATACTTCTGAACTCAACCGTTCCTCGATAATGTTGTAGTGGCTGTCCTTCACGTTACTCTCCTGACGATAATCTTGTTTTTGTAACAGTCAGGTTTCCATGGGTCATATTGCCACCCTGTCCTCCTCGCTTCCCACCAGCTATGTCCACAGACACTTGGTGTCATCCATTGTCTGGGGCTTGGGAATCTTTCCATTCTTCTTTCCAGATTTTCTCCCTATTCTTAGTACAACGGCCACAGAACAAAAGAAAAGGAAAAAGCAAAAGAAAACATGGAAAAATCCTGTAGGTGGTTCCACTCATCACAAAATTTTATATGGTTTTCTGCCAATCAGACGGCCAGAAAATCCTGCAGACTATGCAAGTGTGAAGAAACCTGGGGGTAAGCAAGCCCAAACCCCAACACAAGCACTCAAGCACAGTTCCGGTTTCAAATAAAGGTTGATTTATTACACCACACTCCTTTTTAAGTTACAACAAGCACAAAACACAGTTTTATTTTCTTACTCTAATTTCTCTCACCACCGTACTGCGCTCCTCCAGTCAAGTGTTGCTTGTCTACCTCCCAGCTCCAACTCTCCTGGATAAGGGAGTGCAGTTCTTTTTATTACAAACCCGGGAGTACTTCTGGTGCCAGGGCGATTGCCTTAAGTACTTCCGGGTCACACGGAAGTCCATCACAGTAGGGAGCTTGTCTCCCTGCAGTGCCCTCTTGTGGTACCCTGTGACCCCAGCAGGGCTGCTCTGCCAGACAACATTTCCCAGCATGCCCTGCTGACTTCCCACTGGGTGTCGATAACCAAGGCTGCTGCCATCTAGCGTGCTGGGGGAATGAAAAACCTCCAGCGATATCTTTTCTTTCTAATTGGCTGTCCATCCCCCCTTTCCAGTCCTTCCTTCCAGGTGTGGTCCCTCTCCTGGCCGGGATGCCCATCCAGCCTATGTGGCATCTACACCAGCCACACTTGCCAACCCATAATGAGAGATCCTAGGGTGTTCCCGGACCATCTGGGAAATATATACCTCCTAGCGTGCCCTGAGTATTCCCTGGGGTTTCTTTCCAGCTGGTCATGCCCATAAAACCTGAACAGGTAGCATCCAGAAGGCATCAGTTTCAGACGCCCGGACCACCTCACCTTTTCCCTTCTGAGGACTGTGGTCATATAATAATTTGTTTTCCGAAGTTATTACAGTTGCAAAACTACAACATAATTACACTATCAGTACTAATCAGTTATTTTAGGCAAATACGGCAGATCACTCCCCCACCCACATTCCCGCAATTCAGTTCCACCCTAAATTGTATATTTTGGTTAATCCTTTTGTCCAAACTACTGTTTTTAATTTTTCTGGAGACTTAATGAATGTCCATGCTTATGACTGGATGTATATCGACGTTTGTACTTCAAACTAAAAAAAATCCAACAATTGTGGATAGAAATAAATGTTATCCTATAGGTGTGATTTAGAATCCACAGCAGAAATAAATCTAAAGAAGAAAAAGACTTGGACTTGTACGTTTAGGGCTCAAAGGCTGGACAAGGAGCTTTTATATTTGATAATCTACACAGCTTTATTTTGTATTGTAAACATTCTCTCCATGAGGGGTCTGCATAAGAAATTTCTAATGGGAGGATGTCATGAGTAGCAGTGGCAAAGAGAAGGAGATTCTTTACACTGCAAGCAATGGGAAGAGCATGGGGGAGGTGAGGGCTTGAATTGCAAGCAGTGTTTAGGCGCTCAGCTTTTTGTATTTTTATCAGTACAATGCGAAGTATCATAATTGGAAAAAATATGTTTTTTTAAATCATGCAGTGCACCACAGCTGGTGTGCTTCAGATTCTGAAAATCAGACACTACCCCTCCCGTTCCCCCTAATAACTCAAACCGCACTTAGAATTTTCCATCAGTGGATGAAATTAAAATAAATAGTGGAATGTGGCACAGGGTGATAAAGGCTGTGGAGCACTGAATTAATATATTCAAAAGAACAACAGACAGCTGCTTCAAATCCTGCTGGAAGACTCACTAGTTTACTCAAGCCATGTAGCCAGAAAGCTGAATGTACAGCCTATAGTTTCTCTCTTTTATTGAACGGTACATACTCTGTTTTTAAATATGTGCGGAGCTACAGGCCTATTAAAGAATTTGTGCTATACAGGAATAAACTAAATTGAGTATCCACTAACCTTGAATTTGATTAAGCAGATTTAAAAACAGTTGGACAGATGAAGGAAGTAAATATTTGTTTCCTTCTTTATTAAGGTTATTTAATATACATATGAGCAATTGAGTTCAAAGCACTGCAACAAAAAACAGCAAGCATCCATTATACGTGAAAGACTATGTGAGATTATTTGATTGCTTATGCACTTTCTCTATTTTATTATTATTGTGTTTCTCCTAATTACACCCTTCCCATCCTTATTTTAAGTTAAATAAACACTTTTTTTGCTCATTTTGTTTTAGTAAGGGTTATGCACAGGGTGCCCTGTCACAAATTACATATTTCACAGTCTAATGTATGGATTTCTAATGTAAGTGCAAACTACAGAGTACATAAAACACATGAAGTTCTGTATTTTAATCCATTCTTGTTTATCATGGCACCAGAGAGTGGAGACAGGTTGCGTGTTGGTTAAACACGCTAGAAAGAATTTTCCTGTATTCTGTACATTTCTGTACATTTAGCAGTACTAATGCCTGTTGTACAAGGTAACGATCAGCATGACATAGCCATATGTGCCAAGACAATGTGGTTTTTATGAAATGTATTTTCAAGCATTTGATCAAAAGAAGTAAGCCATAGTAAAAACTGAATATTGCCAGTTCTTTCACACAACTGTTGATTTGTTGTATTCTAAAAAATTTATATTGATTTTTCTTGGAGTGGTGATGGACTGGTGCCTAATTGGTATATTAGACCTTACAATCCTAACTAGGTTAGATAACAAATGAATGGATATCTTTTTCTCAATTACGAATAGTAAACACATGAGTATGGTCTGTGACCATGGGTGAGCAATTTTTTTTTAATTCAGTATGGGAAGGGCAGTTGTGATGTTGGACCAAACTGTTTGTTCAGAGACTTCTGCAGTCTGGCAGTATAAATGGAATGAAAATAAGCTGTCAAACTGTGATACCTTTTTCATCAGATTAAAAATGTTAGATCTGAATACACAATAGAAGGACTGAAACTTGAAAGTACACCTTATCAGAAGTACCTAGGAATATATTTGGTACATTTGTCACAAACTACACCAAGACATTACAAAGAAGCCGGTAAGAAGGCTTAAAGAATGTTATTACAAGTCAAAGGCGGTCATGTTTAAGCTTTGTAATGCACTACAGGTTGACCATCACTAATCTGGCCACCGGTAAACTGGTTCAACCATTAATTCGGACATAATTTCCTGGTCAGCACACCAATTTACCACTACTGTTTTGGTGGTGTTGGTGTAGCATCAGCCATTGAGCAAAATCATAAACATTGGCAATTTCTTCATTTATTATTATAACTTGCTCACATTTAGCCCCAGCCATGGTTTCAAAGCATAAAGAAAGTGCTTCTTGTGGCATAAAGTGCAAACATTGTACAATGACTATAACAGATAAAGTTGAACTTCTGAAAAAACTTGAACTTTTACTTTTTTTTTATGGATGTTTTCCTGTGGAAGCCTCAGCAGCTCAGTATAATGTTTCTTATTAACAGATCAGTCCTTTCTTGGGGAAAACTCTATTAACATGTCTATTAATCATCACTGTCTTGATTGTTGATATGACGTGGCATTCTTTTTTTAGTTTGTCAAAAAATCACCAAAGGTAACACACAGAGTTGCTTAATAAATGTCAGAAATTCATGTCTCAATAAAGCCAGGTGGCAGACTGATTAGCAAAACATAGCAGCATAGTTGTGGGGTGCCAGATCGACCTGCAGTGGCATTCATCTGGAGTACTGTGTGCAGTTTTGCACTCCATATTAAAACAAAAAAAAAGAAATAGCAGTGGTAGAGAAAGTCCAGAGAATAACGACTAGGTTGATTCCACTATGAACAATGAAGAGAGACTGAAGCAGTTGAAAGCTTTCAGTTTAGGCAAACAGAGATTAAGAAGTACCACAATGGATGTTTTTAAAATTATTAAAGGAATTAGCACATCTGATCCAGGCTGTTATTTTTAAAATAAGTTCAACAAGAACACAGGGACACAGTTGGAAACTTATTCAGGATAAATTTCTTCACACAGAGAACCATAGACAGATTAAATAAATTACGAAGCAGTGTTTTAGACAGCTGCGGTGGGCTGGTGCCCTGCCCGGGGTTTGTTTCCTGCCTTGCACCCTGTGTTGGTTGGGATTAGCTCCAGCAGACCTGCGTGACCCTGTAGTTAGGATGTAGCAGGTTGGATACTGAATGGATGGATGTTTTAGATAGTGGGACTTTAGGGACTTTCAAAACTTTAGTTGATGTTATTTTGGAGATGGCTATGGGGGAAACAGACAGATATTTACAGTACAGAGACACCAGATATCTCATATTTCTGTGACTACCCTAGTATTGGTTTCCTACGTTTTCCTTAGAATTCTTTAATGTGTTCCATATTTTAACATAACCTTCTCAAACGTGGTTACTCCAGTTCAAGGCATATCCAGACAAACACTGGGTTTGAGGTTCCTAAACAGAGAACCAGTAAGTTGGTGGGCCCACTCATTCACATTCCCGCACAAGCTATTTTTGAATTGCCAACTCACCTAATCTGGATGTCTTTGTGGAGGCAGAAAAGAAAACCTTTGCAGACACTGGGAAAATGTGCAAATTCCACACAGAGAGAATCCAGGCAAAGGATTCAAATGCACGATCTACGACGAAGCATCAGTGTTAGTAATTTACGCTACCATGCTATCCTTTCATATTTTAGACATTGCTAATTTGTTATTGCAGTAACTTATGTGGACACAGTGAACATTTTTGCATACAGTACAGTACCAACAACAAAGCCTCTATATGAGCAGGGTAGACCCTTCTTCAAGCTACAGTATGCAAATTTGTTAAATGTCTGAGCTGTGAAAACACTAATGAAAGATACGAGGGGTGTTCAATAATTTATCTGAAAGAAAGTAGCAAGCATATTGAAACAAGTCAGGGAATGTTGTGACATGTCTCAAGGTTACTCATGCACAGCTGTGGCTCAGTGTGAGTCTAACATTCCAAGAGACAGGATGTCAGGAGAGTCCTTGTGCGAATCAAGTAAGCTTCTTCACGACAATGCACCTGTTCATATGTCACGTCAATTGCAAGCTGCTATCTGAGAATGTGGATTCCAGCAGCTGACCATCCACCCTACAGTCCTGACCTGGCTCTGTCTGATTATTTCCTATTTCGTGTTTTGAAGAAATCTCTCAGGGGACAGCAGTTTTTAAGTGATGAAGACATCAAAGCAGCTGTGACATCCTGGTTTGAAGGTCAAACAGAAGATTGTTTTTCAAAAGGGTTCAAATCATTGCAGGAAAAGTGGATGAAATGTATGGAGCTGTCAGGGGACTACTGTTTATTGAAAAATTAAACAAAAAGTAATTTTTAAACTTTTTTCTTTCCTGCTGAGGTAGATAAATTATTAAATTGTATGGATGTGCATTGCATTACTGATATTATAGAAGACAATTCAAAAATGTAAAAAAACTTAATTAGACTTATGAATGAAGACTGTTTTCTCAATTACTTAGGACATATGAGGAGCGCTTCTTTAGGGGCTGTTGTTCCTTCTGGCATCAGGTGGGATGTTTGATTGGAGTCTTACTCCTGTCACATTATATTGCAGGTGTCTTTAGGTGAGCTCAAGGAGGTCAGAAACTTTCCATGGAGGAAAAGAATAAAAGCTCTCTTGATCTTGAGTTTCAATATAAGATCATGAAAATATTGAAAGCAGCAATTCAGAATCCTTCTGCCTTTTTAGATATTAAGCAGGAGATGTGTTATGCCCTGGGCACCCACAGCCTTGGAATATCCTGTCTCCCTTTTCTCAGGACATTGATAGTCATGTCCCAAGGATGGACTAGTGCAATGAGGGCACAAATGACAGGATTAATGCAAATGTGCTCTGTGCAGTTAATTTGCAAACAGTCTGAAGTATCTTTATTGTGGTGAAAAGTCTTCAATAAAAAAAATTCTTCTATAAATAAAAAATTCATCAAAACAAGTGCTCTTGTGGGAGATAAAATCAATAAATAAACAGATTCAAAAGAATATGTTAAAACCAGAAATAACATTTGCAGAGTTAAAATTGGTGGTCTGTCTCTCTCTCTCTGAGCCTCAGTGTACCCCTGTCTCCCATCTCCTCTATCCACCACCTCGGGTCTGCTCAGCAGAGCCAAGATTATGGAAAGTGTTGTCATTCATCATCATCCTAGCCACCTCAGCGGTTAACCCCCAGGACACCTAATGACTGACTCTGTCATCCCATCATCCCTGGAGTCCACGAGATTACCCCCAAAGCTATTGACTACTCCTGCTGCTGGAGTGCTGTTTCCCTTGCTACCTAAAGGCCAACCCAACCACTTTTCCTCCTTTCCACTGCACTGGCTCAAATTCCCGATTTTTCTCTTTGATTACTCTAAACTTTCTTCCTTGATTTTCTCCCCATTCCATTCATTTTGGTTTTTAGTCTACCCTACTCAGATTCCTTTTCATGCTTTATAGGTTTAGTTTCTTCCCTTAATGACTTGTGGAGTATCAATGAGAAATTGCTGCACTGATTGAGCTTTCATGTTAACCAGCAATGAGCCAATTTCCACATTGAACACCCTGCAGCCACATGACTTTCAACAAGCACGCACCAATACCCACAAATTTTAAGCCACACTGTTTTTATAATTACATGCCACCATGGTCGCCTGACACTGTCTACCACAAAATGGAAAAAAGGTTCCCTTAGGAATGATTGGCCTGTTAAGGATGAGTGTCCACAGACAGGTCAGGTTGTGGAGCATGCACTGGTAAAGCACAACAAAATAGCTCAGGATTCTAGTTGGCAACTCCCTAGGCAGACACACAGTCCAGTTCCACCCTTTGGAAATGACCATCTATCTGCTGCAGCCAGGTTTTACATGGGTGTTACCTTGGCCTGGTCCAGCCTCTCGGGTCCTTGTGCCACATGGCCGTAGTGCCGTAACTGATGCTCACAATGCAGGTAATGTGCCTTATTCAGGACTCCATGAGAAACAGCTCATTCAACACAAAATCAAACCAGTGGTAGCCAAGAATTCTCAGAAGAGACTCAGTACTGAAGGAGTCCAGTTTTCATCTCAGGTCACTTGTTAGCGTCCATGTCTCATAACCATATAGCAAAACAGGAAACACTAGGACTTTAAAGACTTTGACCTTTGTTCTTTTGCAAAGGTATTGAAAGCACCACACACCCCTTTCCAGAGACCTCAAGACCCCCAAGACTCCCATGCTCTCCCAATCTGTCTACTGACTTCATATGAAGAGTCACCAGAGACAAGGTAAGTAAACCTCTCAGTGAGGTTGACACTCTCTCTTTAGACAGACACACTGCTAATGGCTGTGTCTAAAAATTCATTAAAGGCTTTAGTCTTGGTTTTTATCCAGGACACTAGCAAGTCTAAACACTCAGACTCTTCGCTCAATCTCTCGAGAGCCCTGATCAGAGCCTCTATTGACATCGTGAAGATCACAGCATCATCAGCAAAGTCAGGATCAGTGAATCTTTCTTCACCAATAGATGCCCAAAAGCCACGGGACCCCATGACCCTGCCCAACACCCAGTCTATGCAAGCATTAAACAAAGTAGGAGTCCCTACTCTGATGAACTCCAGAATCAACTGGGAAAAATGCAGAGGTTCTGCCTCAACTCTGCACAGCCTTCACAGTACCAGTGAACAGGCTGGCCATGATATCCAGCAACTTTGAGGGGAACCCTCAAAGTCCCAGGATGTCCCACTGGGCATAAAGGCTTCAAAGAAACTCAGACACACAGTCCAGCCCCACCCTCCGTAAATTACCATCTATCTGCCGCAGCCAGGTGTTACGTGGCCATCCCATTGGCCTGGTCCAGTCACTTGGGTCCTCAACAATGAGGATCCTGTGAGCCAGATCACCCTCTGGGATTTGCGCCACATGGCCGTAGTGCATTAACTGACGTTCCCTTACAATGTAGGTAAAGTGCCTCATTCAGGACTCCATGAGCAGCGGCTCATTCGACACAAAGTCAAACCAGCAGTACCCAAAGAGACACAGTACTGAAGGAGTCCAGTCTTCGTCTCAGATCACTTGTTACCATCCATGTCTAATAGCCATATAGCAAGACAGGAAGCACCAGGACTCGGACCTTCGTCCTTTTGCATAGATATCGGGAGCGCAATACACCCCTTTCCAGCGACATCATGACACCCACGCTCTCCCAATCCACCTACTGACTGATGTCAATGCTGAGATAAGTAAACCTCTCGACATGGTCAACACTTTCTCCAAAGACAGACACACTGCTGATGGCTGTGCCTAATAGGTCATTAAAGGTCTGGATCTTGGTTTTTATCAGGACCTTCGCATGCCCAGACACTCAGACTCCTCTCTCAGTCTCTCGAGAGCCCCAATCAGAGTCTCTATTGACTCCGTGTAGATCACAGCATCGTCAGCAAAGTCCAGATAAGTGAATCTTTCATCACCAACAGATGACCCACAGCTGCTAGACCCCATAACTTTGCCCAACACCCAGTCTTTGCAAGGATTAAACAGAGTAGGAGCAAGAATACATCCCTGAAGAACCCCAGAATCAATTGGGAAAAATGTAGAGGTTCTGCCTCCACTCTGCACAGCACTCACAGTACCAGTGTACAGGCTGACTATGATATACTGCAACCTTGAAGGGATCCTGTGAAGCCTCAGGATGTTCCACAGGGCAGCTCGATCAACTGAGTCAAACACTTTACAAAAATCAACAAAGGCTGCCTAGAAACTCTGCCAATATTCATGTTTGCTCTTAATGAGAACCCTCAGTGCCAGGATTCGGTCGATGGTAGACCTCTTAGGCATAAAACCAGACTGCTCCGGTTGCTGATAGTTGAGAAAGTGAACATTTATCCTATTGGGGAAGTCTCTAGCAAGGACCTTTCCAGTTTGCAGTAGCATTGTTTTTTGAATGGCTCTTTTTATCATTCTGAAGCAGAATTCACCAAGGGCTGGATTGTTCACACACTGGTATTCTGGGATTAAACTGTTGTGATTTGAGAATTTTGAGATGGATGAGTGGAGTTACAAAAAAAGGACAGAGTAAGAAATGAGATAATCAGATTTACAGTAAAAGTGGGAGAGACATCTAAGAAAGTAGAGGGAAATAGGTTAAAGTGGTATGGACTTTGATGAGGACAGACAATAAATATGTGGGCAAAAGAGTGAAAGGAATGGAAGTACAAGGAGGCCAAAGTGGAGGTGGACGGATAAAGTAAAAAAGATCTGAATGAAAAGATCATGACTGGTTAGGAGGTGCATTACTGAGCTGAATGGAGAAAATTGATCAAGTACATCGACCAAACATAGAAGTTGAAAAAGATGAAGAGGAAAGAGAAGACTGTTGTGATATGTGATAATATTTTGTTGTAACAGCAATCTTGTGTCCTCTTATTGGGTCACTGGAGTATCAGCAGAAAAGTCACCCTCTTGACAGTGTTTTAAATGTATACTTTTCAACTGGTAAATGTGATACTGCATTTTAATATTGTTTTCCTGTAAATTGCATGTTTTTACATATTATTAATAGAATTTAAAAAAAAAAAGTTTTACTGATTGTTTAATTAATATTTTGCAAGCCAGAGCCATTGGTGGAAAGAAAAATGTAAAGAGCACTGTTACACAATGACAAGCACAATTACCAGCATGACAATGACACAACAACAGTTGATCAAGCTGTCTTTAAGTTACTGAACATTGAATTTTGATTCATCTTAGTGCAACCAATAGCTCTGCTACTGATGTAAGGATGTGTAATTAAAAGCCAGATTACAGAATCTATTCGAAACTTTGAAGAAAGTCAAATCATTTGCCACCTTTTTGTACCACAAGCCCATCATGCCTGTTCTGATACCCTTGCCTCTGTCTTGCAGCTCAAACATGCACTTCTAAAAATCCAAAATCCATTTTTTATGAAACATTTGGAATCTGTTTACTTCAGTCAATGTCATTGACTTATGTAAATTCTTTGTTTTTCAGTTTTCATGGATATTTTATTTCAATTAGAATGCCAAGGCTCTTTACTAAGATTCAGATGCAATCGAATAAGGCTTTACATTTCCCTCATAAAGAAACAGCTATTGATTCTGTGCTTTTTAGTAGTCTCCTGTGATTTCATCAGCAGCAGTCTGTATTTGACATGCCACATTCCACATCTGGAAAGATGCCTCTATATTTCTGCACCCTGATTCCATTTCTGTTTTTCTGTACCTTGACTACTGCCGGAGGCAGTTTTCTTATGCCAAAAGTAAGCAAAGCATTCCTGGTAAGAATTATTAATGAGTAACATCATAGAGCTTATTTCACATTCTGCAAAGGGCAGAATCACAGTGTAGATGGTCTAAAGCCTTATTCAAGTTCACAAAACAAAAGCAGACTAAAATAAATGGAAACCCTCAAAGGCCTGAACAAGGAAAAAGAACTGAGCTTCTGGTCAACAACAATTAAAGAATCAGCAACCTACATTGACCTGCATGTGGAGATTCAGGGTTGTGATGCTTTTGCTAATGGAACACACCCTGATTACACTTCTTAAAAATAACCCAAATCTTCCACAATCAAAATACTTCTCTGACTCCAATGAAACTTGGAAGAGGAACAGTAAGGCACTACTATGATAAACAGTTATTTCAGCATTTCTTCCCATAATAATCTTTGCAGTTTGTATTTTGAAATGAACTCAGCCAGAGAAACTAATCCAGTCCATCCTATGAGAATTTCTATTCCAAGTTACAATATCTCCCTCTAAAGGTTATGCCTCCCCAAGGTAGTTAGGAGATCACCACATGCTATTTCTAACTTGTCAAATAATTTGGTAAAATGTTTATTAATAGCTCCTAAGACTCAATCTATATACACTAACCAAAGTCCTCAATCAAAATGGACCTTTGCTTCATCACATGATTGCAGCTTTCACCAGCACCCTTTAGTCAAATCTGGAGACTACCTGGCTGACAATGTACAGAAAGGTTCCACAATTGTTGGTGTTCACTAATGGTATCTCATTTTGCTTCATGACAAGCACGGATCACCAACTGACCACATATCCCTGCAGCATAGATAGATAGATAGATAGATAGATAGATAGATAGATAGATAGATA
>JANRMT010062856.1:28954855-29048274 GCA_026402145.1 Polypterus bichir lapradei
ATTTATTTATTTATTTATTTATTTATTTATTTATTTATTTATTTATTTATTCTTGCAGAAGGTTCTCCATCTGTGGAAAACATCCTATGACAGTGGCTGTAAGTGGTCTTTTACAAGAGGACTCATGTAGTTCAGGACCAGCATCTGAAAGATCTTTATGATGTGGGACGTAATTGCCATTTGTCTGTCATAGGTGAAGAGGCACTGGCCTTCTTTGGAACATTGCAGGATGCAGGATGTTTTCCACAGCAGCAGCACTCTCTGGAGCCTTAGAGGTAGACTGAACAGGTGACAGAGGATACCACAAAGTTGGTCAGCACAGGCCTTAAGTAGTAGAAGTATAACTCCATCTAGTCATAGAGCTTTCTACTTTGTTTTTTTTTCTGTTACATTGCATTAACAAATCCACCAAATTTTTTCAGGCTTCTTATCAGATTTTCATCAAGTTTCTTATTTCTTGTTGATATGTATATTTTACAACAATATGGTGTGTAATAACAAAATTGAGCGATTTAATCTTCTGACAAACCAAGACTCAGAAAGTTTACTTGCACACTAAAGTAAATTTAGCAATATATTTGGCAGTGTGACCTATAAGAGATTTTTTATTTCACACAAACCATTTTGCACATTACAGAAAAATGTGATAAATTATTTTTTACCTATACGTGATGCATACATTCATTTGTAAATTCAATTGCTATTAAGAGATGGGTTATTTTTATTTTACACCTACATCTGGATTAACTCTTTGAAATATCACTGTTTGATACAGAGCTTATCAGCCTGGACCATCCATGGAAGTCATGCATCAGCAGTACTAATACAAAGTCTCAGAAACAAATCCTAGGCTTGTGGCTTTTGCAGCATTCTGAATTATTTAATCGGTAGCTTCCATTGTTGACCCTGAAGTGATTACTCCTCCCAGGAAAAAAAATAAATTTAAAAAGCACATTTTAATCACCAGCAAATTAGCCAAGCAAGGAACCTGTATATTTACAGAATGGGGTCTCAGAGGAAAAAGTTTGATAGATTCTGGGATCTCAGTTCAATTCCCCTCTTGGTCTCTGTGTCTGTTCAGCTATTTTATATAATGCTACTGGGTTCCTCAAAAATCTCTGAGATGCTTGTATTAGGTTAACTAGTAACTCTCTTAGACCATTATAAGTGGACATGCCCTGCGGAGAACCTGACGTGTAGAACAGGCCTACGTTGTTCCCAGTGTTCATTTTTTAACCAGCGCCTACAGATAGATAGATAGATAGATAGATAGATAGATAGATAGATAGATAGATAGATAGATAGATAGATAGATAGATAGATAGATAGTGTAACACACGTGTGCATTGGAAACTGCTAAAGGGCCTACAAAATAGTAGTTATATGCCAGACCAGGGTGCAGCGGAGTGTGCTAACTGTCTCTCTCAGTCTCTTGAAGACCATTGTCGGGAAATCCTACTTAGCTCCGGCGCCAACAATGACATCACTTCCGGTCAGGAGGATGTCCCTTCCAGTCATGGTCCACATGCAGAGTGTTTGTCCTTGATCTTTTCTCCATATTCTAAAAGACTTTGTGTTGGATTAATTAGTGACTGTAAAATGAGCCTGTGCCTCACAATGATCTGGCATCTGATTCTGGGCTTGTTCCTGAGTTGCATCAAAGCGTTCAAAAAAGGTTTAAAGGAAACGGATGGATAAAATTTATGTTTATCTATATACATGTCATAATATTTGTTGTAAGTTCGCGTTACAAAGTGCATAAGGAGCACACAATGGGAGTCTGATGGGTGATCTCTGTTTTGACTTTTTGTCTTTGTGTCTTGTGTTTGAGTTGCCTCATCAACTGCTACCTGTTAATATTTTGAAGTCATTTTTGTCCCATAAATATATTGTGAGATTGTTGAGACCATTTCAGACTGTGCCCAACTGTGCTGCAGGCCAAAATGCGGCTGACGCATCTGTCAAGGATTGCTTGTCCATCACAAAGGCAACCGCAGGTTCATGGCGCCACCAAGGCAACTGCAAGTTCACAGCCGTGCCACAAAATACATCTGTCTGCTGATGGTTGATGTGGGAAACATTCTAATGCGGCCACTGACCTGGCCCTGTCACTGCTTGTTTGCTTTGTCTGTGCGTATTGAAATGGTAGCTCCTTTTTGAATAAATACCCTGACTGTTCCTATTTTGATTGGAATAAAGTAGGTTTTCTTGAAACCTTTAAACTCAGCGTCTTCTCTCAGGTGCAAGAGTGTGACTCACACGTCACAGTATATTTCTATAAATCTCTTTATATATATAACAAGAAATATAAGTACCCACTATATTTTGAAAAGTATGCAGTCCCCTCCAAATTACTGAGTTCAAGTAGTTTGTACTGTACCCAATGTTAACAGTTTGGTGGAGGAAGTGTAATGGTTTGGGCTTAATCATACTGTTTCAGTGAAGGGTACTGTTAAGATATTTTAGACAATTGTGCACTCCCAACTTTATGGTAACAGTTTGGGGAAGGACCGTGTCTGTTCTAGCATGACTGTTCCCCTGTGCACAACGCAAGGTCAATAAATGACATGAATAAAATCCCAAGTGACCTGTAGACAGCCGTGATCTCAACTTTACTGAACACCTTTGGAATGAAATGGAGCACAGACTGAAATCCAGATTTTATCGTCCAACTTCACAAACGTTCTTTTGCAGAATTGGCACTAATTCCAAAAAGACATACATAAAAATATTGTGGAAAGCCTTCAGTGAAGATTGGAGGCTAATATAGGTGATTTTTGTGGGGGGTGTGGTGGTGGTTGGGGGGGGACTTACATTTTAAGGTCCATGGTTTTGGAAAGGGATGTTCAACAAGCTCATATAGGTGTGATCTTCAAATAATAATAATAATAATAATAATAATTAATGTAGCACCTTTCATACACTCAAATGCACTTTACAATTCAATAAACACATTAACAAGACAATAGAAATTACATACAAGAAAATGAAAAACACTCATTGAAGAGATGTATTTTTAACAGGAATTTGAAATTAATAATAGATTTTTCCTTGCAAAGTCTGAGAGGAAGATCATTCCAAATTTTAGGGGCTATCACACTGAAAGCTCTGCCACCCATAGTCACTAACCTGTGTTTAGGTACAGTGAGTAAGTTAACATCCGATGATCTTAATGCACAAGCAAGTGTGTAAGGAAGCAGCAACTCAGACAGATAATGAGAGGCTAAACCATGAAGGGCTTTAAAGGTGAGAAGAATAATTTTATATTTAATTCTTGAAGAAACTGGTAACCAGTGCAAATCATAGAGGACAGGAGTGATGTGAGCTCATTTTTTAGTGTGTGTAAGTAAACGAGCAGCAGAATTCTGAACATATTGCAATCTATTGATATACTTAGTGGGTACACCATAAAACAACGCATTGCACAATAGTACAGACAGGTAGTGATAGAAGCATGAATGAGTGTTTCAAGTATCCTTCACACTGAGGTAAAAATGCAGATGAGAAATGTTACGGAGATGAAAAAAAGCTGTCTGTACTATTGAGCTAATGTGTGGTTGAAAAGTAAGAAGCTGATCAAATTACAGGCTGATGCTGAGGGTTCAAATAGGATCCCATCAACGTTAATTTTTAGCCCACAAAGGGTAGAGAGGACAGATTTTGTACCAACTAATATGATTTCTGTTTTATCAGGATTGAGTTGTAAAAAATTATATGTTATCCAATGATTGATTTCCTGAATGCGGTCATTCAGTGCAACAGGTGATGATGTTGTAGTTGCATCAACACTTACATATAGTTTTGTGTCATCGGCATAGCAGTGAAAGCTTAAACCATACCGAGGAATAATCTCACCTAATGGGAGCATATAGATGTTAAAGAGAACAGGACCTAGAACTGACCCTTAACGCAGCGTTTCTCAGCCTTTAAGTATTTGCGACCCGAGTTTTCATAACAGTTTTAATCGCGCCCCCCCTAACATTTTTTTGAAATGTAAATGCATATTTTATTATACCTACTTAACTTTTATCGACATTTGCACCCCAAGTGGTGCAACTCAGGACATGTAAACATTAAAATCTCCAATTGCAGCAGGGACATCAAACTGTTGGCCGTAAGTCTGCATCCCTATTACTTGCCCAGAGAGTTTGGACACGTGATTGTTGTTATTGTTTACATCCCCCTCAAGTGAACGTGGAGATAGCGAGTGACGCCATCCATTCCACAGTTGCTAAGTTACAAACGCAGCACCCTGAGGCACTTGTGCTAATCTCTGGAGACTTTAACCATGTAACACTGGATAAAACATTACCTGCCTTCTTCCAGTATGTGGACTGTAACACCCGGGAAAGTAGGACTATCGACCTACTGTATGCAAACGTTAAAGATGCATACAGTGCCACCCCGCTGCCTGCGTTTGGGAAAGCAGATCATAACCTGGTTCTGCCTCAGCCTCACTACAAACCAAGAGAGAGGACGCTACCTACAACCACACGATCATTCAGGAAGTGGTCCCCTGAGGCAGAGCAGGCTCTGAGAGACTGCTTTGGAACTACAGACTGGGATATACTGCTGGGGTCACATAGTGAGAACATTGAAGAGGCTGTTGACTGCACAACTGATTACATCAACTTCTGTATGGAGATTGTAGTTCCAGTAAGAACAGTACGCTGCTATGCTAACAACAAGCCATGGATTACAAGTGACATCAAACGGCCTTTGAACCAGAAGAAAAGGGCTTTTAAAGACGGTGATCAGCATGAGCTCAAGCGCGTGCAGAAGGAACTCCGAATCCAGCTCAGGGCGGCGAAAGAGCAGTACAGGAGAAAGCTGGAGCAGAAGTTGCAGAATAACAGCATGAAGGAAGTGTGGGATGGAATGAAGATTATCACTGGATGCAGCTCGAAGCGGAGAGAGCAAACCAAATGAACAACTTCTTTAATAGGTTTGATCACCCTAACCCACTCTCACCTCGGAGTACTGCATCCTCCAACCATCCTTCTGTTGATACCAGCAAAACTGAGACATCCCCACCCACAATTACAGCAGCCCATGTGAGCAGAGAGCTGAGAAGACTTCGTGCCAGCAAAGCAGCGTGTCCAGATGGTGTATCGCCACGACTGCTGGAGGCCTGTGCGTTGGAACTGGGGAGTCCTCTACAGTGCATCTTCAACCTGAGCCTGGAACAGGGGAGAGTCCCGAGGCTTTGGAAAACATCTTGTATCACCCCAGTCCCAAAGGTATCACATCCCAGTGAGCTGAATGACTTCTGGCCTGTTGCTCTGACATCACATGTGATGAAGACCATGGAGCGGCTGCTGCTTCACCACCTGAGGCCACAGGTTCGCCACGCCCTCGACCCTCTGCAGTTCGCATACCAGGAGAAGGTGGGAGCAGAGGATGCCATCATCTATATGCTAAACCCATCCCTTTCCCACTTGGACAGAGGCAGTGGTGCTGTAAGAATTATGTTTTTGGACTTCTCTAGCGCCTTCAACACCATCCAACCTCTGCTCCTTAGGGACAAGCTGACTGAGATGGGAGTAGACTCACATCTGGTACCATGGATTGTGGACTATCTTACAGACAGACCTCAATATGTGCGTCTTGGGAACTGCAGGTCTGACATTGTGGTCAGCAACACAGGAGCGCCACAGGGGACTGTACTTTCTCCGGTCCTGTTCAGTCTATATACATCAGACTTCCAATACGACTCGGAGTCCTGCCACATGCAAAAGCTCGCTGATGACACTACTATTGTGGGCTGCATCAGGAGTGGGCAGGAGGAGGAGTACAGGAAGCTAATCAAAGACTCAAACCACTTACACCTGAACACCAGCAAGACCAAGGAACTGGTGGGGATTTTAGGAGGCCCAGGCCCCTCATGGACCCCGTGATCATCAGAGGTGACTGTGTGCAGAGGGCACAGACCTATAAATACCTGGGAGTGCAGCTGGATGACAAATTGGACTGGACTGCCAAAACTGATGCTCTGTGTAAGAAAGTTCAGAGCCGACTATACTTTCTTAGAAGGTTGGCGTCCTTTAATATCTGGAATAAGATGCTGCAGATGTTCTACCAGACGGTTGTGGCGAGTGCCCTCTTCTACGCGGTGGTGTGCTGGGGAGGCAGCATAAAGATGAAAGACGCCTCACGCCTGGACAAACTTGTTAAGAAGGCAAGTTAGACAGTTTAACATCTGTAGCAGAGCAACGGGCATTAAGCAAACTCCTGTCAATCATGAAGAATCCACTGCATCCACTGAACAGTGTCATCTCCAGGCAGAGGAGTAGCTTCAGTGACAGACTTTTGTCACTGTCTTGCTCCACTGACAGACCGAGGCGATAGTTCCTCCTCCACACTATGCGACTCTTCAATTCCACCCGGGGGAGTAAATGCTAACATTACTCAAAGTCATTGTCTGCTTTTACATGCATTTTTATTACTATTTAATTTAATATTGTTTTTTGTATCAGTATACTGCTGCTGAATTACGTGAATTTCCCCTTGGGATTAATAAAGTATCTATCTATCTATCTCTATCTATCTATTTATCTAACTCTATATTTATTGTTCTAGTATCAGAATGTAGTTTAAGTTAATTTGTTTTGGTTTCAACAGATGATTTTTTCATATTTTTGATTTTTGTATTCTTTTTTTCACATCTTCGCACTCCCCTTTTTGTTACTTCGCGCCCCCCTAGGGGGCCCACCCCACAGGTTGAGAACCACTGCCTTGAGGGATACCTTGTGTGAGTGAAGTAGTGGCAGATTTCTGTTCCCTAATGAAGATGTAATACTGGCTAACACTGAGGTAAGATGTGAACCAAGAAAGAGCAGCACCAGAGATACTAATAGCTGAAAGTCAGAACAGTAAAATGTTATGGTTATCTGTATCAAACACTGCGCTTAAGTCAAGGTGAACTAGAATAGCGGCCATCGCAGAGTCTGCTGTTATAATCAAGTCAAGTATTCACAGACAGCATTTTTTTTTCGCCTATTGTATTTATCAATCCATCAGTTTTGAACATTTTTCTTATGGCTATTGGTTTGTGCATAGCTTAAGTCTATCAATACAGCACTGGGCTCAAAGCAAAAATCTACTGTCAGTCCATCTTAGACACATTCCCTTAACTGGTAAAAGTTTGGGATGTAGGAGGAAAAGTGGAGTAACCAAAGAAAATTCCACTTGGACATAAAGAGAATGCATGGAAAAAATCCTTGTGTTTGGGGAAATTGTGAGCACATGACTGGATGAATTAACATGCAGACTATGTGACATGAGTAACATGAAATGCTTTCATAGATGTTTTTGATATTGTTTACTGTTGTCCTGCATTGTGTCCTGTCACAGGGTGACCCTAAATGTCTATTCCATCAGAAATTTAATCTCCATTCTGCATGAAATCATGAGATTACAATTATTTTTTTTTGCTGTCACTACAAACTATATGAGATACGTAACATATTAAAAATATCATTTTTGAGTAGATTAATCCTTTAAACAACATTTGAATCTGTTTTATCCACTTCAGAGCTGCAGGGGTCCAACGCCAACCCAGCAGCATCAGACACAAAGCATGAAGCAATGCAGTCTATATTTTCTAATATAAGAGCAATTTATAGTTATGTCACTGGGGTTTATATGAAAACCGGAATATACTCAAAGTCCAAATGGACAACTAAAGACAGATGGTACCTTGCCGGGAATTTCAATAAATATATTTGAACATAGAGCAACCAATGCCACCAACATGTAGACATTTTTAAAAAATACATACAAGCCAATACCACGACATACTGTATATGGCACCTCACTGGAAACAGACGAAAGTAATATGTGCATGGAGATGAGGGAGAGCATTCAAACTTTATATACTCTACATGTATATTAGAACAATATGCAATTCAAACCCAAAGCTATACTTAGGAATCCTGAAATCCTAAACTACATAAAATTAATAACCGTCTAATAAAAGTCTACCTAACCTACAGTACCTGAACCCTCACATCCAATATTTTGTATTACTTTTAATTTTAAGCATCGTATAAGTAAGATGTCTCTATATAGATAAACCTAAAGTGAATCAACAGACATGCAGTCTTCTTGTGCAGCCAGAAGTAATTTCTTTAAACTAGGAAAGTGGTAATTTATGGCAAGGCTTACTAAAGAATAATTATTGTCAAAGTTAAATACGGTTGGTACAATTTATATTAAAAAATAAAGAAGTAGGGTGAATTTTGGGCATGTGCCAATATGAGGTGAGCGCCTTTGATCACAAGGGTGAAACAGTGTATAACAGATTAAATATCAGAAAGCTTCATGGTGAGGGAGTTCAGCCAGCTGGATGAGACCCAGGATCTGACTGGGAGCAGCTTGGCAAAGATAAGAAAGAGACAATGACCTGGAGAAAAAAGGGTAATAAATGTCTGATGAAAAAAAACAAATTGTCAGAGGTAAAGAAGATATTGTGCTATATATCAGGAAAACAATAAGAAGAGAAAAATGCTAGGAGGATAACATATAAGTGTGCCTTAGATAGTGTAAAACAGTGGCAGACATTTTAGTAAATGCAAAATTTCTAGCCAAATGTATAACCTATAGCCTAACCCAAAATGTTACAGCATATCATTTCAAATGTGTTGATGTGTTGTATTATAAGACATATGTTTTCTCAGTGCATTGCATTAAGGAAATGGTCAGCCATAACCTAGTCTTGAACCTGGGCCTGTGCATATTGACAGACATATTGTCAGGTATGCATACTGCAATAAAAGTGTTCTTTGTGTGTCTCCCTCATACTAATGATATGGAAGCGTAAAATACTCCGAAGATTCTCACTTTGAAAGAAGGCTCTAGGAGTCGAAGGATAGGCAAACAGAGTAATTAGCTTTATTGCAATAAAACAATAATGCAGACTCAACCCAATTAGGCCAAACAGAGTTGAGCCTTAAAGATCCAAAAATCATAGTTTATATAAGCATTTCTTATGATCTGACCTCGCTCGTAACAATGCATTTGCTGTCTATTCTGACTCACTATTCCAGCTGGCTTCTCACGGGCCTTTCTTGGCTACCAATATTTCCTGTATCTCGTCATTCAGTATCATTTTTTGCTTCTATTATTTTCTAACTGGCCTTCAAACTACAGGTGTTCCCCCTGTTTCCCCTTCCTTGTCTTCGTACAGTTTCTGTACATCTGTATTATCGTAGAATTTCCCTCTACTTACCCTTTACCTGTTTTCTTCAAGGGTAAGTGTACTCGTCAAGTTCATCATCGGGTTGGTCTACTGTTGCACTTTAAGATGAACACACACATACATAGCTATACGCATACACACTGACCCTAACCACAACAGTGCCCCATGAATGACACACAAACGCTGATTAACCTTTAGCACTTCAAACCACACAAGTGCTTTAGGAATAACATAGCCTGTCACTCAGCACTTCAAAAGACTTACTTATTATTGGCATGAACAACATATGATGTTTTAATGATATCTCAGACCTAAATATTACTTTTTGTCTACAAGAATACATTTAAACATACAAAGGCTCAGCACTCTTGACTATAGGCCATTTATCAGCCAAGAATATCTTACTTTACGTACTGTTCCCTACTATTTGAGTGGAGCTCTCACTTGCAGCCTTAATAAACCTCGCAGTACAGAGGTAATGACAAATCTCTGGCTGCACCAGTTGCTCAAAGAAATCTAACTCATTACTTCAATCACCCTAGACATTAAGACAAAGCATAGAAAGTATTTATTACAGGAATAATAATAATACCACTTAAACAAAGTAAAATAGAAAATAGGACTGATATAAAAGTCTGGATATATATATATATATTTATATACAGTATATATTTATAGTCTTTAGAAAAATCTTACGAAAAAGTTACAGATGACAAGGATGAATGTCCCAGGTCGGTATTTGATTTAGCAATCGATGTCCATGAAAATGCTGATAACTGATGATCATCTGAAAACTGTTCATATGTGTCTTTGTTTTCTTCTCTGATGTCGCTCTTCCGTCGTCGCTGTTTCTCTTCTTCTGATGTTGCTTTCAAAATGAGGCTTATTTATTATAAAGTTTCATGCCATGGTTTCACAACACATGATTGTTGCATGCACCTGATTGGCTGGCTGTCAATATGATTGATGAATTTTGCACAAACTCTTTAATCTATCTTTTCTCCGGCTGTAAACCAAATTGTCATCCCAGATGTCAATCCATAAAGTAATCAATATCCTGAGGCATCGGCTCTGTCTTCCTTTCCCAGGCTGTAAAACCATTTTAGCACTATGCTGTGAACAACTGTTATAAAAGTGAGGTGTAAGGGAAGAGGATATTCATTTTTATTATAATGCCTATACAAGTGTCCTACATCTGAATTCATCTTGTTGGGATTGAGCAAAATATAATAATACAAATATAGAGAATAATTTGTAGATTTTATACACCATAACAATGCCATTGTCTTCCTTCTCTGTCTTTCTGAGTTACTCAATATTGGTGGTTTCGCTCTGAGCTTAACTAAAAAAGAAACATCGCAAATGCCTTTATTTAACTATTTGCTTGACATATCTAATTCACACTAAGTTTAATGCTTATAGAAGCTCATAATTAGTTTTATGTCTATTTATGCTAATACATGACTTTTTATTTTCCATAATGACAGTAAAATAATACAAACTACAAGGAAAAAAAAGACTGAATATAACATCATACATTAAGTGCAGCATACTATACCTTCCAGAGGTTGTTGTCTTGGCACCACAATATTAGAGGGCAAACGTTTTCTCTGTATGCTGCCCTATCATTGTTGTATCATTGTTGATGATGAGGCCAGTGACTGATGTATTATCAGCAAATTTAATGGTGGAGTTGGAACTGTGTGGAGAGAGGTCTACCGAATTAACAAGCTATTTAAAAGGACAGGCTCAGTTTTGGGACACACTCTCTGGACGTGGTAGCAAGGGGAGAATTTAAACAAAACTGAGTGCCATTATAAACAGTGCTACACATCCTCTCTGTGACACACTAATGCTGAGTATTTTCAGCCAACAAATTATTCAGAAGTATGTATAAAAATGAATTTCTATCTATCTATCTATCTATCTATCTATCTATCTATCTATCTACAGTGGTGTGAAAAACTATTTGCCCCTTTCCTGATTTCTTATTCTTTTGCATTTTTGTCACACAAAATGTTTCTGATCATCAAACACATTTAACCATTAGTCAAATATAACACAAGTAAACACAAAATGCAGTTTTTAAATGATAGTTTTTATTATTTAGGGAGAAAAAAAAAAATCCAAACCTACATGGCCCTGTGTGAAAAAGTAATTGCCCCCTGAACCTAATAACTGGTTGGGCCACCCTTAGCAGCAATAACTGCAATCAAGCGTTTGCGATAACTTGCAATGAGTCTTTTACAGCGCTCTGGAGGAATTTTGGCTCACTCATCTTTGCAGAATTGTTGCAATTCAGCTTTATTTGAGGGTTTTCTAGCATGAACCGCCTTTTTAAGGTCATGCCATAGCATCTCAATTGGATTCAGGTCAGGACTTTGACTAGGCCACTCCAAAGTCTTCATTTTGTTTTTCTTCAGCCATTCAGAGGTGGATTTGCTGGTGTGTTTTGGGTCATTGTCCTGTTGCAGCACCCAAGATCGCTTCAGCTTGAGTTGACGAACAGATGGGCGGACATTCTCCTTCAGGATTTTTTGGAAGACAGTAGAATTCATGGTTCCATCTATCACAGCAAGCCTTCCAGGTCCTGAAGCAGCAAAACAACCCCAGACCATCACACTACCACCACCACCATATTTTACTGTTGGTATGATGTTCTTTTTCTGAAATGCTGTGTTCCTTTTACGCCAGATGTAACGGGACATTTGCTTTCCAAAAAGTTCAACTTTTGTCTCATCAGTCCACAAGGTATTTTCCCAAAAGTCTTGGTAATCATTGAGATGTTTCTTAGCAAAATTGAGACAAGCCCTAATGTTCTTTTTGCTTAACAGTGGTTTGCGTCTTGGAAATCTGCCATGCAGGCCGTTTTTGCCCAGTCTCTTTCTTATGGTGGAGTCGTGAACACTGACCTTAATTGAGGCAAGTGAGGCCTGCAGTTCTTTAGACGTTGTCCTGGGGTCTTTTGTGACCTCTCGGATGAGTCGTCTCTGTGCTCTTGGGGTAATTTTGGTCGGCCAGCCACTCCTGGAAAGGTTCACCACTGTTCCATGTTTTTGTCATTTGTGGATAATGGCTCTCACTGTGGTTCGCTGGAGTCCCAAAGCTTTAGAAATGGCTTTATAACCTCTACCAGACTGATAGATCTCAATTACTTCTGTTCTCATTTGTTCCTGAATTTCTTTGGATCTTGGCATGATGTCTAGCTTTTGAGGTGCTTTTGGTCTACTTCTCTGTGTCAGGCAGCTCCTATTTAAGTGATTTCTTGATTGAAACAGGTGTGGCAGTAATCAGGCCTGGGGGTGGCTACGGAAATTGAACTCAGGTGTGATACACCACAGTTAGGTTATTTTTTAACAAGGGGGCAATTACTTTTTCACACAGGGCCATGTAGGTTTGGATTTTTTTTCTCCCTAAATAATAAAAACCATCATTTAAAAACTGCATTTTGTGTTTACTTGTGTTATATTTGACTAATGGTTACATGTGTTTGATGATCAGAAACATTTTGTGTGACAAACATGCAAAAGAATCAGAAATCAGGAAGGGGGCAAATAGTTTTTCAAACCACTGTATCTATCTATCTATCTATCTAGTCATAGGGGAACAAAGAGTACCAGATAGAATGGGCCAGCACAGTCTCTACTATAGAATGCCCAAGAGTGCCTGGACAGATAGTTGGCCAAGATCTTCATGACTGTGACTGTGTTTGACTTTGTCTTTGACTTTCTCTCTTACAGCTGACCGTGGACACCCAGGTGTTAATTTTCTTCAGGGACTCTGCTAATTGGAGTTTTTGTTTTTATCTCTTCCATTGTCAATTAACCATACTTCAATAATTAATTAATAGACAGACACTTTGAGTTTAAATGTATTTTAATCTGTTTAAAGCTACTTTATTTTCCTGTATGTTTAAACAAATATGCATCTTTAAGTGCTTTTTCATTTTGTATTTAGTCATTTGTAAATGTATACTTTCATTTTACCTGAGAACTTTACACAAAAATAAACTAAACTGAACACTGAAAAACTGAGTAAAGTGGAGGATTAGAACACTACCCTGTATTCAGGATCACCATGGAGGAAGTGATGCTGCCCAAAAGTCTAAAATCCATTTGCACAGGGTAACACCAAATTCAGAATCAACAGTGCTAAAGTCTAAGCTGTACACTATAAACAGGATGGTATGATGTATGCATTAGATTAATTGGTAATGCTACATTGGAGTGGTATGGTTAAATGATCCCCAATCCAGGGTTAGTTTATGTCTTGCTTCTGATGTATTCATGACCTTGCATTGTTTCAATAATGGAAAGATGGATATCAGATCATGACAAGCTGGGTATCTCTTGATGGAAACTGACTTGAGTACCCAACGATCAGATTGAAGCTAAGATATGCTGGGGAAAACCAGTCGACACTTCAATGTCAGACTTTACTTTACTTACCATAAAATTGGACTGCTCCTGCTTTCTGAAGCTTGATGTATGTACTGCAAGAGAGCACCCCACCTGTTTGATGTCTTAAAATGACCTTGTCAATTATGACTTAAAAAGGTTATTTTAACAAAGGAGCATATAGAAAGAAGCCATGCCTAAGAAGCAGCTGAAAAAAACACACAACACTTTGTGAAAACCGTGAAGACTGCAAATTGGTTTTATGATCTCAGAGGGATGCTTTTAGTCACAGGGGAACATTTTCTAAATGCATTTCAGTCTTACTGACTCTCAGAGGTGTTTTTTTTTCTAGAAAGACCCACTGTTTTCAGCACAAGAGAGACAAAACATGGTTTGGGACCCAATTCTACTTATTTTTTTACATTTCTCAGTGACACACTACTACCCCAAAGATTGTAAGACCACTGTCACTCACAGATGTCAATTTACAGATTTTGGTGACTTCTCCGTAGTGTTTCCATGTTCTTCCCTTACTTTCATAATAAAAAGCTTGGTGTGAGGTTGCTTGTTAATGTATTTGGCTGTGTGCATTTACCACTAGTAATAATCTGCCATTATATTCAGAATGCTTATTGATGCTGCAAGAGCCTACATGTGGAAAAATTAGGTGTATTAAAAAGAAAAATGGAAGTGGCCTTTTCTGAAATGCATTGTTATAAATGTTTTTTTAAAGAACTTTTTCATCAGTTCAGTTTGATCAGTAGTATATCTGGTAAAAAATGTCTAATGATTGTCTTGTCACCAAGCAGAGGCATTTAAATAGCAATAATTCATATTCAGATGGCACGGAAGTACAGTGGTAGCACTCTGCTATGCAAAAAGAACGTAGCGTAGAGTCTTAGGTACTTGTGGGTTTCCTCCCTGTGCTTCAGTTTCCTTCTACAATCCAAAGACAAGCACATTAGGTGGATTGGCAAGGTTAGATTGGCCTGTGTTTGTGTGTGTTCACATTACAATGGGCTGACACTCTGTCCAGGGATTGTTCCTGTGTATGCACCCTATGCATGCTGGGATAGGCTCCAGCTCCCCCGCGACTCTTTTCAGGTTAAACCAGGTTGAAAAAATGGATGGATGATACACTTCTAATGGCTGTTAGGTGTAATTGCTCCCAGTGAATGTTTGCACCTTTCATTGTTTTTTTTATTATAATAATGCATAAATTCAGTCTCAAACTAGGACTTTAGTCAAACCTATGGACTGCTTTGCTGGAGAAAGCACCCAACACGAAGGCTCAATGAAAGCCATACATTAGAGAGTGCAGCAGTAGAGGGGGAGAAGACAAAGTGCCGGCATTCAAGAAAATACATAGCCTGTAGGATGCCATTAGATGAACTCAGGTTCATCAGTATAAAAGGGAAACTTTTAATGAATGATTGGAGGAGCAAGGGTGAACTCGGGAGAGTGCCTGGTGGACCAATGGGTGTAATTTTGGCTGATCTTGAACTTCAACTTTATTGTCATATGTACTCAGTACAATGAAAATCTTATTCTGTGAGTCCTCCAGCAATAAACAAGAATACACAACAATAAACAAAAGCACCTCAGGTGCAAGAAAATGTAAAAAAAACAAGCAGAAGTAAGAGTATATGTGCAAATAAATTAATGATTTAGTGTAAGGTCTGCAGGTATATGGTCTACAGAAGGCCTTTCATCCTCCAGATATGAGTGGGCCTGCAGTGCAGAGGGTAGGGGCAGTCATTAATTTTATTTACAAGCCTGATGGCATAATGGAGAAAACTGTCTTTTAGCCTTGTTGTTCTAGTTGCTGTGCTCTTATAGCATCTTCCTAATGGTGGAATTCTGAACAGCTCATGTTATGGGTGGGTTGTGTCCTTAGTAATGTTATGGGCCTTCCTGAGAACTCTGATGTTATAGATGAACTCTAGTCCTATTCCAAAGATACTTTGTGCTGATTTTACCACCCACTACAGAGCCTTGCAGTCATATACTGTACTGTTTCTAAACCAAACTTTGATGGAGTAGGTGAGTATACTGTCAATCGTGTATGTGTTGAAGTTGCTGAGGATAGTGTTTCGCATGCCAAGCTTCGGCCTTTTCAGAAAATACAAACCCTGCCAGGCTTTCCCCTTGTCCTATGATGTTGTAGGTCCAAGTGAGATCCTCAGAGATGTTAATGCCAAGAAAATTAAATAGGTCCACTCTCTCCACAACAGTCTCTCCAATGTACAGTGGTGGATGCTGACCTCTCTTCCTCCGTGTGTCAATAATCATCTCTTTCATTTTGCTTGTGTTAAGAAACAGATTACTGTCCTGATACCACTCCACAAGACCAGACAACTTCATCCTGTACACTGACTCAGCATCCCCAGAAATCAGTTCAATGTTGGTGGTATTGTCTGCAAATTTAATAATGCTGGCATTATGCTAGGAAGAGACACAGTCATGAGTAAAGAGAAAGTAAAGCATGGGACTCAAAACACATCCTTGTTGTGTTCTTATTGTTATTATTGGTTATTTTTATAGAAATGTTGTTCCCCGGCCTGACTGACTGGGGTCTACATGTTAAAAAGTCCAAACCCAGATGGAGAGAATAGGTGGCACACCTGGAGTGGAGAGCTTGTCTGTGAGCTTAGCCAGTATCATAGTATTGAAAGCCAAACTTTAATCAATAAACAGCAACTAGATATAGCAGGCCTTGTTCTCTAGGTGTGTAAAAAACTGTATGCAATGCTGTGTTAACTGCGTTCTCTGTCGACCTGTTTGGTTTACATGCAAACTGTAGGGAGTCCATTGTGTCAGGTATGAATGTCTGAATGTGGCTCATAATGATTCTTTCGAAGCATTTCATCACTATAGGAGTCAATGCAAAAGGCTAGAAGTCATTCAGACAGTTAGCTTTGCTCTGTTTTTGGCAGTGGAATAATGATGGTTGATTTGTAGCAGCTGGAGTTTGAGAGAGCTTGCATAAGAGAGAAGTTACATATGTCACTCAGAACATCAGCAAGGTTTGAATTGCAAGCTTTGTGTACATGTCCAGTGACATTATGTGGGCTGTCTTCCTGGGGTTTATCCTCTGTAAAAGAAAAGCAACAGACAGCATAAAGTTTTGGGGTATTGCGAACAAAATCAGGTCAAAGATATAAACAAAAACAGTTCATATGCGCGACACCTTCAGAGGCGTCGTCGGCCATTTTATAGGGGAGGAGCCGGAAGTAGAGGAATGCTGGGAAGGAACCGTGAGGGAGGATGGGACTGCTGACGTCAAGGAAGATGGCGGAGGAAGGGCGGAAGTGGACGTACTGTGGGAAGGTTACAATGGCGGAGCGTCTTTTTTCCTGGAAGACAAAGGAGAAAGGTTAGTAGCCCGCCACACCCTGCCGGCGAACGTCTTTCGAAGCGGTTTAAGGTCCGTCCGCGGCCTCCTACTCGCACATGCGTGACACCTCCTAAGAGACTTTTCCACATCTACAGATGATATTGTGAATGGAGGAGCTGAACTCTCACTATTCCCCTTCCTGCTCATTTACTCGGTGTTGTGAGACTTGGAGCGGGCATATAATTCATTGAAATTCAAATTGTAACCTTAAATCTTCAAATGAGTGTCTACTAACAATTCCAAGAGCTAAACTTAAAAGAAGTGGTGAGGCGGACTTCTGCTGTTATGCACCTAAAATCTGGAATAGCTTGCCAATAGGTATTCACCAGGCTAATACAGTGGAGCACTTTAAAACACTGCTGAAAACACATTACTTTAACATGGCTTTCTCATAGCTTCATCTTAGTTTAATCATGATACTCTGTATACTCAATTAATTATCATTATTATTCATGGTGGCTCCAACCTCTACTTTTTCTTCTGTTCTTTTTCCAGTTTTCTGTGGTTTCAATCTGCGCCACCACCACCTGATCAAAGCACCGTGATGTCCCTACATTAATGGATTAAAGGCCAGAAGTCCACATGACTGTCATCATCATCATTCTTCCATGTGAACCCTGAATACAATGAGGACTGATTGAGGTCATTTATATTAGGTAGAATACCTGGAGGGGGCTGGGCGGTCTCGTGGCCTTGGAACCCCTGCAGATTTTTTTTTTTTTTTCTCCAGCCGTCTGGAGTTTTTTTTTTTTTTGTTTTTTTCTGTCCTCCCTGGCCATCGAACCTTACTTTTATTCTATGTTAATTAGTGTTCTCTAATTTTAATTCTTATTTATTTTGTCTTTTTTCTCTTTCTTCATCATGTAAAACACTTTGAGCTACATTGTTTGTATGAAAATGTGCTATATAAATAAATGTCATTGTTGTTGTTAAAATCATCCATAGAGAAATGGCTTTCATTGGTCAAGTCTCTACTTCAGTCTCTATAGCCTGAGAATTTCTCCCAATCACTGCCACATACTTCGAGTGTCAGTGGTAGTGCAGAGACCTTCTGGTTTAAGTCTGTATTTCTTCTTGGCTTCTCTAATAGCTCTGTTTAGATCACATCTGGATTATTTGTATACACTCTCATTGCCTTGGAGCAAGTATGAAACTTTGAAGTTAACTTCTGAATTATTCCATGGCTTATTGTTTGGATATGACCACATGTGTTTGAGGGGCACAATAAAATCAGTGCAAGTGCTTATGTAGCTGGAAACTACTAAACTATATTCCTCCAGGTTAACAGTGTCATCCTCATTCATTGCAGCTGTCATAAAAACAATCCACTGAGTACAAGGAAAGCAGTCCTGAAGCTCCTGCTTAGATTCTTCTGTCCACACTTTAACTGTTTTCCTTACAGTGATAACTTGTTTGAGGAGCTGTCTCTATGCCAGATAGAGGATTTGGGGGGCGGCCAGCAGCTCAAACCAGCCAGGACACCCAAAGGATGGAAGGATGGGGGAAGACAAATACTTTTGGACACTGTATCCCCAAAACGCTAGATTGTAGCTTCCCTAGGATATAGCGGTGCCCCAGATTCCCATAGGGCATCCTAGGACTTAGAGTTCAGTTGCTCAGCCCTGTTGGGTGTCGTGGGTGCCACTGTAAAGGGACAGAAGGAGTGGTGCCTTATCTATAGCCCAGAAATACTCCCAGGTCACAAGGATGGAAGCTCCAAAGTACTTCCAGGCTGAAGAAAAAAACAGTTCTCCATCTGACCTGGAATTGCTAGCAAGTTATGTGGGCGGAAGGACAGCAGCACTTCTGTGTCAAAGACTATAAAAAAGGACTGCTGGAGACCCAGCAAGTGAGCTGGAGTTGGAAGGAATGTGTCAGAGCTTGCTGGGAGGTGTGGAGGAGAGAATTATTGTTATTATTATTAAGAATATTGCGTTCATTTAATTGCTTGTTTAGTGTGGCTGGTGTGCTTTGAAGGAGCACTATTTAAAAGAAGAAATTATTAAAATACTTCTTAGTGCTTTTACCCTGTGTCCTGTATATCTGTCTGTTGGGTTTAAGGGGCAACAGCGACCCCTAGCGTTGACTCATTTACAAGGAATACAGAGATATGATCGGACTGTCCAAAATGAGGGCAAGGTAGAGCCCCCTTCACATTACTATACACGTGATCTAGTGTGTTTTTCTCACATCAAGGAAAAGTAATGTGTTTTTAGTATCTGTCCGTAAATTACAGTGGTTAAAGTCACCAGCCACTATATTCACTACTTTGGGGTGTTTGATTTCTTTTGAGGCGTTTATAACCTCATACAATGTTGCCAGTGCTGCCGTGCGGTTTGCGTATGGAGGAATGTAAACAGACAGAATGAACACAGTAGTAAACTACAACGGTGTAAGACCAATCTTAGTAAGTTAATGTTTGATGTTAAATTCATATAGTGCTTGCTTGATTCATATAGGACAATAGTTTCTTATAGCTATCTAGAATGTAGTGTAGCCTTTTACCTCATATAAGTTAACATGAGATAAAACTTTCTTGCTATATCTGTAGAGCAGATTGTTAATTATGTCAGGAAATAGTTTTACTGCTAGCATGGACTGGTAGGTATGTTTGCAAAGAGGAGATGGCATACAGTTTTCTGACCTGGTCTAATGTGTTTAACGTGTCTAATGTGCCTCAAGTACACCTGTATGACCAAATTTAGAGAAATGATACAAGATTTATAAGCCTTAAACAAAACTTTCTAAAAGAAGAGCTTTTCTTTTCTTTGTTATATCAATTTTTTCTCTATTTTCGTGTGAACTGTTTTGTCTTGAATTTTTACTAAAACTTTTAAAACGAACATATTTTGTCTGTGGAATTATTTGATCACACGTCACACTGGTGCTTGAAACATGCTATGAAACAAACTAAAACAGCAGAACTAGAATTTGGTAGCTTTGGATAAACACAGCTGCACGCCGTAAATAAAAGGGTCTGCATTTCAGCATTAGGTACTCTCCATCACTTGAACTGTGTTTACTGACAGTCTGAACATCTGAGCAATATAAATACAAGTTCCCCCATCTTTGAGTTTGCCGGATGCCACTGTGCAGTCCCTGCGATGAATGGAGTGATTGTACAGCCACACAGCTGTTTCTGGGATATTGCTCGATAACCAGGTTTCAGTGAAAATCAGTGTGCAGCATTCTTTCACTTCTTGCTGGGATGTAATCCTCATTCTGAGTTCATTCATGTTGTTTTCGAGAGGTGAAATGTTGGCAAGCAGTAAGCTGGGATGAGGTGGTCTAGCCTTTAACTTAGTATGTAAACCACCTCTCTTGCCTCACCACCACTTGGGTTGATCCTTCCTCCGGCTGCGTTCTTTACTTGGCTCCACTGCAAATAAGCCTCACCCACAAAAGTTCTGGAGGAGGAAGTAGTCCAGATCTGGGAAGTTAAGAATAATATTGTGGGGTTGTTGTTTACCAATGTCTAACAACACCTCTCTGTCATACATGATCAGTGCAGATGAGGTATGCATGTGTTGAAACTTAAAAACAACAAGGAAGACAAATAAAGATGGTTGCAGGAGGAGTACACAGAGACGTCAGCTGCGATAAGTGCCATCTTGGTATGGCTTGGTGTGGTATTTGCCATCTAAAGTTGGATTGGACTAAAAGTTGATGTGAGGCAGATCGTGGATATCGGTTTATCAGACAATTTTCGCTTACTATTCAATATAGAAATACTGATAGATAAAATTAATGAGAAGCATACCGTTAAAAAAAGCGTCTTTGATTCATATGCAGCTTCAAAATTTACAAACATTTTAAGCAACCAGTGTGTTTGTGATGCTTACTACAATACTACTAATAATGTAAACAGTAAGGTGGAAATTTACCCTTTTACCCTAGGGGTAAGTGCATTCATCATTCGTTACCAGGTTGGTCTACTGTCGCACCTTAAGATTAACACACACATACATTGATATACGCATACACACTGAAACTCAACAGTGCCCTATGAATGACACACACACTGCTGGTTAATCTCTAGCACTTTAAACAACACAAGTGCCTTATGAATAATACAACTTGTCACTCTCTCAGCACCTCAAGAGACTTACTTATTATCGGCACAAACAACATACAATATTTTAAAGATATCTCATACCTAAATATTACTTTTGGTCCCCAAGAAAATATTCAAACATACAAAGGCTCAGCATCCTTGATTATAGGTCATTAATCAGCCAAGAATGCTTTACTTTACGTACTGTTCCCTACTATGGGGTTGAGCTTTCACCCTCAACCCTTAATAAACCTTGCAGCACAGAGGTAATGGCAAACCTCCGGCTTCACCAGGTGCTCAAAGAAATCTACCTTATTGCTTCAATCACTCTAGACCAGTGTTTCCCAACCTCGGTCCTGGGGACCCACTGTGGCTGCAGGTTTTTGTTCCAACCAACTTCTGTTTTTAATTGGACTCCTGGGCTAATTAATTGCTGTGGTATTTCCCAAGTTCTGTGTTTTGGGAACAATATAGAAATTAAAAAACTAAGTTTGGTAAAAAAAAAAAATGTACCAAGCAGTTATATGGGAATAATGTATTTTTTTTCCTTTTAATAATATTCTCACCCTGATTGTCATTCTACTTTTCTAGGTGTTCTAATTGTTTAATTAATCCATTACTTACTAATTAGTGGGTCTGATGCTAAAGTACTTGCAGCCTTTGATTATTCTGTGTTGTTTGCCAGAGTGTGTGCTCTGCTCATTTTTAATTGTCATTAATAAGATACAATGAAGGGGAAAAACTGCACAGAAAAGGGCAAAATATAATGAAATCAACAAAAGAGAGTTAAGCATTTAAATCTACAGCAAAAGCAGAAATATTTCTAAATGTCTTATGAATGTAAAAATCATGCTGCTGTGCTTTTCTGAATGTCGAATAAAAGAAAAAATAATACCAGCTAATTAAATGAGATCATAGCTATCAGGTGTTGTCACTGATTAGGAATCTGGTTGGAACAAAAACCTGCAGCCACAGGGCGTCCGTAGGACCGAGTTTGGGAAACACTGCTCTAGACATTAAGACAAAACATAGAAAGTTAAAAGCAGCATGGTATGTATTACAGGAATAATAATACCAGTGGAACAAAGAATAATGGAAAAAATGACTGATAGTAAAGTCTGGATATATATATAGTCTTTAGAAAAGCTTATGAAAAAGTAAAGATGACAAGGATGAATGTTGCAGGCAGCTTGTGATCTAGTACTCGTAGTTGTTCATTAAATGCTTTTCCAATGTCCGCACATTGCCGGTGCCCTCTTCTGATGTTGCTTTGTTCTCTTCTTCTGACATCTTCATCCCTAATGTAATTCTTCAGACGAGGCATATTTATTATAAAATTTCATGCTGGGTGTTTCACAACACATGATACCCCTGATTGGCTGGCTGTCAATACGATGGATGAATTTTGCTCAGATTTTTTAATCTTAAGTACGTCTGTTTTTCCCAAACAATAACACTTTTGATGGTGCTTAGTACTACTGGCATGTCTCCCTTTCTCAGGTTGTAAACCAATTTAGAAACTTGTTATCCCAGATGCCCAGGTTATAAACTAATCAATAGCCTTAGGTACCAGAATATCTTCCTTTCTTTGTTGGTAAAGCTGTTTTAAAAGTGAGGTACAACTGGGAGGAGGATATGCTTTGATGTGTCCTGAATTTAGTTCATCTGTTGCTGTCTTGAGCAAAATATAATGAAAATACAGAACAAAGTTTACAGATTTTATACCCCACAGCAATACTAAAGTGAGAGCTGCCGCTGACAGAGTCTCTCCTGAAAAGACAGTTAAAAAGTCCTCCAGCACTGTTACATAATGGAAGACCCAAAGAGTGTCTGATTTAAAGAAAGCATGTCGGAGAGCTGAGCGTAAATGGAGAAAAACTAAATTGATTATCCACTATGAGAGAGTGAAGGCTAAAATAACAAAATACAACAACATAGTCCGTCTTAAGAGGAGATGATATTTCTCTAAAATTATAAATAACAATGCTAGTCATCCCAGAGTTTTATTCTCTACAATTGACCATTTGCTAAACCCAGATCACTCAATGGAATGCCTCCGAAAAACTTTCAGTGAAATCTGTGAGGCTTTTACTATATTTTTTAATCAAAAAATTAATTATATTAGAAATAATATAGTACATCCCTCAATATTGATCCTCTTACAGTAAATCCCGATATTCCATTTTAAGCAAATTAAATTCTTTCACCAGGATAGATTTACCCGATTTATATAAAATAATTTCTCAACTGAGACCCTCCACCTGCATCCTTGACCCAATACCAACAAGATTTTTCAAAGAAGTACCTGATGTGCTAACTGAATTCATCATTATATATGGGAGTCTTCCCAGACTACCTTAAGACTGCTGTTGTTAAACCCCTGCTCAAGAAAAATAATCATGACTCCTCTTTTTGAAAATTTTATACTTATTTCTAACCTTCCCTTCCTTAAGTAAAATCCTAGAAAAGGCAGTCATTATGCAGCTCTTAGATCTGAGTGCCTCATTTGATACCACTGATCACAATATTCTTATAAATCACCTAGTAAATGAGTGGGCCTCTCTGGCAGTGTCTTAAATTGGTTTGAATCTTACTTGACAGGTAGAAAATTCTTTGTTAGTTGTGGTAATTATACTTCAAAGACAAATGATATTCTATACAGGTTCCACAAGGATCTATCCTGGGTCCGCTACTCTTTTCGATCTATATACTTCCATTAGGTTAGATTATCTCAAGGCATAACGTGAGCTACCACAGTTATGCTGATGACACACAACTGTATTTATCAATAGCACCTGATGACCCTGACTCTCTTGTCTCACTGACACAATGTCTTACTTGTGTTTCTGAGTGGATGATGTGAGAAATAACTCCACAAAATTCAATATTAAGTGTTGGAGAATTGCCGTGTATAATCTCTTTGAGATTTGATGGTCAAGATGATAATGAATTATTAGCCATCTGACAAATACAGATGAAAAGTGAATGGCTTTTATACAGAGTACAAAATGGCTGCAGGAAATGAGTAATCAGAAGTGATGTCATCAGTGGAGACCGGAAGTGACTTCATCGGGAAGGCACCGGAAGTGACATAGTCGGGGGCCGGAGGAGACGTCGTCGGGAAGGGACCGGAAGTAATGTCATCTCAAGAGGCCAGAAGTGATGTTGTTGAGGGGGAAGTGGACAATGAACCGTCTTCTGGATTATTGTCTGTGGATGGTAGGATTGATTCATTTTTCTTCTTTAGTTCTGAAGGGTCAGAAAGAGAGGCATTACTACCATACAATAACCCCCCATCTGTTACGTATTTGCTCACCTTTGGGCTTGTTGACTGTCTCCGAAACGTGCGTGTGTGACAATGAGTAGTAATTTTCTCAAACTAAATAAGGAGAAATCATATATAATGAGGGTATTAGAAATATACTTGATCCATTAGGCTTAAAAGTTAAGATAGAGGTAAAGAATTTAGGGGTAATTATTGACTGTGACCTAAATTTTAAATCAAATCTTAATCAGATTACTAGGGCAGCATTTTTTCACTTAAGACATATAGCAAAAATCAGACCCCTTATAACTTTGATAGATGCTGAAAAATTAGTTCACGCTTTTGCTTTTAGTCAAACTTTAGCAAGAAAAACTTTAAACTTTAAAAAACTTGTGAATGGAACCCGGGCACAGACAGGCAGACATGTTGTTTTCCACCACCACACGTTTATTTACAAGTCTATTATGTACAAAATTATAGTGCACAAAAAAAACTCCAAAGTCCTGGCCACACTCTATGCCTTTCTTCGGGCCGCCTCCACTCTTGCTTCTCCTGCTTTGTCCTACTTCCACCCGACTCTTGCCTTGAATGAAGGGAGGCGGCCCCTTTTATCTTCACCCGGATATGCTCCAGGTGCTCCCCTGCAATCACCCGCCGACACGCCCCCGTGTGGCGGAAGTGCCGGCTGTACTCGCGGAAGCACTCCGGGTGTCCCTGCTTCTCTTCCCCCTAGCACTTCCTGATGTGGCAGAAGTGCTGAGGTCCAGGGTTCCCAAGGCATTGGGGCGCTCCCTGGTGGTGACCACGGGCCCCTACAGGGTTGGGCTTCCAAGCCCTCAACCCGTGGCACAAAAAGCAATCAGGGTGGCAGCCCCCACGTGATCCAAGGTGGGCGCACGCCCTCTTCGTCGCCCCTGGAATCCCTGACAAACTGCTAAAACGCAATTATTTTAACATGGCTTTCTAATGACTTCATTTTAGTGTAACCCTGATATTATGTATATGCATTTAATTATAATTTTTTTTCATCGCTCCGAAATTCATACTAACCCCTACTTTTTCTGCTGTTCTTTTTTTTGTTGTTTTCTGTGGTGGCGATCTTGGCCATCACCACCTGGTCAAAGCACCTTGTAGTCCCTACATTGATGAATAGAAGGCCAGAGGTCCACAAGACCATCATCGTCTAATTCTTTCACGTGAAGCCTGGAAACCATGACGACTAATTTAGATCATTTATGTTAGGTAGAATTCCTAGTGGGGGCTGGGTGGTCTCATGGCATTGGAACCCCTGCAGATTTTTTTTTTCTTCATCCTTCTGGAGTTAATTTTTTTTCTCCCTGGCCATTGGACTCTTTGTTAATTAGTATTGCCTAATTTTTATATTTTTTCTTTTTTATTTCTAACATTTTTTTTTACATCTTCTGAAGCACTTTGAGCAACATCATTTGTATGAAAACGTGCTATATAAATAAATGTTGTTGTTGTTGTTAAATGCATGGTTAGGCAAATCCATCCCTAGCATGAGTGTTAAGAGATTAACAATCAAACAACAGACATTTCAAGCACTATTTTCATTGTATATTATCACTTTTTATATATCTATTATTTGTGTGTTAGTAGTTTATTTGTTGAGGGTTTTTATAAAGAGAGAAGGAGGGTGCCCTACATTTTTGTGTGTGTTGTGTGTATAATTTTTTTATTTTACAATAACATCTTTATTCTTTGCTTACATTCATCCCTGTTGGTGTGTTCTGTACTTGCATTGTGTGGCTAGTAGGAAAGAAGTGTTGGTCACTCACACTCCAATATACTTATTATTTTCCTTTTTAGCTGCTGTTCCAGGGATCGTCAGCACATATTTTAATAGTTCCATCTCAGGCAGTCAAAAGGTCTCAACATGTGGTACAGATTACCGGTGGTTGGTATAAGGAGCAGTTTACTGATTTCCATCAACTCTATTTCATTTCACACACATTGTATAGACAGACATGTTGACCAAGAGCCTTGAGCAGTAGTTTGCCGACTCCAGGTTGACACCAGAGTGAGGTGAATTACCTGGACATCAGGTTACAGTCAAGAGCACATGAGGAGGTGGATGAGGCAGTAAGCCTGTTAGGCACATTATATATTACTACCCTAAAGCAAAAGCCATGAACTGGGACATATGGACACATCACTGAATTTGCCACTGCCATGGACGAATGGTATGGTAGTACAGGAAGAAGCTCTGCACGGATACATGGAAGCGGTGGTGGCTGATTTACGTGAATGGGTGCATGCTCGTCTGAGAAGTCTGGAACAGAAGTTGATACACTGTTTGCAGAAGTGCAAAGAACAGTGGGAGGAGTACATTCAGGATGTGATGAGACAAATTATTGCTGCGTACTTTCAAACTCCATGCTGAGTGACGGCATTGGTTGAAGCATGGCCATCCATCAAATCAACCCTGAAGCTGCAGTATCAGGTTGTATTTTGTGTGTGTGTGTGTGTGTGTGTGTGTGTATAATTCTTTCTTTTAAAGTAACTAATCTCTGTTGGTGTTTTCTGTACTTGTGTTATGTGGCTAGCAGGTCACTTGAACTGCAGTTCATTTATCATTATCCGTTTTGGTTGTCTCTCATCAATGCATATTATAATTGTGCAATCTCAGGTGGTCAAAGGGTCTTCAGGTGTGGTACACACTCCCATGTGTGTTAAGGAATTTGAATTCAAATACACTGTAGCCATTGGGTGATGCTAAGATTCACACTGTCTGAAAATGGTGATTTGTTTATTTTATTATAGGGACAACAGGTACACACTCACACACAGAAATGTATAAAAAGGCTCAAATGAACCAACAATAATGAATACTATAAACAAATAAAGAAAAAACAGTTAATCAACAACTAATGTATATGCAAAAGCACTCCCCATTAACCCTGTTGGCAATAGTTAATTAAATAACGTAAAAAAAAAAACAACAAAACATTAAGCAAACCGTTAAAGCTAACCACTCACCCTAAATACAGATAATCCTGCATACCAAAAAAGATAAAGATAACCACTCACTGTAAACAGTCTGGTTCCACAGATGCAATGATGATGAAAATGAATTGAGATGCCAAGGTATAAAGGTTTTGTCCTACCGTGTTCCAGTTGTTGTGTAAAGATCAGAGGAAGTTGGGAGAGCTCCTCAGATGTAGACCCAGATGAAATCACACAGTCAAGCTGGCACAGGATAGGCACATAAATATAGAAAGGGACCATAATCCAATTAGGAATTATAATCCTGAGGGGGGGATGAAGTGTGAAAATACAAAAGATAGACAATTGACCTCCTACTGGCTTCTTCTGTCCATGCCATACCTCATTTACCTGAGAAAGCCCAGTGGCAACACTCAAAGCTGTCCAATGGCAAAGTGCTACTGGGGCTGCTGCAATTGGCAGTTCATTTAAGTTGTGCTGCTACAACATATATGATTAATATAACATTCTTAAATCCACATAACCAAGTTCTGGATTGTTCAAAGCCACAGCCTATTCTTTCACCACTGGGTGGAAGGAAAGAAAAAGCCCTGCACTCTGTGCCATTGCTGGGTCTGCTCATACACACCCCAGCATTCACACTCCAGAGCTGGCCATTTTGGAATCATTGATTAACCTACCCTGAACTTTTTTATTAATGTTGGAGAAAAACAAGAAAACTTGGCAGATTACCTGGTTCTTTGGGTTTAGGTTTAGGTTTTATTTATTTATATAACACATTTAAAACAACTAAAAGTTTACAACTTTACAATGAATAAAGGCTAACAGTAAAAAATAATAAAATAAAAGCCAGATAAGAAATTATTAAAATTATTAAAATTATAATACATGAACACACTTATACCAACATACATACTGTAAATAGGTTATGTAAAATTATGTAAAATAAAATACATATATAAAATGAACAAAGTATAAACAATATAAATAGAAAGATTTAATCACTCAAGCTCATAAGCCAAAAAGCAAGTGAATAAAATTGCTTTTTTAGCAAAGTTAAGCCAAAAAGGTGGCCTATTATAGGTTCAACCTATCAGTTGAACAGGCAGGTTCCTGCAGGTTGAGTTCAGTGATCTTCTTCAGGATTTCTACTTTGCAATAACTGGTGAAACTGTTTGGCAATGGCATCTTGAACATGCCTCCCAACATCAACACGTATCCAGTGTATATCTGCATGTGGCATGTATCCAATGGTGAGGAACACCTCCTGATTTGTTTTACAGTACAAATTCTACCGCACTAACAGCTCTAGCATGTGCCTGACATGCTAAAAATAAGGCATCTTTCTGCATCATTTTAGATTGATGGTGCATTTCTCACATTTTCCATTAGTTTGTTTGATTTTGATATCACAACATCTGGAAAAGACTGAGAGGAGAGAGGCATTTCAGAATTATACGAAACACCTCCAGTCTTTACAGAGATGTATTACTACCATTGTTTAAATCATACTAATAAAATATATGCATATTGGCACCTATTATCTATGGTACTTCTTTCAGTAACAGCAAGTACTGATAATTTAAGACTATTACACAACTAGCTTAAAATATTTATTAACCTTATGTGATTGACTGTTAAAATTGCTTGAAAGTTGAAACATCAGTATTAAAACAGAATGTATAATATGTGAACACTTGTGCCAGAGGAAACCAATTGTAACTCTGAAATTACCAAAATCTGTTCCAGTCTCCATGGCAATATTTTTTGCTGAATCTTACCAGTGCACCTACAGCCATGCCTAGAAGAAATTGTGTTGGAACTTCAAAGTATTTACATTAAAAGGAACAAAAGTGAATATTAGCCCAGAAAACATGCATCAGATTTCTCTGCTAGGGATTATTAGTTCTAACACTATCTGGAAAAGTTAAGCAAGCTTTTATTGGTTAACTAAAAGATTACAATATGCAAGCTTTTAAGGCAGCTCAGGCTCATTCTTCAGGCAAGAAAGCTTGCATATTGTAATCTTTTCAGTTAGCCAATAAAAGGCGTACAACACCCTACTACTACAGGAAAAACTGAGAATTTATGTTTAATGGGGACTCCATATCAAGGGATACCAGTCTTTAACCAGAGGAAGTTAATTGGGTACAACCCTGGATATAAATTGACAACTCCTTCTTAAATGAATATAAAAAGAGAGACCCAAAAATATCCAGAATCAGTCAATAGCCCTGGAGTAGTGTAGTATTGTGGAGTATTAAATATACCACTAGGTATTATGTAGGCGGAGTGGTTGCTCTGAGGCTAGGGATCTGCACTGGCAATTGGAAGGTTGCCGCTTCGAATCCCAAAAATGCCGAAAGGGACTCTGCTCTGTTGAGCCTTTAACCTGCAATTGCTCCATCCTGGGTATGATGTTAATCTGTATCTAGCACTGCAAGTAGGCCCTCCAACCTTCAGGGGAAAACTTGTTGTTGGTGGTAGAATTGGCACTCCAGCCACCATATAAAAACCTCACACTGTTCCACTACATCTGAACTAGTGTGGTGCTGAGGTGTCACCCGCTGCATGGCTGCACTCGGGTCCTAATCTGGATCCTGAGTTGGTTTGTCATGTTGTGGGTGTGGCAATGCATTTTATCAGCGTGTGCTCCTAACCTCCTCCTCCTCCTTAGTATTATGTGCCTACAAATCTCGTTAATCATTCTACTGAGTGGAATCGTGCTGAGTTGATCAAGTGCATATTTCTGCTATTTATTCTATAATTGTGCAAGTGACTTTAACAATTTTTTTCTTCAAGCCACCATGGCAGATTTTCAAGAGACAATGGTGATCACCATTTTTGACACTGACGGACTTGTTCATAAGGAGTTTGTTCCCCATGAATAGACTATTGTTTAAGTGACTTTACATTGAACTGCTAAGGCGTCTACAGGAAAGCAGCAGGAAAAATATGTCAAAAGTAATTGTGCACCCAAAATTGCATTTTGCATCACGACAACACCACAGGTTTCTGACAGAAAACAAAATGATTGTTGCTTCCCACCAGCATATTCAACAGCACTCGCTCCTTATTACATCTTTTAATTTCCGAAATAAAAATGGACCATAAAGTGAAGAAGATTTGCTGCCATAGAGGAAATCCAGGAAAAATGTAGAAGGTTCTATACAAGGCAACAAAAGATGAGCATAGGAATGGTGTAGGAATGAGAGACGCACTGGGTCAAGTGTATTATATCTTAAGGAGAGTACTTTGAAGGCGACTAAAATGAAATTGCTTTGTAATGGTTTTGTAATACAGTTTTGTTTTTTATGTGAGGACTAATCATAACAATATTGAGACTTTGAAACTCAACTGCTCAAAACTGCTCGGAACACTTTGAAAACACATAAGATCTCAATGGGGAAAAAGGGCATGTTATCTCTACGGATATGGACTGTGTAATGTGTTAGGGACGAAAGGGTGCCACATAGTTTGATGGAAATGAAAATTATCAACCTACAGAGAACTAAATTCAAAGACACCCATAAAATCAAAGTGAAAGAATGAGGTGTCAGGCTAGTCTATTTTGCTGAAATTTCATTGCAGCAACTCAAAATCGTACTCAGTAGTTTGTTTGGCCCCCACGTGTTTGTATGCATGCCCGACAATGTCGAAGGGGACATGCTCCTAACGAGATGATGGATGGTGTACTGGGGAATCTCCTCCCAGATCTGGACCAGGGCATCACTGAGCTCACTGAGGTGCAACCTGGCGACGTCGGATGGACTGAAACATAATGTCCCAGAGGCGTTCTATTGGATTTAGGTCAGGCGAGCATGGGGGCAAGTCAATGTTATCAATTCTTTCATCCTCCAGGAACTGCCTGCATACTCTCGCTACATGAGGTCGGGCGTTGTTGTGCACCAGGAGGAACCCAAAACCAACTGCACCAGCACAGGGTCTGACAATGGGTCCAAGGATTTCATCTTAATACCTAATTGCAGTCAAGGTGCCGTTGCCTTGCCTGTAGAGGTCTGTGTGACCCTCCATGGATATGCCTCCCCAGACCATCACTGACCCACCACCAAACCAGTCATGCTGAACGATGTTACAGGCAGCATAACGTTCTCCATGGCTTCTCCAGATCCTTTCCCCTCTGTCACATCTGCTCAGGGTGAACCTCCACTCATCTGTGTAAAGCACAGGGTGCCAGTGGTGGACCTGCCAATTCTGGTATTCTATGGCAAATGCCAATCGAACTCCACGATGCCGTGCAGTAAGCAAAGGGCCCACTAGAGGATGTTGGGCCCTCAGGCCACCTTCATGAAGTCTGTTTCTGATTGTTTGGTCAGAGACATTCACACCAGTGGCCTGCTGGAGGCCACTTTGTAGGGCTCTGGCAGTGCACATCCTGTTCCTCCTTGCCCAAAGGAGCAGATACCGGTCCTGCTGATGGGTTAAGGACCTTCTACGGCCCTGTCCAGCTCTCCTAGAGTAACTGCCTGCTTCATGAAATCTCCTCCATGCCCTTGAAACTGTGCTGGGAGACACAGCAAACCTTCTGGCAATGGCACGTATTGATGTGCCATCCTGGAGAAGTTGGACTACCTGTACAACCTCTGTAGGGTCCAGGTACAACCTCATGCTACCAGTAGTGACACAGACCGCAGCCAAATGCAAAACTAGTGAAAAAACAGTCAAAGATGAGGAGGAAAAAATGTTAGTGGCCTCCACCTGTTAAACCAGTCCTGTTTTGGGGGTCGTCTCATTGTTGCCCCTCCAGTGCACCTGTTGTTAACTTCATTAACACCAAAGCAGCTGAAATTGATTAACAACCCCCTCTACTACTTAACTGACCAGATCAATAGCCAAGAAGTCTCACTGGCTTGATGCTATACTCGGATTAAAAAGTGTTCGCTTATTTTTTTTTGAGCAGTATATAATGACTGAACAGAAACTGTTAAAAGGTGTTACGTATTCGAAAGGAAGATTAATTGTGTTTTCAAACCCCTTTGAAATTGCAAATGTTGACTTGAGTATTTTAAGGTGCCAGGTGCCGAAGGACAGATGTTCACACAAAATACATTTCTGATGTCTAGCATCGTCTAAGAATGTACAGTCTTCTACATTAAATTGTTCAAAATTCCACAATATTGCCTACAATATTAAAAACTGAACTACTTTAAAATTTACTGACATTAAAAAAACCTAAGCATATTGGATGAGATTCTTTACCATCAGGCTGTGGCTTCCACTATTCAGCAAATAAGTTATTAAAATAACAGCATTCATTAGTTTTAAACTGTGTGACAGAGGTTTGAAATTGTCAACCAGTAATCAGATATTTTAAACAGGTAGGGGCCATAATGATCAGACAAATATTCTTGAAAAGAATGTGCCAAAAGTCAAACCTGGGAATTGGCAAAGTGAGAAAACCAGCATTCTTCACTGAAAAATTATGTGAAGGACCTCAACAGCAAGCCTAACATACACTGACCATATAAAGAGTCCTTTTGCCATGATTTAAAAGCTAAGACTGACAATGCCTCTTTAATATTGACAGGTTAGTCACTGCAGAGTTTGTAGTGTTTTTTTGTCTAGGCAAATTTTATCAAGCCCTGTATTCTCAGATCATAATACTATATGCTGTACATGTCATATAGTATATGCATTACTACATTTCATAAAGTAAGGGCACTAGGTCACTTTTGATTTTGTATTTCAAAAGGTGAAAGCCAGTGAAATATCTAAGAACTGGAGTGTGTTGGCTATCCATTCTATGGAGTTAGGCTATCCAACTATGGGCCTTGCTTCTATATATTGAATTAAATGTGGAATAGTAAGTGAATTATTTAAAAAGCCTGACAATTAAGGGTTATAATACAGAATTTTGCTTGGAACAGATAAATAAAATAGGTTTTCAAGATTATCACATGCATACACATACACTAATGAGACATGCTAACAAAAGTGAAAGTATACGTAAGATAGCACTGGCTTCTTCATAGAATATGTGGTGCACTGCTTTATAAAAACTGGCTGGCAGGTCACTGAAGTGAATAGTGCTAGTTGAGCCAACTTCAAAAAATGCATGATAAAAACAGTAAAATAATTGCTTATTTAAGTCCATGATCCAAAGAATAGACACACAACAATCAAAATGCCATAAAGGTAAGCAATCAAGATCAAAGAAGGTATCAAAAAGGGCACAAAACAATACAATACAAAGCAATTACAGAAGACAAAATATAAACAAACATTATAAAATTCACAAAAATCACCTAAACACAATAGCAGCTTGGCTACAGACACTTAAGCACAATGACTGAATGAGGATTCTCTGGTAAACTCTTTCTTTTACTCCCCTTGAACCTTACGGCACATGACTGTCACTTTATTTATGTTGCACAGCAAATGATACTGATTGGAGGGATCAGTTTTTAATGACAGACAAAAGGAGTGGCTAAGGGTGGAACCTCAGTATACTGTAACAGCTACAAAATAAGAAACCTGCTCTGTCATAACATGATGATCCAGTAATCACTAGCATTTCTAAAAAAGTAAGTACTTTGAGAAAAATGTAATACAAAGATAGATAGATAGATAGATAGATAGATAGATAGATAGATAGATAGATAGATAGATAGATAGATAGATAGATACTTTTCAAATAATCCAGCAGCAGTATACTGATACAAATACAAAAAAAAAAAAAAATTAAATTAAAGAGTAATAAAAATGCATGTAAACACAGACAATAACTTTGAATAATGTTAGCATTTACTCCCCTGGGTGAAACTGAAGAGTCGCATAGTGTGGGGGAGGAACAATCTCCTCAGTCTGTCAGTGGAGCAGGACAGTGACAAAGGTCTGTCACTGAAGCTACTCCTCTGCCTGGAGATGACACTGTTAAGTGGATGCAGTGGATTCTTCATGATTGACAGGAGTTTGCTTAGCGCTCGTCGCTCTGCTACAGATGTTAAACTGTCCAGCTTTATTCCTACAATAGAGCCTGCCTTCCTCACCAGTTTGTCCAGGCGTGAGACGTCCTTCTTCTTTATGCTGCCTCCCCAGCACACCACCGCGTAGAAGAAGGCACTCTCCACAACTGTCTGGTAGAACATCTGCAGCATCTTATTGCAGATGTTGAGGGACGCCAGCCTTCTAAGAAAGTATAGTCAGCTCTGACCTTTCTTACACAGAGCATCAGTATTGGCAGTCCAGTCCAATTTGTCATCCAGCTGCACTCCCAGGTATTTATAGGTCTGTACCCTTTGCACACAGTCACCTCTGATGATCACGGGGTCCATGAGGGGCCTGGGCCTCCTAAAATCCACCACTAGTTCTTTGGTCTTGCTGGAGTTCATGTATAAGTGGTTTGAGTCGCACCATTTAACAAAGTCTTTGATTAGCTTCCTGTACTCCTCCTCCTGCCCACTCCTGATGCAGCCCACAATAGCAGTGTCATCAGCGAACTTTTGCACGTGGCAGGACTCAGAATCATATTGGAAGTCTGATGTATATAGGCTGAACAGAACCGGAGAAAGTACAGTCCCCTGTGGCGCTCCTGTGTTGCTGACCACAATGTCAGACCTGCAGTTCCCAAGATGCACAAGTTGTACTGATATAAAGAGATTATTATGTAATGTTATGTAAAATTATGCAATGTAATGTAATATTATGCTTAGGCCATTTTACTCTTTTTATACTAGGCAGAAAAAAATATTATATCAGCTTTTATCACCTAGCGTGAATTATCCTAGTTTCAAACCTATTAAAATCCTGCATTCATTACATTATATGTGCTAGAAATGGAGCATGCTTCTAAAACATTCTAGAATGTTTTATTAACACATGAACGTTTCAGGCAAACTTGGAGATTTTTTATTATCAGTTATCATTACATGTTTTGCTTTTAAATGAAGGTATTCTTAGATGGTTGAAACATTTTATGATCTGAAAGAAAAATTAACAGCAGAGGAATTTTTTTGTTACTCTACTAGCCTCACCATCATTAATAGAGAACAGGAATGTCTAACATTAAATGTGTGCCTTAGAATCAATACTAAAGCAGTAGCAGTGGGAGTCCACTACTACCATATCAGCATAATTCTTAGTGCCTTCAAAATCAGTCAGTGTAAGATTATTCTTCAAAACATCCCAAGTACATTCGTTCAAAGAATTAAACATTGATCTAAAACATGCCACAAGCTTTAATGTAATTGTCTAATTATTAAAACTCAACAAAGTCTATTCAAATTCTTTTAATCTACTGGATTCTGGAGCTCTAGTTTAACTGAGTGGTTTTGGGTGAAGGTGAGGAACCAGCCTCGTCATGTCCATCTATCATAGACCAGTCACACACATGCCCACGCACACTCAGCACTGAGTCAATTTCGAATTGAGTATCAACCCTTATAACTTTGTATTGTTAGAGGAAACTAAAATGATACAAATGATAAAACCACCAAGGACACAGCTGTAATATGTAAAACTTCATATGTTGGATACCCAGGATGGGATTTCAGTCCAGGACTGAGGAGCTGCGAGACAATCCTGCTAATCACTGAACCACTGAGCCAGGCATTCCAAGTGCCAGTGCAGTAAACTGCCAGGGGTTTCTGTGCATCAGTAAGTTTATAGGAAGCACCAGAAGAAACTACTTTTGAAGGATGGAAGAGATGGTCAGAGCTGGCGCAAGAGGATGCCTAGTTGATATGTATTGTATATTGTATTGCTATTAAGATCATCAATGACTCTTGGCTATGTAACTGTGTAGGATGCAGAGATATAGGGTTGCCTGAACTCCCAAGGGATATTCCTAACCCTATATAAACAGCAGACCCAGATATAGCCTTGGAAGGAATCCAGGTGGGACTTAATGGCTAATCCCAGTCTGAGGAGTTAGCAGGTGGTTAAATCAAAAAACTTAATTCAAAAGATGGTAGTATGTCCACTGCACTGAGAGAAGAAGAGAGAGATAGAGAATCTGAAAAATCAGGGGAATTATTTGGTGTTTGTGACATACTATTATCACAGCTTAGTATACTTTTAGATGTATGCAATACTCAGGGCTTGAGTGTTATGTAAGAATAAGCTGAAGGTAGTACCGTTCACAGCAATGGGTGGCTTTGTGGGGAATTTTTATTCATTGTTTCTAGTGGGGGTGTTCATCTCTCTTATTTCCAAGCAAAAATAATCACAACATAAAAGAAAATGAATTTAAAATGATCTTACACATTTTCTAATAATTGAGTAAAGACTCAAATTATCTCTTGTAGAAATTATGTCAACTGTAACATAGATGCATTTCATGCATTTTTCCTTTAAAATGTTTTCTGAAATGTGAAATCTTTGAACTCTTATGAGACCCTCCCCAATCATCTCGTCTGGCAATGTGTCTGTCACCCAATGGGTAATGCAGGAACACTATAACTTAGCCCCTGACCTGGCCCCAGCCCTGCCCGTTTGCTGTGTCTGTCTGTAGTAGAGTAGTAGCTCCCGCTTCAATAAATAACCTTGCTGTTCCTGCTTCAAGTTGAATAAAGCTAATTTTCCTGAAATCCTTAGACCCAGCCTTGTCCTTTGGGTGCAAGGCAGCGACTTACATGTCACAGAAGTTACAAAGAGAATTGTCTGTATCTCAACATCAGCAAAACCAAGAAGCTGGGGTAAGACTTACAAAACCTGCATTATGTACAAAAAGAGGCTCAAAATGTACAGCTCTCCAAGGAAAAGTAGCGATTTATCAAAGAAAACTTGATGGAGAAGATTGTGTATATTTACAGCAACTCTGACCCATCTGTACACAGCATTTAGAGAAAGTGTGAAATGACGACACCCTTGATCAAGTAAGGAAATGCAGTCAAACCAGCTAAATGATGACTCACATGTATAATAATTCATATCATCATATAATGTGCAATGATACGACAAACATACTGAAACTCAGAAGTTATGAATATGATGTATAGACTCTATTTTAGTTCCCTTTTAAGGCCAATGATACATATTTGCACCGAAGAACTTTTTTGTTTCTTTCATCATTTTATGATTCACTCTCTGAATACTGTAACTTCTAAATCTGTTTTAAGACCAGCAATGATGTTTGGAGCCGAGAAATGGCCAGTAAAGAAAGTGTAGGAGAGGATGTTATATGTAGCAGTAATGTGAATGTTGAGATGAATGTGTGGAGTTACAAAAAAGGACAGAATAAAAAATGAGACAATTAGAGGTACAAGGAAAGTGGGTAAGGTATCAAAGAAGGAACAGGAAAGTAAATTGAAGTGGTATGGGTATGTGATGATGAGAGACAATGAATATGTGGGCAAAAGAGTGATGGGAATGGAAATGAGAGAAAAAGGAGAGCGTCCAAAACAGAGGTGGATGGATAAAGTTAAAGATCTGAAAGAAAAGGGCTTGATCTGGAAAGAAGGGCAGGACTGAGCAGTTTGGAGAAGTGGGAAAAGATGAAGAGAAAGAAGAAAAAATATTGAAAGCTCTAAATTGCATGCCCTACAGCCTATTCATAGCCTAATGCTTTAACACAACATGGCTTGTTGGCCACCCAGTGCTTAAAGACTGTGCAAATGGTCATATACAAAGGAAGAAAGATTTTAGGGGCCAGTCAGATTTTTTTGTCAACGATGAAGACTGGCTTATGAGTCAATTTAGACTTTCAAGAGCCATTCTTTTGGAACTACTTGCTGAGTTGGCCCAAGCATTAGAAAGACAGACTACATGAAACCTTTTCTTATCCATGTTTTAACAACACTTTGCTTTCTTGCAACAGAGGGAACTGTGGAAAAGGTCAGAAATATCTCAGGTAAACTTTAACTCCATCATGCCCATTGTGCTGGAAGCCATAAACAACTGACAAGACACTTCTTTCATGTTCAATTCTTTTTGCCAGTACTTGCCAACATAAAACGGACATTTGTAGCAGTGTCCAGTTTTTCTAATGTAATTATGGAAATTGACAGCACTGATGTTGCACTTGGTGAGAACAATGATGATTTTGTTAAGAACTTATATAAGAAGTAAGAAGTTTGAGTAAGAAGTTACATTCCATTAATACACAAGTCATCTGTGATGCCAAAATGAGACTGATAAATGCCACCACTTGGTAGTCAATTTAAACTCAAGATTCATTTACTTTGAGGCAAAGCAGCGCTGATCATGTGACTTGCTGATGGTGCTGCATGGTATTTATTGGTTTGTTGGTAAAGTAACTGGTTGAACCCCCAGTATTTCATATGGCCTGCAGTATTCACTGTAACAGCAATCATGTCATTACATGTGGCTACTTCCTCAGACACGGGTGCCTTACACCCTTCCCCGACTCCAGAGCACACTGCTTCAGTGCAGTGTGGAGTAATCTATGGAACCCCTCAAATGCAATTCATGGTGGCTGGATGTATGAAATGAGTGGCTGCTTTACAAGCTAATGAAGGTCTGCAACATCATGATTATATATTATAAGGTTCATTAGCATAGTCCACGTAATATTGCTCCAGGGTGGCAACAGACAGGGACTGAGGCAGGTGATTATGATTTATAATTTGCATAGAAATGTGCATACACATGGTTTTATAAATCAGATCTTTTTTTTTGGTATACACATTTTCCAGTTTTTTAGATTTACGTATAAATATTTTCATGCTTGAATCCAGGCAAAGTTTTATAAATGAGACCAAAGGTTATTGATTTTCACCACACCAAAGACCCTTGTTGTCTGGTCATTATTAAGAGAATGATGAGCATGTGGAACACTGCAACAAGTACTTGGGGGTCCACATCAATGACAGACCAGACTGGTCTCATAACACAGAGGAACTATATAAAAAAGGGCAGAGCAGACTCTTTTTTCTTAGAAGACTGCACTCCTTTAATGTGGGTAGTGACATCCTTTACATGTTCTTTAACTTTGTGATGGCCAGCGTGATTTTCTACACTGTAGTGTGCTGGGCTAGTAATATCACTTCAAGAGAGGCCCACTGAGCTAACAGGCTAATTAAAAGTGCAGGCTCAGATGAGAACTTTCAGCCAACATATCATTCAGCAGAAGTGCATCTAGGAACGCTGCCGGGGCTCCTTGATACCAACAGCTACAGAATATCTTTAAATATTCTCAGTGTGACTGCTCTTTTTTTGTTATCCAAGTCAGAATTTGTCTTCTTTTTTTGTAATTCTTATGTGTATTTGGGTTGGAGGATGTTGCTGTTTCTTACAATTTTTTTTTCAATTTCTGTAAGAAGAAACATTTCCTCATGGTTTGGGACAAATAATGTTCTATCTATCTATCTATCTATCTATCTATCTATCTATCTATCTATCTATCTATCTATCTATCTATCTATCTATCGTTGTAAATAGGTTATACAATATATGAATATTGTTAGGCATTCTGTACAGAGTTTGGTTAATGGTGCTGGTTAAATAGGTAAATAGATTTATTTCTATGTTATTTTAATTTAGATGACTCTTTCAAATAAAAAGAATCAGGTTTAAAAATTTAATTTAACATCCTATTTTCCATACAATTTATGACTTCCCAAAAGAAGCTCAAAGGGATCTGCAGTCTCTACTAGCCACATCAAGACAAGAAACAACCTTGGATGGGATAGTGTGACATTGCTGTCCATACTCCAGCACTCAACAGTGCTTGGTTGGGCCAGTCCAGTTAATAGTTTACAATCATCTGAAAGTGTTGGCTTTGAAATTTGGAGGAAAGTGTAGTTTACAGAAAACATGCAGCAACATGGAGACCATTCAGGCTCTACACAGACAGCAAGCAGACCAGAAATAGAACCCTGATTCTTAAAGCTGTGAGATGGCAGTGCTAAGCAGTACATCATTCAGCCATTCTCAGGTTTAAATGAAGTAAATAAATAAATAGGTGTTGCGTGTGAAACATCTTTTTCTTATAATAAAATGCGACTAGCAGAAAATGATAATGCTGGATGAATGGTAAAAACATTTTAATATTCAGAGAGGATCTGGTTTCATGCAAATACTACTGTATTTCTGGATATGTCATTATGATTCATTTGTCAGTTTTCATCAACATACTGCAGACGTTTTCAGTGAAGGGAAGTGTAAAAAAAATAATATTGTTGTTTGAAGTCAAAACAATACTGTACATGCCTGAACAAGTGAAGTAATATGTGAATCCAAACATTAAATGAACCTAACAATGCTAAATTGTGACAGAAAAAGACTTTTTCTTATATATTATGTTAAAAAATACATTTTAAATCATAGAAATTATTTAAATGATAATGCTTGCCTAAGCAACATCTTGTTCTTCAGTGTTCCCCATGCATACCTGTGTAATTTTTATCAATTGCTTATTCCCACAAAAAAAAAATACTGCTAGCACTCTTTGAGACAGACAACTGCTGTCTTTGACTCACCAAAAACTAATGTAGCAAACTGTTAACATTTAATACTATTCTGGAGCCTCTGACAAACAAAAAGGCAACTTTGAAAACCACAAAGTAAAAAATAAAAAATGCTATTTAGGTATACATTGTTAGCCTATTGCTTAATATCTGTTTGTGTGGGTGGATAGGCATTTACTCAAACATCAGAACAATTTTCATGAGAATAGGCCATTCCCTAATGGTTCCTAGTCAACTCCAGCTTTCCTCACTAAGAGGCGGCTCATCACTCATTTGAAGCAGATGCACATTTAAATCATTTTTAAGCGGATATCCCTTCCCACTGACTTTGCCAGTCTCTTTCAAAATAATCAATATCCATGTACTTTATTCTCATCCCATCTCTTGAATTTTTTGTCAGATTTCTGTCATTGCTCTGTTAAAATAATTACTGTATGTACAGTGTAAGTGCAAGAATGTATGGACTGGCATCCTGACTGGGGTCTGGAATAATGGATGGAGTACAAAAATGGAGACACAACCTGGTTTAGATGGTGCTCAGTTTCTATCCCAGTTGTGATGATCAAATAATGGATTGACAAGGGGTGTTCGTCCCCGAGCAAGAAAGGTGGCAGTGCTCCCCGACTGGAGCCCAGTATGGACATCTGCTGGGTTGTCTGGGTATTTGTAGTATGGAAGGGCAATTCTGTCGGGGTCCTTGGATGCCAAAGGGATGATGGTGTAGAATGGATCTCCCTATTTTGTGGAGCTTCTGGCCTGCAATATACTACATAAAAGGAGCTGCTCTGTCTCATCCAGAACAGTCATAGTCATGAGACAGAAGGTGAAAACACCCATGGAGGAGTGGAAGGAGACAGAGACGGAGGAGGAGAATTAGCTTTATCAACAATAAATAAATACATTGTTGAATGTGCCTCTGGATAATAAAAATCTTTTATTTTTCTCCCTAAACTGTGTTTGGTGGAGTTGCATCTGATGTTTGGGACTCAGTAGTGCCCCCATGTGGTCACAACAGTTGCATCTAACTCCAGTTCTTTTGTTTAATTCCTGAAATTTTGAACATTAAATTAAACCATTTTAATTTTAAACCTATTTTAATTTGCCTTATTATTGACTTATCTTGCATTTTTCAAATCATACTACAGGACGTCCTTTATGTGCTGCCCGTGCTTTTGCCTACAATGTGTCTTTATCTGTTGTGACTAAACTTTGCCTTTCTCCGACTACCTCCTACTAGATGACAGTTTATCCTAACAGTGAACTGCGGCTTTGCTTCCTTTCAAGCCCATTGCCTTTAGCTGCACTGTTCTTAAATACTAGTCCTCTTTGGTTTGAATGTAGGGTTCATGCTATGATGGAGAGTGGCTTATTTCTGTCTGGTGGTTTTCTAGGTATTTTGCCCATGTTTTACTTCTCTAAAAACCATCATAGTCATTGTTTCTATCCTTGTTTGCCACCTCCTTGATGATGCCACATCATGTTTCACACCTAAGAACCCTTCCTCGCTGCAGTTTGCTGCTGATGTACAAGACATGAACAATTTAAGAGCCAGGGTGTCACCATAGACTCTGTGTGTACTTTATTTCAAAAGAAAGAAATTACTCCCTACAAAAAACAATTAAAAGAAAAGGCTTTTGTTTAAGAGAGACAGATTTACGAATGTACTTTCAAGACTATGATATGTGGTTTGCCCCTCTAATGGATGTTCACTTGATCATTTGACCCTCAGTTGTCCAAAGACTATGATTTCTGTTTAGCACCTCGTTGGTTACAAGGAGGACACTTTCATCTCTGTCAACACTGTGTGATGGATGATCAATTTCTACAGGTGAGTTTCATTTAAGTTTTTGTTTTTCACAGAGTTTTTGATTGTGTCAATTTAATTACAGTGTATTCAGAAAGTATTCAGAACCCTTTACTTTCTGCACATTTCATTGTGTTGTATAATAACACATCTTCCCTCGATCCATCCCGATATGATTGACCTCTTTGCACGTTTCTCCTTTCTTCATGGATAATTGGAGTGTCGGTCTGGACTCGTGTGAATACACATCTGTCCCAAGTGTATTGTTTATATCTGTGTGTACAGATATGGGCTTTACCTGATCGGGTTGGGGGCAGTTTTTGATCTGTAAGTTGTACTGTAGATGTTGTTTATATTTATGTATATATATATATGTGCCTTCCCCGGGACAGGGACGCTTTTGTTCCTTTACGTTCATATTGAGAGTTCTGTGTATATTTATGTGTATACAGTGAATGTGGGGGTGGTTTGAGGGAGTTTCTATGTATATGGACTATGAATTTGCTTGAGAAACTGCTAAAGGGCACTTTCATTTAACTGGGGCTGTGGTACAAAGTAAAAATGTGTACTTGTTCTGTCAAATATATATAGATCTATGTATGTAATTTGTTCTCTTAGGGTGGATTTCTTATTGAGCCCCTGCCTGGATGATGCCTTGTTGAAGTTTGAGCACTCAGAGAATGAGAGGGCTGCCTCTGTGCAGCTGAAGGTCATGGAGGGGAGGACTCTGCCATATGTGCTATTATACCAAATGACAGTTCAGAGTACCAGGCCATCTTGGAGAGTCTGGAGGCAAACCAGGAAAGGATCTCAGCTGGGGACTGCATAGTTCTGCCAGGTGACTGACACCCTGTCTGTTATTAGCAAGGGTGGAGAAGTGCTGACCCTGATTGAGGATGTCGTTGCGAAGTGAAAGAACACATTTAGGAGCTCCTGAATCCAATGGACACTTCCTTGGTGGAGGAAGGCAGAGCCAGATGCTGATGGGGGATCAATGCCCATTTCCCTGAAGGAGGTCACAGAGGTAGGTAAGCAACTCCACAGTGGCAAGGCCCTAGGTTCGGATGAGATCCACTCTGGACATTGTTGGGTCGTCATGGCTGACATACCTTTTCAATGTTGCATGGTCATTGGGAGCTGTGTCTCTGGAGTGGTAGACCAAGGTAGTAGTCCATAATTTTTAAAAGGGCAACAGGAGGGTGTGATCCAGCTCTTGAGGATCATTCTCCTCTAACTCCCTATAACAGCTTATACCAGAGTACTAGAAAGGAGATTCTACTGAGTCATGAAACCTCAGACCCTGGAGGAGAGGAGCAATATGGATTCCAGGCTGTGGAATGGTGGACCAGCTCTTTACCCACATGAGGATTCTGGAGGGGGCATGGGAGTACACCTAGTCGGTCCACATGTGTTTTGTGGACTTAAAGAAGGTGTATGACTGTGTTTCTTGAGGGATTCTGTGGGGGTGCTGGGAGAGTATGGGGTTCCAGAGTCCCTAATAAGGGCTGTTTGGTCCCCATAAAATTACAGTGAGAGCTATGTCCACATACTCAGAAAAACATCAGGACAGTTTCCATTGGGTGTGGCACTCCACCTGGGCTGTGCTTTGTCACATATCCTGTTTGAGATTTTCATGGACAGGATATCAAGACTTGGCCGGGTAAAAGAAGGGGTGCATTTCGATGGCCTTTTTGCAGATGATGTGGTCCTGTTGGCTTCATTGGGCTGTGAACTCCAACACGCATTAGGGCCAAGTGTGAAGCAGCAAGGATGAGGATCAGCTCATCCAAGACTGAAGCCATTAGTCTCAGTAGGAAAAAGATGGACTATCCTCTCTGAGTGGGAGGCTAGTTTCTGCCTCAAGTGGAGGAGTTTAAGTACCTTGTTAACGAGTCAGGGGGAAAAGGGATGGTGATATTGACAAATGGATGGGGGAGGTGAGAGCGCCATTGTCGCTGCCATACCAGTCTGTAGTGGTGAAGAAGATGCTGAGTGAAGCTCTTGATTTACCAGTCAATCTATGTCCCTACCCTCACCTATGATCATGAGCTTTGGGTAATGACCTAATTGAGATCACAGGTACAAGCAGCCACAACTAGCTTTCTCCACATGGTGGCTTGGCTCTCCCCTAGAGTTAGGGTGAGAAGCATAAACATCCCTGAGGCTCAGAATAGAACTGCTGATCCTATGCATCAACAGGAGCCAATTGAGGTGGTTTGGGCATACAGATGCCTCCTGGAGGCCTCCTTGTGGAGGTTTTATGGGCACAACCAGCTGGATGAAGACCCTAGGGAAGACTCAGAGCTTGCTGGGAGGATATGCCTTGGGATCCCATAGTATGAGTTGGCAAGTATTATTAATGTTAAGATTATTAATGTTAAGAGTAAATGTGATCTGGCATATGGATTGCCACCATAAATTTAGAAATGGCTGAAATCAAAGATATGCTGAAACCTGACCATTAACTTGACTCAACTGCCTTATGGACAAGTTGTGAACTCGGTGGGAGTCACAAAGAGAGCGAAAAAGGTTTAAAGGCTGCCTTATGTCTGCACCATCTGAGATTGTAAGAGATTTTGAGGAACATAAAGTGGGGTTTATTACATATCCCCATAGTCAAATGGTTGCACTGCAGTCACTAGCACCTAAGGAGCATTGTTACACTTTATTGGAGGAGCAGGAAAGGGAGAAGTGCCTGAATGAGGATAAATGTAATGTGGAAAGTTTCAGAACTGGCCTGATTCCATATAATGAAGAATGGTTGATCGCTGTAGAATAATTTGGATTAATTGTGTGATAGACTGCCGGGGACCTTGCCTGGTCGGGACGCCCTTTTGAGGAGAGGACCGGGGGAGTGGACGTATCACCAGCAGTACCTCCCCTGGGACACGAGAGGACAGCCCTCCTGATTTACATTGGGGCTACAGGACTGGAGCTTAGAACCTCAACCCTGCTGGGACCCATGGTCACGACCAGGGGGCGCCTGGACAGTTCCGGAGCTGTGGTCTGCAGCACTTCCGCCACACCCAGAAGTCCTGCCAGAAGAGGAGCTGGATTCCCATGCAGTACTTCCGCCACACCTGGAAGAGCTGCTGGAACTTGATCGAGGAGCACCTGGAGCATTTCCGGATGCGATATAAAAGAGGCCACCTCACTCCAGCAAGCAAGCTTGTGGGAGAGGAGTGGAGGTGGGAGGAAAGAGAGAGGACTGAGAGAAAAGGAGTGAGCATTATTGTGGGGTTTGTGCACTGTGTGCATTGTGCTTTGCCAAGGAAAAATAAAACGTGTGTTTTTGGACATTGTTGGTCTGTGTGTCTGTCTGTGTCCGGGCTTCTTTTACAACTGTCAAAACTCATAGCGAGTCACGATGCTTTCAGGTACTGTGACAATGTAAGTACTGCAGACAACCATTTTAAACTTTTCATTCCAGACACTGTTTTAATAATGGATGTACTTCATTTGATATGATCAGACTTAGTGGTAAAAAATAAGAAGGGGACTGAACATCTTTGTGAATGAGCAATGGCAATTAAAACTAAAATGTGTAATCCAGACATTGAAATACTGCTCCCTCTTCAGCATGGTGCTGCAAGAGTAATAAATGATGCTGATAGACAACTTTTCTCCTGCCTGATTACTGACTCAAAAAGATTTATCAGACTTGATCTGGTAGTGGATAAGTTTCTTTATTTAATTAATATGTTTGATGTCTACCACAGACTCTATGAAAAATCTCATTCTCAAACATACTACCAGGATGAACAGTACAATATAGACCAATGTCACTGATGTATGTGCCAGGCTGCTAAAGATGAGAAGGTGAAATTAAATAGTAATGCCTGAGCTTTACAGTCCACTGTATTCCATCACAACTTGAAGTTGAATGCACTCCATTGCTGACTTGAAAATTAAACTGTCGATCAAGAAGACATGGCTCAAAGAGCTAACTTAAGAACTGAGGGGCATAGATAGGACTCCCAGAAGGACAATCCAATTCATTTTATTACCCAAATGTGGCCCAAATTGCTCCCTGAGAACATTGGCTGGGCAGATACTGCCGCATTTAATGAAATTTTCAAGGTTTTTGAAATTCTGCAGGAGACAGATTATGTGAAAAATATTTATTTCAAAGACTGAGAGATCTGCTTTTGTTTACATCACGACATAGATGGGCCATGGCACCAGCTGCTCAAAAAGAAGGTTCCACTGGGCTTCAATCATTTTTACTTTATTCCACCAATCTGAAAATGAGCCTCAGATCCTTATTCAACTCCCCGTCGGATCATTTGCTGCGATTGACTACTTCACTACGATTGGCACTTTCTCGCTCTGAAGATGTCTTTGTTTGTTTATCTTGAGTTGCATTGTTTATATTTAGCACATTGCTGATCAAATTGAGCTTCAAGTAATGGTCCAGGGTTGGCATCTTTGGGGTTATTGACTTAGCAAAGAACTTTATTATTAAATAAAGTCCACTTTTGAGCTCTGTTTTATTTACTATAAGCAGTGTCGGTGCTAAGCTTTATTTATGTGCACTAGTGTTAAATGCTTATCTGTTTGATGGGTTTGGGAGGTATGAGAGCAAAAACCTTATGGTGTTTTCCGCCTCACCATGGCTGGCCAGGTGCCTTATTTAATCTTCTTCCAGCATCAAGAGATGCCAGGGTGCCTCATTTAAATCTCTTCCTCCAGTTTTTTGTGATTTGTTTTTTATTGTGCATACTGTAGTAAGACATTTACTCCTTAATTATGAGGGTGAGGCTTGGTGTGGTTTTAGGCCTCTCACCTTATTGTTGTTTTATGGACGTTTCTTTGCATTATGCTCAGGGAAGTGGAGCAGCTGCTGTGGCTGGTTTATGGAATAGTTGGGGATGTGAATTTCATTTTTATTTTTTGGTAGTTACACAGTGTGGGGGTCCAGCTCTTTGTGGTGGTTTAGAAGTTGGTCTGGGTTGGATGGGTTTGGGAGGGAGCCTGAGCTGGGGGGATTTTGAGGTTTTATGTTTGTAAAGGTATCAATTGCAAAACAACAGCACACTAATGCCTTCTTTTATTTGTCATTTCACTCTTTCTCATTTTAGTCACTAATTATGGCAAAGGTTAACATTATTTTGTGTGTAATGTCAGAGCCTTGAATTCTGGTCACTTGTGCTCTTGCCACCTAGATATCCTCCATTGTTACATATGTGGATGTTGCTTTAGTTGAGGAGTTGAATCTGTTGGTTGTGAATGTTTCATGTTGTAATAACAAGCACTACAGGGTTGCAGTGTCTTTCTCTACTTACACTTAAAGGTGGGGGGTTTTCATTCTACTGCAGCATAGCCTACAAATTAAGCTCTTGTAAACAGGTGGTGATGACTTGGGTCAATTATGTTGCTTTCAGAATGAGCTAAATTACTAAATTATATAAATTACTATTCATTTCTGCATATGGCTGCACCCCATATTGCCTATCCTTCTTTCCCAACTTCTCTGGCCACCTTTTTAAGTTCTCTGACTCTGAGCTTCTGATCGGTATGTAAGTGAATGCTGCACAAAATGAATTGTTAGACAGAGCCCAATCATTTTTGGGCAAGCAAATGCTCTCTCTTTATTTTCTTTATATAATTTTACTATTGATCTTAATTTAACAGATTTGTTTACTTCAACCTTCAGCCAAAGAATTATTTTTTTTTCCTTCTTGTCACAATTCATAATCTTGTAATGTTATATTTTCAAAACACATAGTCTTGTTTTGTTAGTTTCAGATGCCTCATTGGTATCCTCTGCCTTATTTGATCACATATTTAACTATTTGCAGTTGTACCTTCCATTTTTACATCCAGTACTCTAAACTGGAAATTCGATATGTCTCTTCTGAAAAACAAATCATTTTGTGAATAGCTATTTATCAAAGTATTTGAGTTTCGATATTGGCAGTGTAGATAATGCAGGTGTCTTTTGGGAGGCAATTAAAGGCTCTACCCAAGGTTTTACTATCTCATTTTGCACATTATTTAGCATGTAGTAAGCTTGAATCTAAGATCTCATCCCTAGAAAGAACGCACCCCTTATGGTCAATAAAGATCATGAACTTTTGATTGCTAACACCAGAAGTGAGCTTAATAGCCTTTTAATTCAAAGAGCTAAATTGTTAATTCATCATACTAGGACTCACTATAATGTCTCTAGGGCAAGAAAAGCAGGCTGCTTGCTCTTAGCATAAAAAAAATGCCTTTTATCTCAATGCCTTGTACCCAGAGAAAATCTGCCTTGATTTCAAATGATCCCCAGATAATCATTAATGATTTTTTAGGTTACTACACTAAACTATGTACTGACAACTCGTGTGCCCATCCTTCAGATATCAAGTCATTCCTCAACAACCCTCCTCTCCCTTATCTTGCAGAGGAAGAGGCTTCTTTTCTAGATGCTCCCATTTCATTGAGCGAACTTAAACAGACATTGGACTCTATGAGTGCAGAAAAGGCCCCAGGGATGGATGGGATCCCATTTCAATGTCTGCATTCTGGAAACTTTTTCTTACATAGAGATGATTAGTGAATCCACCTGATCCAGTCATCTAAACTATAGAATTAACATGACAGTTATCACTCTACTTTTGAAGCAAAGTAAGGATGCTGCACAATGTCAGAGTTACTGGAACTCATTCCCAAGCCCCCAAACCAATACTCCAGTTACAAAATAATTAGCTAAAGCTCTGGTCCATTGCTTACAAAAAGTCAATAACAGATGAATCCATTCTGATCAGTCTGACTTCATACGCTTATGGTTAGCCTCTGATAACATGAGTAGACCTCTGCATATCATTAATTCAATTCATTCTATTTTAAGGTGTGCTGCTCTTCTTTTCTTGGATGCTGAGAAGACTTTTGATTGCACTGGTTAGCAATTCCTATGGCAAATCATGGGCAGAGTTGGCTTTAGTATGGGATTTGGTCCAGATTCCTTACTTTTCCTTCTCAGCAGTCATCTTGTCTATTTCAAATATGTTCCTTTAATCTTAGTAGAGAAGCTAGGCAGAGCTGTCCTTTGTCACCTTTACTCTACAACTTATTTCTCAAGCTACTTGCAATTGCCATCAGTAATTTACATCTTCTAACCCCCATTTAATTCCAGTTGTATAATATCCTTACACTCTAATAATGTCCCCCTCTACTTAGGCAATTCCCCAAGCCATACTGTGTATACATTAGAACTGTTTAGGTCTTTGAAAGCCTTGTCCATTTACAAAATGAATTGGTACTAAATCTTCTCACTTGCCTCTTACTGATATGTGCTGCCAAGCCTCCTTGCCATCTCTCACTCATGTATCTAGCAGTCTAAGATATTTTGTAGTTTACATTGCTTCTACCTCTCAGATATTTCATCTAACAACTTTGTCACATCTTTCCTGACCTCTTATTTAGTAATTATTAAAATTAATATTGTATTTCATGTCATCTTCATAAATGCTATGCTGCCAATTTTGCCTTCTATTAAATATTGGTTGGTCAAGATCAAGGACTTTTTATGGTCACATGTACAATGTACAGCAAAAGTCTTACTTGCATAATATTCCCTGTAGACACAATAAGCAACATAAAACATCAGCTCAATCTTAAATCTAATATTAATAATAATCACAGTAAATAACACTAAACATAACATTACGTACACTAGAACCACAGAAGATGTGGTTCTTAATTTGCCACCAATGATTACAGACAGTTTATCACATATGACAGTTAAGTAGCCTTATTAACTCCGGGTACAAACTGTTCTTAAATCTCACAGTTATGGTGTTAATAGTTTTACAGCATCTGTCTGATAGGAGAAAAAAGAAAAATATCCATGCTGGCTTGACTGGGGTCCTTTAAGATTCACTTTGCCTTTCCAAGACAGAGCTTGGCAAATATGTTCTACAGAGATTATGTCCATGTCCCAATGATGATCTGCAATGTTTTCACCACCCTCTGCATTGCCTTGCATTCCTTAGCTGAACCACTTCACCCTGTCAGGATGGATTGTACAGTACATTTAGAAAATTTGAGAAGGCTGCTGTAGACATTCGGGGCTTCTTCAGATGTCTGAAAAAATAAAGTTTCTGATGGAACTTTTTGATGACTGTTGTAATGTGTTCTGTCCACCTAAGATCATTGGTGATGGTAACCCTCAGGAAGTTAACAGTTGACACTTTCCACAGCCTTCCCCCCTGTGTAAATGGGGTGTAATTTATCTGCTGCTTCCTGAAATCAACAATCATCTCCTTGGACTAGCCGACATTAAGTGAGAGGTTATTTTCCTGTTATCACTCTGAAAGGAGACTAATTTCCTCTCAATAGGCAGTCTCGTCATTATCTGTGATCAGGCCTATGATGGTGGAATTGTCCAGTATTTTACAATGAAACTGGAGCTATATCTGGCCCATACAGTCCTGGCTGAATAGAGAATACAGCAGGAAACTCAGTACACTGCCCTGAGGGATGAGATTATTGAGGATCAGAGAGAAGAAGGTGTGTCTACCAATCTGTACATGCTGGGATCTGCCAGTCAGAAAGTCCCAAGTCCAATTGCACATGGAGATACTGAGACTCAGTCTGGACGGAATAACTGAGTTGAAGGCATAGCTGTAATCTACAAATAAGAGTCTGACATTACAGCTCTTTTTATCCCGATGTCCCAATGTGCTGTGCAGTGCAGTGCAAGGGGTTCTGCGTCCTCTGTAGACCTTTTGTTTTTATAAGTGGACTGCAGGAGATACAAACTGGAATAATGCTCACAATGTGTCCAAGCACCAGTCTCTCACTAATTTGATAGGATCCAGCTGCCTTCCTAAAGGTGAATTTACTGAACACCTTCCTCACATCCTCTGAAGTGACAGTGAAGGTACAGTTGTGCTGTTCTGTAAGAATTCACATTGGAGGCTCTTTTTAATTGCACTCGAAGCAGACATAAAATGTGTTAAACACATCTGGAAGAAACCATCTCTAGTGACAACTAGTTATCTTATAATCAGCCAGTGCCTGGATGCCCTTCCACATTTGTGATATATCATAAGTGTTGGTAAACTATAATTTTAACCCCTTACTGTACTGCTGTGTCACCCTTGTGTTTGCTTTACAGATTTCAAACCTGCAACTCTTGTAGGTTTCCGTGTCACCAGACTGGAATGAAATGATGTGAGCCTTTAGCTTCCGGTGAATTTCACCTTTAAACCATTGCTTCTGAATTGGAAATGACTGGACTGTTTTCCTGGGTATGTTGTCCTCCACCCATTTCTTTTTTTAAAATATGTTCTAGTTCACAGAGTCAAAACAATCCAATAGCCTTTAATCTGGACCAGCCCTTCCTTTGGCAGTGGCTCTGTGGCCTTAAGGACTCTGTTTGTAAACAGGAAGAAGGAGCACAGACATGATCTGATGGGACCGGATCAAGGAATGGTAGGCTCCTTTGATCTTCATGTAACAGTGGTCGAAGACAATAAATTACTTAGAGAGAAAGGTTAGGAGCACGCACTGATACAGCACATTCCGATTGCCAGTGCAGATCCCTAGCCTCAGAGCCACCACTCCGTCCTATAATAAATTACTTAGTCAACCCAGAAATGTGTTGAAAATATTTAAGGCTCACCTGCTTAAAATTTGCTCTGTTAAAGTCCTGATCACACAAAAGCCCATCAGGATGTAAATTCTTACACTTGAAGATGATGTTATAAAGTTTGTTCAATGCACAGCTGAGGATGTCACTCATTGGAATATAAATGACAGTCAGGTTTATGTGGATTGGCAAGAGACCAAACCTCAGGCATTCAACTCTGACCAGAGCCAGACTGAGTGCTGGTGTGTATAACTACCTGACCTAAAATTGTACCACTGTACTTTTCAACCTTCGCCCTATTTGATCATGGCTGTGTCCTTTTCTCCACTCTCTCAGTGGCTTCCAATAGAATTATCCTTTGCTTCCTCGGCAAATTTTGTTTCTCTCCCTAACATCTAAGCCCTCTGAGCATTCCTTGGGACCCATCTAGTTATATACCAGTAACGTTTGACACCATTTGGAAAAGCTACCTACATCCTCTAAAAATGCCAACTCTCTCAATATGTGTATTTCCTTCTTGGCCGTATACCAGGGGTCTCCAACAAGTCACTCACGAGCTACCGGTAGCTCTCAACCCCTTTCCAAGTAGTTTGCCAAAGGGTTAATGAATCCTACATAAATTTTAAAACTTGATTAGTCAAATTAGGGGTGGGCAATCTTTCCAAAAAATCATATCATGATCCTTTTAACACAAAATCATGATCCACAATCTGAATTGCAATCTCTTTTCAATATGGCATACAATTAAGAGAATATCCAGACTCAAACTCATCAAGACCTAAGTAACACTTTATCAAACAAATTTGACTTCATTTGTTCTCTCTTTCGCTAGCTAAGTGGAGTTAAGGAAGACACCCCGAAGCTGGCGAGTGAGTGAGGAAGGCCCCTCCCTTTGGCCCGCTGCCTTTTTCTCGGATTTACGCAAATAAATCATTACCGCAAGCAAACTAGGATACATAGCGAAATGAAAGAAGTCGCAAAATTAATCCAGAATGTTCAAGCAAATTATAGAAAAAAACCCGATCTAAATCCATTAAGTAGTTCTCTCGTGAAAAGCGGATGGACAGACAGACAGACAGATATTGGATTTTATATATTATATATTAGTAAACCTTCAAAATAATAGTTATCAATAGATAACTATAAGAATCTTCACCAAGGACCTCTGAAAATGTCTGCTTTGTTTGGGTCTACATGACTCTGTGAGTCAGCCTTTTCTAACATGAATGTCATGAAATCAAAATTCAGAACAAGACTGACAGACAGACATTTAAATGAATCCATAAGAGTGAACCTAAGTGGCTACACTCCACCATACACCTTTCTTGTTGACTCCATGCAGAGCCAGTTGTCACACTAAATATGCATAAATATACAAATGGACCTGTGAATAAAGTGAAACAGTGACATGGAACAAAATGACAAATTAATAAGTTGTATCTGTGTATTGGAATTGCATTGTTTTGTTTTGACAGCATTCATGTTTTAATTTAATAGTGTGAGATACACTAGACAATGCATACAGACATACAAAATGCACTTGCAGGTGAAGTAAATATTTTTTTGTGATGTTTTAATACAAAACGTGAGTTGTGGACACCAATATTTTGTAAATGGTCAGGCAAAACAAGCTTATTCAGTTTGTCTGGGTTGAAATAAGCTATGAGAATAAACGTTAGAAAACATAGATGTTTCTTTCACCAGCCCACTACCAAACAACGTACTGTACTCTGTTTTGTCATTTCTCACCCACCTGTTGCTACCTTCTGCTTTATGTTAAGCATCTTACAAACATCTGCCCTGGATTATTCTTTGATCCAGCAACTTTTTTGTCTCTCTCACTTTTCTTGTGGGACACCATTTTATCCAATGTTAAGTATCCTTCTATATAAAAGCGGTCGGGATTGTCCTTCCGTCCCGTGAGTGCTACGCAGGCGCAGAGTTTCACACACGCCCCGTCCATTTTGCAATGCACGATGGGATTTGTAGTTTCGTTTTTCCAGGTAAAAGATGATTTTCTACTCTAGACTGTGCAATATCTTCTTCTTCTTTCTTACTATATAAAAGTGGTCAGGATTGTCCTTCCGTCCTGTGAGTGGAAAGCGTAGCGGTATTCCGCTTATCACAGACTGACTACTTGCAGCTTGCGGTATGAAGCGACATGATGTGAGCAGAGTTCTGGTGCTCCCATTGTTTCCTTGCTTTTGTGCATGATGCCCTGGAAAAATAGACAAAATTATGCCTATGGAAATAATTAATGTCGATGGAGTACAAATGCCTCACCGCGTAGTAAATATCAGGGGGGCTCAAAAGGGCGACCTCAATATAGAAAAAAAGTTTAAATTTCATCACAAAAATAACAGAAACTATGAGTATTAAAGTAATACCGCTCAAATGCAATATAACCAAATTAATGAGTTTGTATAAAATATCAAATTGATCAACATATTGAATTGCCTTAAGAAGTGGTCAACTTAAAAGTCAGTCGCCTTAAAAGGCGGGTCAGCCTAGTTACTCTAGAAATCCCAGCTATCACAACACACAGATCACTGCATACACTTTATCCTACTCTCCATAAGTATCATCTGGTGGGTCTCACCACTCATTCTCTTTGCCATTTAGAGTATATTCCCTTGGTTTTCTTGGCATTTTTCTCCACATGTTATGCACTACCCTCCTGTCTATTCTTTTAGGACCCACATATGTCACCTAGTATCTTCTTTTCACTCTTTTAATATTCCTTTGATGCTTCAAATCTTTCTAACTTTTAGACCTTTTTATGTTTCTGTGCAAACCTCCTGAACGTAAATTATTCTGTCTTGGCAGCAAAATTAATTCTTGGCTCCCACTAGAAGGCACCTGAGTGTGTTACTATGGACAATTGCCAGTCCTCCTTCTACAATTTAATAAGCCTTGAATTGTCCACAGCACAGATTAATGGTGCCGCTAGCAATTCAATTGAAACTTGGACTACTACTGCTGAATTGTTTAAGTCCTGGTGTGCTGCTTTATTTTTCTGTTAACTATTTGCATTTAGGGTTTTTTTTTAGTCTTTGCTGTTGTGTCTTAGCTGTGATTCATTTACTCTCTTCTTCACTCCTCTACCGGCTGGATTTTCCCAGAATATTTACCCTTTGGCTTAGGGGTCATAATTTTAATTTTACATTCAACTTAACAAATACAAAAGTCAATAAAAATATTTTGGTCCATTTAAACAAAAGTAGATTAGAATTTATACATTTTTATTTTCTAAAAATAAAGATATTACTTTGTCTTTATTTATTACTTTGTTCATTGTTTTGAGGATACACTATGTTGTGGAAGTATTGCATCATGAGGCCTGCTGTTGTCATCCTCAGATCTTTCTTTCATAAGGCTGCATGCCCCCTTACCGCTTAAAGTTACCAGAACACTGAAATGACATGGTCTGTTTGCTCTGCATTTGTGTGGAGGAGGACCTGCCTGGGATCTGTGCTGCAAGCAGTTTTACATCATTTAGAATTCTCTGGTAGAATTTTATACTGGTAAAGAGGATTCCTGTGGCCAACAATCAAGGGCTGATATGCCAAATAATTAGAATGTCCTGAAAAGATCAGTAGGAGGGGCATCTTAAAGTAGAAGAGGCAATCGGCATATTCATCAAGGACCTGGAAATCAGTTGATTGTGTGGTTATAAGCCTTGGATTACCCTTTGTAAATGACAAGTGGGATACAGAAAAAGAGTAGAAAGAAGTACTCCCAGGGTCTTGATTTTGTGAAAGTAAATGGGGATGATGGACAATCTAATAGAAAGGCCCAGATCCAAAAGGTTGCAGAAGGAGAATCCATTACATTATGTGTATATGTAGCTCACTGTTACCACTTACTGCACAATAAATAAGCAACCTAGCGATTGCCTGAGCATTTAATAGGGAGCTGGGATTCAGGATTATAGGGACACCTCAGATCACAAATAACATTGAAGACGCTTGAAATTTATAGTGGTTCATCCGAGGAAGTCCATCTTGACAAAGGTCACCCTGAATGTGTGTCCATGTATTCCATGTTTCAATAGTTCTCTGCATGAAGAAAAACATCCTAATGTTTGTGCGAGAAAAACTTTCTAATATTTGTGTAAAAACCATTTTATTATTTGTGTTAAATCACATTTTTCTTTTTGTCCACTGTGGCATAATTTTCGTTATTTAGTTTGGAAATAGCTCAAGAGCACCTTCTATAGCGTATAGTGGTTATAAAGTTAGCAAACAATGAAAATGAGATCTAGTGGATTTCAGCACTTTTAGTGCTTCTTTTTAACTTGTAAATGTCAGACACCTACCTTCCTAGAATCTGACTCAGAGCCTAAAAGATTTTTTTTAACCGATAGAGGTTTTTTTTTTCATATACTGAAGTGTGGTGCCATGGCAGGACACACTTAAAAGTAGAGCCTAGGTGTCTGTCTAATTAGCTGCAGATAATCAAAGGCAGCTCTGTTCTTTTGATGGTGCTTAGAAAAGCTATGGCTTCAGTAACATCTGAGGCAACGAGATGGCAGTAACATAGTGGCCTGCACACTTATACTGTGGCCTCTCTATCAGGTCAGGTCATGGGAGACCAGGAGGGAGCTGCAGAAGACTGCCTTCAAACAGAAGAATGGCAGCCAGAGAATGGAAACAAGGGAAAAAATTATTTTTGTAGACTGAAGGACGAGCAGGAAAGCTGTCTTGTCTGACAAGGTCTGTTCAGATCCTTTTTTTCACTGTAGTGCATTTGTGTACTCATTCTGTTTCCCTTTCTCCTCTATGACTGAATTAAACATAAAGAGCATAAGAAAAGAAAAATAAATGCTGTGTGTGCTGGTTGTGGTCTGCTCTTTTTGCAGGTTCCATTTGCTTCAGGGGGAACCCTGGGACACAGTTCAGTGACTATATTTTGCTACTCCCCTCACCTGATGCATGTTTTGCTGGCATAACAGTTATTTTGTGCTGTGCTTATAATTTTACTAAAATCTGACTGCAGCAATATATTTCACAAAGGTGGCTAAGCAGGTCAGCACTGCAGTAGAGCCAGCAAAATCAATGACAATGTGTCAGACCAGAGGCTCCAGTTTTACAGGCCAGATGACAGAAAGGAAAAGCAGGAGAAGAAGGTTTGCAAGGTCCCAGGTATAGCTTGTCCTCGTCAAACAAACAGGAAACTTCATTTGACCAATGATCACCACTGAGTTGCAGTATTCTTTCAAAACTGAAGTCATTTTAAAATGGTTTAATGTTCCTAAAATACCTGGAGTCTTAACAAGAACAGAGTAGGCAAACAATGGGAAGGACAGTTCACGTGAATAAGTCAGGTCTTCCACCATCAGCATATATAATAGTTTAGAAACATTCGACTGTATATAGTAAAAGCATGCTTAATAAAGATACATTAATCTAAAAATGCATTTTTGCGGGGCGGCACGGTGGTGCAGTAGTAGTGCTGCTGCCTCACAGTTAAGAGACCCGGGATCGCTTCCCAGGTTCTCCCTGTGTGGAGTTTGCATGTTCTCTCCGTGTCTGCATGGGTTTCCTCCCACAGTCTAAAGACATGCAGGTTAGGTGCATTGGTGATTCTAAATTGTGCTTGGTGTGTGGGTGTGCATGTGCCCTGCGGTGGGCTGGCGCCCTGCCCGGGGTTTGTTTCCTGCCTTGCGCCCTGTGTTGGCTGGGATTGGCTCCAGCAGACCCCCGTGACCCTGTAGTTAGGATATAGCGGGTTGGATAATGGATGGATGTATTTTTGTGTGGTAATGTAGCATTAATAAGTGACATACAGTTACTAGAACAAAGTACAGTTACCAGAGTTCCTCCTCTTATTGTACCTGAAAGGGAATGGGGACAATGTGCTGTTGTGAAAGCAGTAGCTAGCTTTATGCAAAATATGATACTCATTTCTCTCCTCTGCCTCTGGCCACATCTCTTGTGTGAAAAGTGCCCTTGGGCATGCACCTAAATTTGAATTGCCAGACAATATCATTTATTGAGCAGTTGTTGGTGCACATGGATGTGCAATGTCTTCCAATGACCTTAAATAATTAAATGCATTCCCAATCCTACAAGAGTTAAGCTGACCTGGGAAGGTGAAAAGGCTGACTTTCTCACTCTGTTATTTTGACCTTTGGTGAACATTGTTTTTGGTTTTTTTTTTTTGCCCTCCCGGTATTTATTTCTAGTTGACCTCCCTGTATTTATTCCCAGATGTATTTGTGCATTGTTTTTTATCTGCTCCTTTACAGCCATTTTTCAGCACCATATCCTGTTTCCACCTAGACCATTAGCGACTTATTGGGCCTGTATTCACCCCAGCCTGTTATAATGGAAGTATTTGTGAAAAAACACCTATTATAGTCATGTCTGTCTGTAGGAAATAATTCAGCTTCCACTGGACCGATTGTATTGAAATTTAAAATTAAAATACAGGAAATAAAATGCAGAAAAGTCCAAAGCAGCAAAAATTCTAAAGTACTTCTATATTTCCAAAACAAAGGATATATAAAAAAAGAAACAAGGCAAGGCAAGAACCTGGAAGAAAGAGCACAAATTTCTAAATGAAAAGGACAAAACACCAACAAAACTTACTAAATTTCTGAAGAATACAAACAGGGAAATGGTTTACCATAAGGACAAATAGCAACAGACCAATGGATAAAGCACTTAAAGTAAGAATAAGCATGGTCAAAATCAGAAGGTAAAGTTTCATCAAAACCAAATACATAATATAAGTCAGAAAGCTATGCCAAAAAGTAGTCTTTTAGAAAGTATTAACAAACTTGCTTGAGATTTACAATGTAAACCCTGTTTAAATAGATTGTGCTGCTGACTATTCACACATTGCACCTTCCAGGACAAACAAACATATTAAAGAGATGGCATATTGAAAAGATGACACTGCATATTGTGATGTGGGGGTCACAGACTTGCACAAGAGAGAGGGAGGTGAGTCCAGGTTTCTGAGAAAATCAGATTATTGTTGTGAAGACAGGAACATTCTCAAAGCATTTATTCAAATGGGAGTTGTCACTTAAGCACACACAGCATACAAGCGGTGACAATGATGTTGTCTGCACAATTGAGAAGACAGAAAGTGAGCACCTGACCAGGGTCCTCATGTATAACGTCGTACGTACAGTAGAAGTCACACTAAAACATGGTGTATGGCCAAAATTGGAAATGTGCATACGCACAAAAAAATTCAGATGCACAAAATCAAGCGTAAACCAGTTTCCACACACTTCCGCTCCATAAATCCTGGTCAGCATGAAATCTAAAACATGTACACGTGCCTTCTGCCCCAGCCCAATCCCTCCGGGAATTATGCCCCTTTGAATATGCAAATGAATATAAATAGCCCCTTACGTTTAGCGTTTTGTAAAAAGACAATGACAAAAGCACAGGGAAAAAAAACTTCAGTGAATGCGAAATGGAGGGCTTGCTAAGTAAAGTAGAGGCAAGGAAAAACGTACTATTTGGTGGGTTAAGCAGTAGAATAAGCAACAAATAGAAAATAATGGAGTGGCATAGTGTGGCAGATGCACTGAAAAGTTCAGGGTCAGAAAATTGCACTGTGCCAGAAATAAAAAAGAAGTGCTCAAACATCAAAGTTACTGCTAAAAGGAATAGTCGCAGCCCACCATCTGAATGTCAACACCACTGGAGGATGTAGCGAATTCCTGGGACTCATGCCTTTTAAGCAACGAGTTGCTGCAATTATTGGCGACACACTTGTTACTGACATTTTACCAGTGGGGGTGGAAAATTCTAACATCACTGTGAGTGATAGTGAGTTGTAATTTCTTTTTCGCTTATCATTCTCCATACTTAGGTAAATAATTTGCATGTGTAATAAGACTAACAAACAGCCATTTATTCAGTTCCAGACAATATTACAAAAGCTGACCCCCATGCCGAGAACATGGCTCCCGGCGATGATGGTGAAGACCACATCTTCGGGTGCTGGCTGCTCATACACCCCTGCCTTGGAAATCGGTGGGCGATTATCTGGCCGTGTGCTGATGCTGTCCTGGAATCACAAAATGCATTAGTGGATGCAGCAAATGTACAATGAGATTTAGCCAATGAACTACAAAATATAAAGGCAGTACAATTTGATATTGAGCACAAAATAAATGAATTGCTTAAATTGCTTAAAAAATAAATGGTGCATCTGCTTACGTGTTTTTATGTTCTGTTAATTACATTCAATCAAAGTCCGATGTGGCTGATCATTTGGTGGTCAGGGTCAGGTTTATCATACCACATTTCTTCAGGTACGGGCAGGCCAAGATCATGTACCACATTATACAGCATGCTGTATGCTTGCACAATGCAACACACTTTCTTTGAACCGTAGAACAGCACTCCACCAGTCCTATCCAGGCAGGGGCAGCGGTCCATAAGTTGCCCTATAGCACGTTCTACCTCCACCCGAGCCCGAGAGTGGAGGCCATTATAACATTGCTCTTGTTCATTTAGTGTGTTGGTGAGTGGAGTGAGAAGCCACATCTTCAGTGGGTACCCACTCTCACCTTAGTAGTCGTGTTATATGGTTACATTGTACAGATAACATACAATTTTGACCAAAGGGGTAATATTTAATGTCTCATCTTACCAAGAAACCAGCCATCACGCACCGCACCATTTTCAAGTTTGTTCCCAACACTACTATTTCTCAGGAAGAATGAATCATGAATTGAGCCAAGCCATCTCACGACAACATTAGTGAGACACATTTTCACATCACAGATGATTTGCACATTAATAGAATGAAAATGCTTTCTACTTATATACACAAATTAATTCTGTGAAGGCCCCTTTATAGCAATGTGTGTGCAGTCAACCATTCCGATTGGGAAAACCAGACGTTGCTGCAAATTGTGCTTTGATGTTTGCCTGTTCAACCACAGTGTATGGAAATCTTATATATCTGCTTGAGAAGCGGATAAAACCTTCCCATACAGCTGGCATGGCATGACTCAGTGATGACTGAGAAATACCTGATTGATCAGCCAGTTTGCGCTGAAAAGCTCCATTGGCTAAAAACCCGAGAGTGGACAGGACTTGCAAAGGAGCAGGTAGAGCACAATTCCTCACAGTTTGCCTTTGTAAAGCCGGCACCAGTTCAACACATAGCTCCAAGAGGATAGCTTTTGGAAATCTAAACCGACTTAGACGCCAGTCATCATCATGTATCAAGACATAAGTATGATCTCTAAATATGTGTTCTCTTCTAATTGCCATGGGAATGTGCATGGCTTTACGCCAAGTTTAGTTTTTATACATTGCGATGCATATGTGCATATGCACCATTTATATATGAGGCCCCAGGTCAGCAGGAAGTTTTAAATGTTCTCCGCATCAACCAACAAACAGCAGACATGTTATATAGTGAGCTGAGAAATGTATAGTTGAAGTGGCAGCAGACAACCAATTCCTGCCTGTTTCAGTGCACAGCGCAGTTGGGGAGGTTGCCAAGTGCAGTTGAGGGGTGCCAGGGTCTCAAAAATCTCAGAACACAGATCAAAACAGGATGGTAAAACATATTAAATTGTGCAGAAAATGATTAAACACACAAACAAAAGTGAAACTGGATACAGAATAATTCAGGATAATCTAAATAAATACTTAAAAGCTCAGAAGAAAAATATTGACCAACAGAAAAAATAACAAAATGACATACAAGCACAACCACATTTAAGGTGCCAACCTGCTACAAAACCAACAACAAAAAAGACATTAATGATATGTTTTAATAAATAGGAAGCCTATTTTGCAGTTAGGATTTGGTGGAAGGAACTTTAACAATTATTTTGCATTTTGGGTTTTGGTGTTTTTGGGGATTTTTATGTTCATAAGTTTTGTCCCTAGCCTATTGTGATCTTCAAGTTTAGCCATCTAATTTTTTTTTTACCTCTGCTGTTTATTGTGCATAACATCTAGGATACTTTTCAAAAACTGCCGGTTTGTTTTATACCTGTACTGTAATAAAGTCATATGTGTTGTGATGCAGGACACTAGCAGCTATTCCAGCAATGCTTGAACACAGAGACAAACAGAAGTATCCACAAGAATCTACAATGGTGCTGGGGGAAAAATAAAGAAAAAATATTTTACGGTGCACAGAATTATAACAGATGTGCCTTGCACTTCATTTATTCCTTTAGTGGAAAAAATCTAAAGGACACTATCAATTATTCGTCCATCAATGTTTCCATTTGTGCTTGTTCAGTTTCTGGGACTTAAGATCCTGGAGTTCATCTGGTTTAGGGAAGGAACAACCTTGAATGAGAAGCCAGTGTAAGTTTCAATATTTATCTCCCTAGTGCCACTAATCAACATATGTATCTGGCTTGTAAAAGGAATCTGCAGCACTCATTGAAACGCCACACATGGAGAGAACAGGAAAACAAATATTTGCTAAACCAATCCCATGCCCACGGAGAACTGAGGCAGCAGCATTAACCAATGTGCTACTTTATATGCTCTACTGGTCAAATGTTTTAGAATACCTCAGTTTTTCTACTTTTTCTTCACACTTTGTGATGCAGGTTTAACAGAGCAAGTGGCAGTAAGAAAGCCATTCCTTAAAGGACAAAAGGAGGCCTTGAAATACCTGCTGTGAACTACTGCAGTCTGGACAGTCTCCTCTTCACAGTAGAAACTGAGACTTGCTTTTTTTGACCACTGTTAAGCTGAGCTTGAAGCTATTCTACTGTGAGGCTCCTGTTACACAAGCTGGCGACCCTCAGAAACTTGTCTCTTCTGATTGGGTTGTGACTTTGGGTCTGCCAGATCTCTTCCTATCAGAGCTTCCTCAAGTTTCCAATTGCCTTTGGATTGTGTGGGATGCCACTGTACTCACTGACACAATGATTTTTTTTGCAGTTTCTCTAAATGAAAGGCCTACACTTCTAAGGGTAATAATTCTCTGTCTCATTTCATTTGTCAGTTGCTGTTATCTTGCCGTTAGCACTGGATTACTGTTCAAGCAGTACTTCAGGGGGTGTAGTAACACAGTCTGTTCCAACTCTGTTTTAAGATAGACAGCGGGTTTTTAAGTAATCCACAGCAGGCTTAATTTACTTTAGTTGCTGCAGAACATCTGTAGGTTGCAACCTATTAGTTGTTCCTTGAAGAAGACCCTCTTGTAATATTCTGATATTTCCTTTTTATAGTTCTTGCTAACCTAAACTTTAAATTTGAACCTCTGGTAGTTTACTGCTTACCCTTTTACCATTTTAGGCCATTCATTGCATTTCCATTGATTAAATCTGAAAAGAAACTTGAAAAACCGAGGTATTGTAAAACTTTTTAACTGGTAGTGAATGAGGTATGATGGTGCTTATCACATTTGCTACAGGATAATAAACAAGTTAGAAACCCTGCACATGGAATAACATTAAAATGCATTCTGTGAATCAGTTGAATGAATTTTTAGTTCCTACATCCAAGAGTCAATTATTATATTTTTGTTTATAAAATATTTTTGTTTCAGTCATATAAAAAATAACAGCAATAATAGAATGCAACTACACCGGTTAGTAGACTACTTAAAATATGTGGTTTTTAATGGCACTTTACAATGTTAAAAATACAGCAAAAATATGGTTCTTGTTGCTCAGTAGCTTTCATAGACAGCAGATTCAAATTCAGGTGACGTAAAAATGCTATCATTTGACATGTTTTAGTGGTGGAGGGTCTGTGATTAACTGTTGTTCAATTTTTATAAACATAACATTTTTGAAATACTTAATAGAGTAGTATCCAATGATTACCAAAAGAAAAATAAGTATTAACACAAAATGACTGATACAAGTATAAAATCACTATCAATATTACCTTATGAAAGGAGAAAAGCAACTGAAAAAAGTTCTCCATCTAGCTACTAATATTATTTAAAACACAGTAATTCATTGAAATTATTTAAATAACTAAGAACCTGGAAAATAACTAATTTATTGTATAACACAAATCGGTTATCATAAAAGATTTTCATTTCAGTCTGAAAATACACAGAAGCAAAAATGTCTCTTCAGGTCTGGATAAACCATCTGTAACGCAGTGTGTTGTATGTTATACCATTAAGTAACTCTTGCAGCGCAGTGTAAACTTTAATCCTGCCCTGTCCTTGCTATTTGAGCACCAGAGAAAGTGAATTCCACATTGCGGTCTTTGTTTCATGCCCAAATCTCTAATCTTCTTGCTGCAGATCAACAGAAATTCCCTTTCAGAATCCATGTTACATTAATATAACTTAGGGAAGCTTCTCCTTTCATTTTTAATTCATTAGTTCAAATACCATTTAACTGCAGGATAATAACGTTGGTATATTGCAATAATAATCTAGAGATAATGTCAGTTTAGTCAATTCTGTCTTTTTTTTAAATTTTATTGATTTTATTTGAAGAAAACAGCATTCCATACAATGAAGTAAAACTTAACAAGCCATTATGGAGGGGAGAGGACACAGTGGAGGGGATGCTAATGCACATTTTTTGCTGGTTCTCTCTGTTAAAATTTGCATTAACCTTGCACTTTTTACACTTCTTTCACTTTCTTTTATTGTATGTGTAGTTTTTGGATGCAATTGACTCAAATTGCATTGATTTTGCATTTATTTTTATGGACTTTGCCTTGACTGGGTTCACAACGGGACAACTGAATCCTTCTGTGGTTCACTGGACATGACTTTCTTTTGATTGCCCGCTCCTGTCTGATGTTTGATTTATGAATATTTTTTATTTGCACCATGGATGTCTAGGGGATGGGGATGCTCTGTCTCCTCGATTATAATGGATGTTGTACATGTGCGCATGGGAGGCAGATAAAGGGCTCAAAAGAAGGTAATTCCATGCTGGACCAGGGGGAGGCAGAATGCACTGATCCTTTTTTTTTCCCTGCAGACCAGCCATGGGAAGTTGTGTCTGGGGCTGATGACATCAATTCCGGTTCCAGGTCCAATGACATCACTTCCGGTTCATCTCCAGGTGATGTCATTTCCCCTGTTTGGCTTTAAAAACACCATATTCCTTCTGTTAGTTCAGTTCTGTTTTGGACTTATGCCTGTAAAGACCTATTATTCAATTTTGCCTTTTTCCAGCCAAACTTTCAAGTATACAGGGTGGCTGCCCCAAACCTTTTTGTTGTGTCAAGGTGTCCCATTTCACATGAATATAATGGATTGCTGAAAATTCCCTCCATACATGCTTCAACTGAGAATGACTGTTAGTACCTGTTTACATGCACCTGGCTTGTGACTCTGGTGTGATAATGCCTGTAATACTCAGTGTTGTATGTATGTGGTTGTATGTTGGAACTTACAAATTCTGGTAGTTATCATCAAGTGCATCTTGTAATACAGTGTCTTCTACTTTGCTTCTTCAGGATTTTTTGCTGTTTTGCTATCATCACTCATCTGCGCCACCCCATTCCATTCTACCTCTCTCACCTTTTCTGCTGTGATTTGCTGCTTCTCTTCTACTGTCAGAGAAGTATTGCTTAAAATTATGCTGAAATACTCTTGTGACAAACTCCTTCATATTAAACAGCTCGTCCAGAGCAAATTGTCAGATTGGAATGTCCTAAAAGGCACTGGCATAGTGTGATGCCTGAAATATTTACATCATGGGTCAGGTCACTGCCACCACTGGGCTGCTAATGAAAAATTTACAAGTAGCATTTGGTCAGGAATACACTGTCCTATTCATGACTTTGGAAAAAAGCGTGTCAGTGTGCCAAATTTTTAATATGCTAAAATAATCTCAGGTTATGATTCTGTGCACAACGAACCCTTGTGAGCTAATATTCGATTGTTTACTTCAAGATCTCTTAATGGCAAAGTACTGGTGCTATCAGAAGTTACTACAAATTCCAAACTTGATATGCTATGCCTAACAGAAACTTGGAAAAAAACAAATGATTTTATGTCTCTTACAGTGGTGACCACAGAGGCATCACTCTACTATCAGTACCAGGGAAAGTCTTTAGTAGAATATGTCTTAAATAAAATGAAATATGAAGTTGATGCGAAACTGTGTGATTAACAAGCAGGCTTCCATAAGGAAGGATCTTCTGTAGACCAGATCACAACATTATGTATTATTGTTTAGCAATCTGTGTGTACATAGAGAAACTCTTTGGAAACTCCTCAGACATTACAGAATTTCAGTTAAGATTGTTAACATTATTAGAAATTTGTATAAGGGACTCACCTGTTGGGTAATCCATGGTGGGCAGCCTATGGAGGCTTTCAAGAGGAAAGATTAGTGCGCTCTGCCATCCCCTGGTCCGGCATAGAATTATCCTTTTTTGAGCCCTTCAGCTGCCTCCCATGTGCACTCGTGTGACAGCAGATACACCAATGCTTGTCAATGGGAGATTGAAATTTTAAAACTTTGTACTGCATGATTGTTTCAGACATCTCAGTAAGAATAGGACAAATTTCTTTGAAGAATAAGTGTGACAAATTTCATCAAAATCAGTCCACAAAGGGCCAAGCTATTTCATGTAAACAGACAGAAAGACAGACATGGTTATCACAGTAGCTGCATCTAGCACTGTTTTTAAATGCATTTAGATTGTTCAATTTTAAATTACTTTGCTGTTTTTCTGAAGCAACAAATTCCAAATGAAGGGCATGAGGGTGTCAGAACTATTTCTAGTAACAAAGTCACAGCTGATGGCTGTCTAGATCTGCCCAACAGGCCATGACAAGGCACATTCAAACATATGCCAACTCACACTTTCATCAAGCCAGTTTCTAGTTAGCTGGTAACCCAAAGTACGCAGAGGAATACCACAGAGACATGAAGAGAATGTGCACAACTCAGATGCCAGGAGCTGTGAGACAGCACTTTCAACTGTGCTGCTCTGTACAGGAGTAATGCTGGCATCTATTCCTTCCCTTTCAAAAAAGTAAAGAGGGAGAGGTGGTTTGTCATATTTTCCTTTAAACTGCCTCTGCCTGAGGTTAAGTTAAAATGTGTATTTGAGCACTGGTAAGACTGCGCTGGGTGGAGTGGTGGCTCTGAGGCTAGGGATCTGCACCAGCAATTAAAAAGTTGCCAGTTTGAATCCAGAAGTGACTCTACTCTGTCGGCTTATCCTGCAACACTGGGTATGATGTTAATCTGCATCCAGCCCTGCAAGCAGGACCTCCAACTAACAGGGTAAACTTGGGCGTTGGTGGCAGGTGTGAATGCCAGAGGTCGCTGTTGCTTCTTTAAACCCAACAGACAGACACTCAGGACAAAAAGTAAAAGCACCCAGAAGTCTTTTAATTATTTTCTTCTTAATAATCATGCCCAAGGCACCACAGCCACAATGAACACAAGTAGATAAACAATCACAATTCTGTCTCCTCCAGATGGAGAACTTGTAATTTCTTCAGCCCAGAAGTACTTCTGTGATTCTGTCCCCATGACTTTGGAGTACTGGGCTATGTAAACAGTAGGGACTCCACAGTCACACTGCAGCATCTCCTGGTGGCACCCACAGTACCCAGCAGGGCTGTGAAGCTAAACTCCAGATCCCATAGTGACCTGTGGGAATCTGGGGCACCGCTATGCTGCAGGGAAGCTGCCAACTAGCGTCCTGGAGGAGGCAGTGTCCCAGAGCAGCTGCCTTCCCCCACCTTTCCACTTCAGGGACGTCCCAGTCGGGTTGTGCTACTGGCCATCTCCCACACAGGATAGGCACTCCACCTAGCATAAAAAACCTCACACTGTTGCAGTGTGGTGCTGAGGTGTCACCAGTAGCACTTGGGTCCCAATCCAGGTGGCTTGTTGTGTGGTGGGTATGGCAACGTACTATCAGTGCATGCTCCCAAACTTTTAAAACAAGGCACATTTCTTTGGAAAGGGCCAAAATATTTTGCAAATTAATTAATAGACCTTTTCACAATTCCTGAGTCTGAGTCCTGTTATTGTGGTTATTTTCTTTTTCCCCACCTGAGTGATTTAATAGGACTGCTGGAAGGCAGCCCTGGCTATGCTGATCTCTGCCTGTATTCTACAATTTAATTGTTGTCTTTTTTTTTTTTCAGCTGCCTCTCTCCAAAGCTAGAAGAAGTCAGTGTCATCTTTTTTGATGCCTTTCCTATGGAAGCAAAACACTAATGACAAGAAAAAAAAAACTGTTTACAAACTCTAGCTGAACATCACAGTAAATACATCTCCTTGTGCTCACCTAGTGCACCTAGTTTGGCATTTTCTGTCTTTCTGGCTGTTGTTACTTGTGACCCTCATGCAAATGTTAAAAGTCATTGTCATGCACAGTCAGTACACTGGATATTGCATTTGCCATTCAAAACATTGCCAAAGATAAATTAATAAGAGCAACATAAAAGGATTTTGTATTTCCACTCAGAATGCAATCTTATTGTTTTGTCAGAATATGAGAAAATGAATGAGGTGACAATCAATAGTTTCTACCTCTGGGCAACATCTTCTGTAAACACAGAACACAGCAGAATGAGCTTCAAGGAGCATTTCACTTAAGTCACACTTCTGTTGCACAATCCTGAAATGAATTTTAATAATAAGTCATTTTACTAATAGACCAAAAGTAAACTAACAGGCTAGTGAGTGCTGGGAAAACACAAAGACAGAGCTCAAAATGAAATCACACTGTGGTGTTCCAGATTGGTTACCATATGAAAGAAAGTTCTTCTCTTTGGAGCGTACAGCTTGAAAAATAACAAAAAGCATCAAAAAAAGTATGTATGTGGCTGTGTTGAGCATTTTATAAATAAAAAGTGCAGTGATTGTGTTGCATTGGCCATGACAATATGGAATTGCAATTTTTGTTTTCCAGCTTTTTTATACAATAATGTACAGTGTCTTCAGAAATATTCAATGCATATTCAGATGTGTTGACATTTTTATATTTTTGGTTAGGCTGCAGCCTTATGCTTAAATTATTTTACTTAATTTTTGTCATCATCAAGCAAACCTCAAACCTCCAGAATGACAAAGCAATGCTCTTCATTTTATGTTATAAAAACAACTGAACTATGACATTGACACAAATGTTCAGATCCTTTACTTAGTGCAGTGGTTCTCAACCTGTGGGGCGGGCCCCCCTAGGTGGGCACGAAGTAACAAAAAGGGGGGGGGGGCGCGAAGATGTGAAAAAAAGAAAACAAGAATCAAAAATATGAAAAAAACATCTGTTGAAACCAAAACAAATGAACTTAAACTACATTCTGATACTAGAACAATAAATATAGAGTTAGATAAATGTCGATAAAAGTTAAGTAGGTATAATAAAATATGCATCTACATTTCAAAAAAATGTTGGGGGGGGGGGGCGCGATTAAAACTGTTTTAAAAACTCGGGTCGCAAATACTTATTTGAGAAACGCTGACTTAGTGCTTCATTGAATCACCCTTGGCAGAGAATACAGCACAGAGTCTTCTTGGGTATGATGCAGCAAGCCTGATTTTGGAGCAAACCTGGATTTGGATTTGAGCTCTGTCAATCTGGATGAAGATAATCAATAGACAGCTACAATATTTTATGTCTCTCCAAAGATGTTCCATTGGTTTTATGTCCAGACTCTGGTTGGACTACTAAAAAACTCCCCAGAGTGGTCCCTAAGCCACTCCTGTGTTGTTGTTGCTTTGTGCTTAGGGTCATTGTCCTGTTGGAAAGTGAACCTTTAGACAACTCTGAGGTCACTATGCACTATGGACCAGGTTTTCATTAAGGATATCTCTGTACTTTGCTTCTTTAAGTTTTCCCTCAACCCTATCTAATCTCCCAGCCCCTGGCACTGAAAAATAAAATGCTGCCACCATTATGCTTCTCCTCTTAAATGATATTGCGCAGGTGATGAGAAGTGCCTGGTTTTCTACAGACGTGACATTTAGAATTAAGGCCATACAGTTCAACCTCAGTTTCAACAGACCACAAAATCTTGTTTCTCATAGGCTGAAAGCCCCTGACGGGCCTTTTTGCAAACTCCAACCAGGCTTTCATGTACTATTTGTCCACACTGCCATAAACCCCAGATTGTTGAAGTGTTGTAGTGCTGATTGTCCTTCTGGAAGTTTCTTCCATCCCCACACAAGTTCTCTGGAGCCAGAGTGACCATTTGGTTCTTGGTCATCTCTCTCACCATTATCCTTCTCCCACGATTGTTAAGTTTAGTTAAGTTATTTTTAGGAAGTATTTAAGAAGTTATAGATTCAAGAAGTATGAAGGTTAGTGTGCTTTTGGGAACCTTCAATGCCACAGATATTTTTTTGTAGCCTTCTCCAGATCTGTTCCTTAATGCAAACCTGTGTCTAAGCACTGGAAGCCATTCCTTTGACCTCATGGCTTAGTTTTTACTCTGATATACATTGTCAACTGTGGACTCCAAACATCTGAATGGCAATCAATAAAATGGGCTGCACCTGAGTCATATATATTTCAAGCATCATAGAAAAGGATCTGAAGCCTTAATGTAATATTTCACTTTTTTTATTTTTAATAAATTTGCCAAAATTTCTACAATCCTGTACTTTATAGTCCCCCTAGTTATTTCAGGTTTTTGGCAGTGTGAGTAATTTTTAAAATAGCCCAAAAAACCACACACCTCCAAATTTATCATCTGCCCCTCAAAACGCTTTCAAAAATAGCCCAATCAGGCAATTTAAAATATGCAAATGTCTCATTTGCCTTCAGTCTAAGTATCATTTAACAACAAGATAAATGATAGGGTCGGTTGTTGTGATTTAAATGATTTCAGGTGTGATTTCTTTCGGCTGTTTGCCAGAAAGTCACAAACTGAAACAGATTATTAGTGCAAAAGAAAGTAGAGTTGTAGCCCAAAGCATTTTGGAGTGTTTAAGGTGTATGAAGAATTCTGTAAATACACATTTGCATTGCTTATATGTTTTAATTGAATATTCTTCAGTTTTTTGGTGTTAAATAGTGGCTTTTCATACTGAGAATGTGCACTTCTTTGTTTATGTGTTCATTTGTATGCTTGATTCCCTTCAGGGCATAACAACTGCAGTTTTCATATTACTTGGCCACACATTTTATTTGCATTTATACCATTTTTCTTATATATCTTACTTTGAGGTTTTTGAAGTTTGTCTTTGTGTGTTTAGAAAGTGCAGTTTCCAAACATTTATCCTGAAAGCACCAGGCCACACATGAGGAAACATGAAGAAATTAATGCAGAGATCAAGAGAACACTAAGTAAATGAATAAATAAAAGAAGATCCAGAACTAAGCACATGTGGCCTTCATACTTAGGATGCATTGAGGACAAAAAAGATTTACACAAGCAGATTACATATTGAAATAATCTGAAATAGGAGTACTTAATTTTGTTCTTTGGAAGGCAGTAGTAACTACAATTATTCTCAGTTTTAAGAGGCAAAATTCATGTGAAAACTAAAATTCCAAAGTAAAACTTTGCAACAATATATCTTCCAATATAATACATGCCCTGTCATTTTCAGTCTTTAAAGGATGAGGAAACATGCATTTAGCCTACTGGGCTTTTGTCTGAGCTGCTGCAGTTTTTATTGTACAGGTATATTAATTGTGGTAGTCATTGTGACTGGCTGAAAACAAGTCTTTTCTTTTATATTGCAGTTGTGCCCTGTGGTGGTATTGAACATATGTGTTTTTTGAAGATGCTACCTCCCCTTCATGTGGAAAAGACCTGGGAATGAATGGAAACTAACATCACTAAGAATATCCTGTAATTTTACTAAAAGCATACACAGCTTGCTACACTGCACTGTATTTTTGAAACGTTAGGGAGTGGACTGACCTAGTGGCCTAATGGTGGCCTAGTTAAGCTTTGGTGTGATAGATCACATCACTGGATTGTTTGACAGGGATAAAAATAACTATGCATAAATTGGTTCCTTATCTTTTATAAATAGTTATGTAAAGGTGTTCACCTTTAGGTATAGAGGGAAGTGCAGTCAGTGTTGGAAGCTTCAGTAAGTCATCTGGACATGCACCGTGAAGCTAGTGAGGCTGAGAAAGTGCTATGAAGAAATAGAAATGTTAAGAGTTAGGAGTCCACAGGAAAGCATTTTTAAGGGTCTCATTGTTTCATGGATATAGTGGTAGGCACTGCCGTGAGTGACAGCCTTTCCATGTACGACTTTATCTTCTTTATCTTTCTACCTTTTTCTGGATATGGATTTTTACACACCGAGACTCGTCTATTCAGGTAGTCAACTTTTAGCACTGAGAACAAAGGCCCGTGCCGGTGTGGTTCCCTATTTACCTGATGAGGTAAGAAGGCGGTATTGTGGCAGCAGAGCTGGCGCTAAGCTAAAGGCTAAGCGGTTAGTGAGGAAGTGGCGATACAAGCCTTGGGTGCCTTCTGTGATCCTGGGAAATGTGAACTAACTACCAAATAAGATCGACGAACTGGCTGCGCTGGTGAAAAATGTCAGGACCTACATAGAATGCAGTTTGTTGTGTTTTTCAGAAACGTGGCTAACAACTAGCATCCCAGATGCTAACGGGGAGCTACCTGGGTTTAGCACAGTTAGAGCGGACAGAGACGCAAATACCTGTGGGAAGCGGTAAGGAGGAACACTCGCTCTCTATGTGGACACAAGGTGGTACAACCCTAGACATGTAAACGTTAAAATCTCCACTTGCTGCAGGGACATCAAACTGTTGACCATAAGTCTGCATACCTACTACTTGCCCAGAGAGTTTGGACACGTCATTGTTGTTATTGTTTACATCCCTCCTCAGGCAGACTTGGAGATAGCGTGTGACATCATCCACTCTGCTGTTGCTAAACTACAAACACAACACCCCGAGGCGCTTGTGCTAATCTCTGGAGACTTTAACCATGTGACACTGGACAAAACATTACCTGCCTTCTCCCAGTATGATATTGTAACACCTGGGGAAATAGGATTATTGACCTACTGTATGCAAACGTTAAAGACGCATACAGTGTCACCCCTCTGCCTGTGGCTGAGAAAGCAGATCATAACCTGATTCTGCTTCAGCCTCACTACAAACCAAGAGTGAGGGAGCTACCTACAACCACACGCTCATTCAGGAAGTGGTCCCCTGAGGCAAAGCAGGCTCTGAGAGATTGCTTTGGAACTACGAACTAGGATATCAGGCAGGGGTCACATAGTGAGAACATTGAGGAGGTTGTTGACTGCACTACTGACTACATCAACTTCTGTATGCACATTGTAGTTCCAGTAAGAACAGTACGCTGCTATGCTAACAACAAGCCATGGATTACAAGTGACATCAAGGGCCGTTTGAACCAGAAGAAAAGGGCTTTTAAAAGCAGTGATCAGCATGAGCTCAAGTGCGTTCAGAAGGCACTCCGAGTCCAGCTCAGGGCAGCAAAAGAGCAGTACAGGAGAAAGCTGGAGCAGAAGTTGCAGAATAACAGCATGAAGGAAGTGTGGGTGCCACCATCGAGAGAGGCGTGGAGAGAGCAAACCAAATGAACAACTTCTTTAACAGGTTTGACCACCCTAACCCACTCTCACCTCAGAGTACTGCATCCTCCACCTATCCTTCTGCTGATACCAGCATAGGAGAGAGTTTCCCCCCACCCACAATTACAGAAGCCCAGGTAAGCAGAGAGCTGAGGAGACTTCATGTCAGCAAAGCAGTAGGTCCAGATGGTGTATCTCCATGACTGTTGAAGGCCTGTGCGTTGGAGCTGAGGAGTCCTCTACAGCGCATCTTCAACCTAATCCTGGAACAGGGGAGAGTCCTGAGGCTTTGGAAAACATCTTACATCACCCCAGTCCCAAAGGTATCACGTCCTGGTGAGCTGAATGACTTCAGGCCTGTCGCACTGACATCACATGTGATGAAGACCATGGAGCGGCTGCTGCTTCACCACTTGAGACCACAGGTCCGCCATGTCCTTGACCCGCTGCAGTTCGCATACCAGGAGAAGGTGGGAGTGGAGAATGTCATCATCTACATGCTACACCAATCCCTCTCCCACTTGGACAGAGGCAGTGATACAGTAAGAATTATGTTTCTGGACTTCTCTAGCACCTTCAACACCATCCAACCTCTGCTCCATAGGGACAAGCTGACAGAGATGGAAATAGATTCATACCTGTTGGCATGGTTCATGAACTATCTTACAGACAGACCTCAGTATGTGTGTCTCGGGACCTGCAGGTCTGACATTGTGGTCAGCAGCACAGGAGCGTTGCAGGGGACTGTGCTTTCTCCGGTCTTGTTCAGCCTATATACATCGGACTTCCAATACAACTCAGAGTCCTGCCAAGTGCAAACGTTCGCTGATGACACTGCTATCATGGGCTGCATTAGGAGTGAGCAGGAGGAGTATAGGAACCTAATCAAGGACTTTGTTAAATGGTGTGACTCAAACCACCTACAACTGAACACCAGCAAAACCAAGGAGCTGGTGGTGGATTTTAGGAGGCCCAGGCCCCTCATGGACCCCATGATCATCAGAGGTGACTGTGGGCAGAGAGTGCAGACCTATAAATACCTGGGAGTGCAGCTGGATGATAAATTGGACTGGACTGCCAACACTGATGCTCTGTACAAGAGAGGACAGAGCCGACTATACTTCCTTAGAAGACTGGTGTCCTTCAACATCTGCAATAGGATGCTGCAGATGTTCTACCAGATGGTTGTGGCAAGCGCCCTCTTCTATACGGTGGTGTGCTGGGGAGGCAGCATAAAGAAGAGGGATGCCTCATGCCTAGACAAACTGGTGAGGAAGGCAGGCTCTATTGTAGGCATGGAGCTGAACAGTTTGACTCTGTGGCAGAGCGACGGGTGCTAAGCAGGCTCCTGTCAATCATGGAGAATCCACTGCATCCACTGAACAGTGTCATCTCCAGACAGAGGAGCAGCTTCAGCGACAGACTGCTGTCACTGTCCTGCTCCACTGACAGACTGACGGAGATCGTTCCTCCCCCACACTATGCGACTCTTCAGTTCCACCCGGGGTTAAACTTTAACACTATACAAGAATATAGACTGTTATACCTGCCTCGCACTCTCCACCTTGTATTTTTTAACTTGTACTGCTTTTTTTTAATTGTTCTTTAATAAAAATTTGTTTTTAGCACTATGCTGCTGCAGAAGTATGTGAATTTCCCCTTGGGGATTAATAAAGTATCTATCTATCTAAATGATGTTTGTTTTCAAATTGTGGGATGACCTTCTAAAGACCATACAAACTAATCCCAGTTTACTGATGTTTATGTACCTTTTGATGGTGTTTCATCTCTCCCATGCATATCTACACTAACAATTGCAAGCTAACTGGAGCTTTCATATATTCCTCGTTTGTCATGTGCAATAGTAGGTTTTGTGTATTTAAACTTAAATCTATTACAGTGCTGTGAATGCAGTGTATGCTCATTAACATATTTGCATTTATAAGTATTTAATTTTCATTTCAGCATTAATGATAAATAAGGACAATCTAGTTTAATAAATAATAAATTTGCACAAAAAGTCAGAAATTCAGATGTCTGCTGTGGAAAAATTAAGGACACCCCTACCTCTAATCAGTGGTGTTGGTGTCTCTCGTAAATGTCTCTTACATCGGTTTGGAGAATTTCTTGTCTGCTCCTCTTTACAAAACTCCTACAACTGTGTGATGTTTGATGACTTTTTTGCAAATGCTTCAGTTTCCCCCACATCGTTTCTGTGGTTGTAAATTTTGGGGTTTGACTTGGACATTACATAACCTCCACATGTTCTTTTTGAACCATTATTTTGTAGATTTACTTGAGTGTTTTGGGCCTTTGTCATGTTGCAAGGTTCAAGTATATTTCAAATTTAGCTTTTTGACAGATGACCTTGTATTGTGAAAAATGAATTACTGGTTGACTTTAAAAAAGCAAGCTGGCAAGGCCATAAGAGAGAAAGGCATCCCCAAACCATAATGATTCTACCATTATGCTTTACAGTTGATATTAGATACATTTGATTAAAGACAGTTTTTGTTTTTTGCCAAACATGACATTTACATAAATATTATTCATACAGAACACGTTGTTCCAGTACTCCTGTTCTTCACTTAGGTGTGGTCTGGCAAATGACAGATATGATAGTATCAATGACAGTATCTGTATTCTGTTTTGAGAACAGAAGGTTCTTCTTGACTTCACAAAGATTGTGCTCTTTACAGTGGTTGACTCAGTCATTTTGACACTTCTTGATTTTATCTTGGATGTCTTGAAGAAATTTGGTGGGATGCCTTGACCTCAATTGATGTCCAGTGGTTTGAAGTTTTCTCCATTTGTAGATAACCATTTAAATGATTGACTATGGGTGTTTTGGAAATAGATTTTAATCCCTTCCCATACTTGTAGACATCTAAAATCTTTCTTCATAGGGTAACAGAGTGCCTTATGGTAGTCACACACCTCAGTTGCTAAGTCCAAACCACAAAACAGGTTTCAGATATTCATGTAAGGCAGGCCGTCTTGTTGCCGTTTCATGATATTCTGATCATTTCCTTCAGTTTAAATGTTTAGCTATTTGATGAAGGTAGAGATATACTTATTTTTTCCACACAAAAAAAACATTGATGTAAATATTGCAAAATAGTGAAAAATGTGATTTTCCAATACATATATTTTTTAAATGAGATTATCTTTATTTATTAGTACTATTGAAATGATAATCAAATATCATTATTGCTACAAATTTAAAAAAGGCACATTCTTTCATGGGGTATGCTTATTTGTTCACTACATTGTATTTCTGTACCATCTTCTCAAATTTCTATTCCTATACGTGACAGTTTTACTAGGTAGATAAGTTAAGTATGTTTGGCACCTCTATATCAGTCAGATACTACATATGTCAGTTGTGATCTCTAGAGGGTGCTATAGAGCCAAACTCAAATGTTGCCTGTGAAGCAAAAATAAGTACAAAAACAACCTGTTTCTTAAAATAGTATTTTTAATGAGTTGGCAGGTATGTATGTCCAGTACCTCCATGCTGATCAGATACTACATACCAGCTTACAACTCTTTGATTGACATTGTTCACACTGCTTCTATTATCATGTGTCAATGTATTCTGTGCAAGTGAATATATTATACATGTACATATACTGAAATGAACGGCAGCATGGAAAAATTAATTTTAATTAAGTCGGTTTGACAGCTGTTGGCAATGAGCGCAGGTCACAAAAGACAATCAGTTACTAGTTTGCAGCAATCACACCACAACAATAAATTCTGCAAGAACCAATAGCTTTTCCAAATTAAGCCTAATTTGAGTCCATGTTCCCTGCCCTGGGTAATTCTTCAGAATTAACTGATGCCTCCAGAATATGTGAGTGTAGAATCAGCACACTTTATATGTGCTAGGGGCTTGACAAGTTCAAATGTAATCTATATATACCTGACTATCATGAGCAGGATTATTAATACTATTTCCTGGAGAGAGAGAATGGCTGCAGGACTGGTTTTCCTATCTTTATGATACATTTTCCCATTCCTGCTATTATTCAAACTCGTGTGTGTTTTACAAAATAAGTAGGCATTTGGTACAATCATGACTTCCTTAGAGTCACGGCATGTGAGCTAGAGCACAACACCATCATTTTTATATCAGATATTTTCTACCACTAACCAAAAAAAGTTTAAATTTACCTAAGAAATGAATAGTGAATCATTCAATGTAGTTAATATATTAATATAATATAATAATAATATAATAGATTAAAAACAAAATGAATCACGCACCATGACACTGTCCAATTCACCTCCAAGTCCTCTGCTATGTTATCACAACTCTCTGTCCATGCAACATCTCAGTCAAACACTCGCCCCAACTCACCTTCTGGCTGTAAGCTTTTGGGGTAACTGACAGACAGAGACTTTTAAGTCCCACCTGAAGGTCACTTCTACAATCTTCTTCTGAACATCTTAGATCAATTATTCTGGCAGCTACAGAAAATCCCTGCATCCCTGAGGCCTACTTGCTATTTAAAAGGTCAGAAGCCTTTAGTGCTACCATCTATTATATGCACAGAGGAGCCCCTATATATTCAGGAGGCACCCTCTATCGCAATGTCTGTAAGTCTTCAGTGACCACTTTCTGACTTTAATGCTTAGAGAGCATTTTTTCTAGGGCAATTGACTGTTAATCCAAAATGGCACTTGAAGGAGCCCTTCAGCCACCAAAGAGGTTTAATTTTTTAATTAGAAGCCCAGCTATGACTGTCCTTAATTTTGTTTCCATCCTGCATGCCTTTTCCCCATGGGCATATGCCAAATGGCAAACACAGAAGAATGTATATGCTGAGGGAGTAGCTTTAGTTTTCAATAGTGAAAAAGCAGTTTGTAGCACTTTTGAATAAATTGTTAATTTGCCCTTTCAGAATTTGACTATAATTTGAATTTTATCATAACTTCTTTTCAGTAGAGAAACAAACATTTGAAAAACTTTCATCAAAATCTGTGAACTGAAAATGGCTTACTGCTTAATTGAAAAACAAAAAAATTAAGCCTAACGATAATACAGTATATCTTATCTTGAAAGCCAAAGCTGTTACATCATATTACAGCTTTAGTTTGAAATTACTAACTGTAATACTGTAAGTCAGATCAGGAGCTTATTTAGTGCACGCAAGAACATGCAGGTGGCCAGTTGCTGTGTGCTACAACATGCTGGCAGTGATCAATGCACATGTACTATGCAAGGCATGCATGGGGGGCACTGAGAAAAAGAAGAGTGTTCATGGCTCAGCTTTCAGAGGAACTTCGTTATTGCATCTTACTAGAAAAGGCGATGGAAAAAGAAAAGTAGGAAAATCGAAAAGCTTCTGTTCCAGACAGCCGCTTTCCCTAGGAAAGTAAACTGAGTCAGTGTCACCCCCACCCCGTCCCTCCTGATCGGACTCAAAGTAACAGCGCCAGCATAAATTCACACCCGATCTGACGCTGTTCATTTTCAAATAATACTGCATTAGTGCGATGATGTTTTCACATATATTGTGTCTTTCTTTCAGGTGTGTAATAGAAACCACAGCATAGAGAGAAGTGTGTACATTGTAACAGCTACACACGTTGTAAATGTAGGAAGGACGATCCTTGAAGTGTGTGTGAACTGTTAACATTTGAATCTGATGATTGCATATAGCGCTGAACTTACTGCTCTGTACTATTCTGTCCTCTGCATGTCCTGGAGTACAAAAGAAACAGCATACAGCAACATGTGGGACTGGCAAGATCGGGGAAAAAAAAACACGCGGTCACTGATTACAAACCGCAAGATGTTATGCGAATGAATATGAATAAAATGAATAATGTTGCATCCGCGCAACACAGAGTTTTCCTGAAATATACTATACAGGTCATAAAACGAATAATTCAAAATGTCATATATACCTATGTCTCTGTTTTGTTTTGGTTTTTTTTGACATCATAGACCATAAGGTGCCTACTAATTCAGCGTGAGCAGGAACACTCAATAAAACTGAATAAAAAAAAAATCAAGTGACGATGAGATACAAAGAAGGCAGATTTGCCAGCATCTGTGTGTCAGCTTTTATCTCTCCAGATAAGAGAATGTCCAGTTCCATTGTCTCAAAACACCACTCACATCTCCAGTTATTCCCGGTTTCAAATGAAAACTAACAGCGTCAGATCCCTAGGTAGTAGTATGTATTGTGATCGTGATTTAGAGAGAATTAAAGTTGAAATAAAACGGTAACTTTTACAAGTCCTATAAATGTACATCATGTGTTACAGATACTGCATAATATTAACAATAAGAGCAGCTCACTGTTGAAAACGGCAAATATAGGAGTGAGTCGGGATCAAACCAGGGACTCTTGAGTACAAGTCAGCAAATCTTACCACCACACCACAGAAGCCGTTGTCTTTTCCTTGAACCTTTTGTGAAAGTGTTTATTTGATCTTTGGACTTCAGGCTATATACATTATACAGTTTATCCCTACATTTTGTCATTTACTATTAAAACATGAAAAACGTTTGTTTTAAAAATGTGTTTATACAGATTATTGCAGAAACAGAACACACATGAAATGCGTGTGTTCCAAATAACGATCTATTATTTCCACTCTAAAACTCCACTTCACTCCCAGATAATCAAATCAAGGCATGGACTGGGAGAAGTTCGTGCACGTTCTAAGTTGGTGGGGGGGATGTAATAGCTGGCTGCTTGCTGGCAGAGGTGCAAATGGATTTAAGTTGGCCGGATCTACGATTTTTTTTCATAGGCTCTGGTAATTCTAGTGTTAATATGAGTGTATGGCAGGATAGCTGTGTACTCCATCAAGTGTGAAGATTATACTTGTAAGATTTATGCTGTCTTGTGGCCCCAAAGTGTGTTTTGAGTTCACACGGTCTCCCCGTGTCTATGTAGGTTTTCCTCTGGTGTTCCTATGTCTAAAAGAGGTGTGTGTTTGGTTAATGGGTGATTGAAAGCTGGTCCTGGCACTCTTAAAAGTAAAAGTACTAGAATGGTTCTTCAGAGTGATGCTAAAAAGGAACCATTTTTGGTTCCCAAAATATTCGTTAAAATGAAGGTTCCACAAAGAACCTTTATTTATTTAGATCTGTTACATGCTCCATACTGAAAAATAACCATGCATAGATTGTAACAGATTTGTAAAATACCAACAAATCCTGATTTTAAAGGGACTCTTGCTGCATACAATAACACAGGCTAAGTCCATTTCTTCTTAATCGGTGAGTGCCCTGCTAGGTAGCCTACCAAACATTAAAGATTTACATATTTCTTTCTACATATTATGAAGTTTTTTAAAGCACAAAGAACCAACTTTATATGTAATGAATCCTTCCCAGAATTAGTGGTGATTTGGCAAGCAATAGTTCTATGTGGAACCACACAACCCAATAAAGAACCATGAAATGCTATTAAAGAACCAGGATTTTTAAGAGTGAGCCCTGCAATGGACTGAGCTTGCACCCAGTGCTGCCACTATAGGCTCCAGTCCATGCCATCCTGAACTGGATTAAGTGAGTTTGAACATGTTTATACTGTAACTTTAACAGTGTTGATGCTAGTATTTCAGACAACATAAATTAAAGATGCTGCTCATTCATACAATATATGTTTTTTGCTTTTATTCATATCTGTTGACATCACTTACTTTTATTATTCTCATAATAGCTGAAGTCTTACAGTAGAAATGCTGCTTACTTATACTTAATAATTGGTTGTTTCAATTTTAGCCACAATGACAGCAAACAAACACTTGTAACAATTGTATCTGCTACACTTCACTAAGTTTACAGTGAAAATTATACTGATGATTGCAGGTCAACCCCAAACTGCCTTCAGCCCCTTCCCACAGCGCAGAAAGATGGCATAATAATAAAAGCGATATTTACTAAACCTCAGAGAAAAGATGCAACAAAATAAAATGTAATTAATACATTTTCTACAATCCCCCAAAACTCCCCCACTTCCAATATATACAATAAACAAAAGACATGAAATTATATATCCAAGAATATTCCTCACCGTCTATTCAATTTAGTCTTTTTCCGATTCTCCTATTTCCCCATAGTTCAGTTTTTTAGACATGCCAATCCCAGATTAAAAGATTTACGGCTCACACTGCTTCCGATCCCTTTCACGGTAAAGTTCACTTCCCTCAGTGTATCCGGAATGTTCGAGGTGGCCACTCCAGACTGCGTTGGACTTGTGGTGCTCCCCGAAAACAATCTTTCTCCTGGACTCAGATGGGTCATGTCTTTTTCCTCCACCATAAAAACTCGGGCTGTCTTTTCTTCCTTTTCTTTCTGCTTTTTCGCACCCCTATTTAAATAGTGCATCCGTTTCCATTGCACGCCCGGAAATCGCAATGACAGCCCCGTACCTCCCAAAAGGTCCTCTCTATCCAATCCGCCCATCTTATCTCTTGTCATATTCTCAAATGGCAATGTGATTTTACATAGAGAGAAAAAAAACAAACCATATAATAATAATAATAATAATAATAATAATAAGTTACATTTATTGAGCACCTTTCACAAACCAAAGGTCGCTTTACATACAGAGTAAAAAAAAAAATTACACACATGACAAAAGTTCGTAGAAGAGGAAAGTTTTCAGTTGAGATTTAAAACTGCAGAAAGAGGAGCAATCTCGGAGAGACTGAGGAAGAGAGTTACAGAGTTGAGGGGCTATAGCACTGAACGACCTGCCTCCCAAGGTGGAGAGTCGGGTGAGTGGGACAGTAAGGAGATTACTGCTTGAGGACCTGAGAGAGCGACAAGGAGTGTAAGGAGCTAGGAGCTGAGTGAGGTAGTGGGGGGCAAGGTTATGTAGGACTTTGAAGGGGAGAAGCAGAATCTTGAATTTAATCCTTGATGGAACAGGTAACCAGTGAAGCTGGGAGAGAACAGGGGAGATGTGAGCAAAATGCTTTGTGTGGGTGAGGACTCTGGCTGCAGAGTGCTGAATGTACTGTAGCTTCTGTATAGATTTTGCAGGGAGGCCAATGAAGAGGGAATTACAGTAATCAATACGAGACATTATGAAACAATCAACCAGAGTTTGAGCATCATTAAAGGACAGAAATGGACGGAGGCGGGCAATGTTACGGAGATGATAGAATGAATTTTGGAAAGAGACCTAATGTGTAGCTCAAAGTTAAGTGATGAATCAAACAAAACACCAAGATTTCTGACAACAGGAGCAGGTTTGATAAGTGTACCATCAACAGAAATAGAGAAATTGGATGCTTTAGAAAGTTGGACCTACTAATAACACTTCAGTTTTATTGGCATTAAGTTTGAGAAAGTTATTTTCCATCCATAGCTTAAGATCAGTGATGCAGTCAGTGAGTGTGCTGGAAAGTGAATCAGTAGGGGAGTCTGTACTAAGATATAACTGTATATCGTCTGCATTAGAGTGGAAGTTAAGGCCATGTCTGCAAATAAACTGACCCAAAGGAAGGATATAAAGTAGAAAAAGTAATGACCCAAGGACTGAACCCTGAGGGACACCATGCAACACAGATGAGGTGGAGGATTTATATCGGCCAAGTGTGACAAACTGTTGCCTATTAGAAAGATATGATGTGAGCCATTGAAAGGCTAAGCCAGAGATGCCTGCAACAGAGAGACATGACAGGAGGATTTAATGATTATCAGTGTCAAATGCTGCACTTAAGTCAAGAAGGAGGAGAATATTAAGGAAACCACAATCTGCAAACCAGAGAAGAACTACTCTACTCTGAGAAGAGCTGTCTCAGTGCTGTGCTGTGTACAAAAGCCAGACTGAAAAGGCTCATAGAGTGTATTATCTAGAAAAAAAGCATGGAGTTGTGTAGCAACCACGCGTTTCATCACCTTAGCCAAAAAACGGAGATTAGAGATAGGCCTGTAACTGGAGAGAAAGGAAGGATCCAGGTCAGATTTTTTAAGGATTGGGGTAACTGTAGCAGTTTTGAGGGCAGTAAGGACAGAACCTGAAATGAAACATGCATTTACCAATGAGGCAACAGGAATACTAATTATGCATGACCATGTCTTAAGCAGAAAAGTGGGGGCAGGATCAAGCAGACAGGAGGAGGAATTAGTCTTATTAATAAGTTCAGAGATGGCAAGAGAGTCAACAGGCAAGTAACAACTGAGTCTTGATGATAGAGATGGCAGATCAGAATGAGTGAGTGATTAAGGTGTGGAGGGGAAACTGTGATAGATTTGATCAATTTTGGTATTAAAGAAATGTAAGAAAGCCTGACACTGTTCAGCTGTATTGGGGCATGCTAGAGGAGGGGGTTGGAGGAGTTTATTAACAGTTCTAAAAAGAGTTCTAGGCCTACTCTTAGCACCATTTATGAGAGAGGGATAATAGTTGGAGCAAGCAGTGTTAAAGGCATCTCTATATTTAAGAATGTGCTCAGTGTAAAGCTGTGAATGAACTATGAGGCCCGTTTTCTTATAAAGCCGTTCAAGACGCCGGCTAGTGGCTTTCATAGCTCTGAGCTTATCGGTGTACCAGGGACAGGAGTGGGAAGCTGGAACATGCTTATTCCTTAAGTTAGCAAAGATATCTAACAGTTGGGAAACACAGCTGTAATAAAGGCAAGCTATGTTTTCAGGAGAGGAACGACAATGCAAGCCAAAAAGAAATGAAGACAAACAAATCAGAATTAACACTAGAATTACCAGAGCCTACGAGAAAACTCGTAAATCTGGCCCACCTTAAATCCTCATCCCTCCGTCAGCATCTTTTGTCCTGTAAATGTGTCGATAAGCAGCAAGCAGCCTGCTATTCCATCCCCCGCCGCAGTTCAATTCACAAAGAAGTTTCTCAGTGCTCAGTGTTTATCTTCGAGTGAAGTGCTGGAGCTTTATTGGGTAAAAAAGTACATCGTCATTTGGAATACATACATTTCATTAACAATCTATGTAAAAAAACGTAAAAACAGAAACATTTTTCATGTTTTAGTAATAATTGACAAAATGTAGACATGAAATGTATAATGTTTGAAACCTGAAATACAAATATACATTATACACTTCATGTCTACATTTTGTCAATTATTACTAAAACATGAAAAACGTTTCTGTTTTAACAATGTGTTTAGATAGATCATTGTAGACACGGAACATACATGAAAGGCCTGTGTTCCAAATAACGATATAGTATTTATAAAAGGTGTCATTTTGCTTGACTTCTCACTCTATACAGCTCCAAGCAACTGACACGCAGGTAAACAGACTTGAGCTGAGAAAACTGTGTGGGGTGGGGGGATGTGATAGCAGGCTGCTTGCTATTTGCTGCTTATCAACACATTTAAAGGACAAAAGATGCTGACGGAGAGGTGAGAAGTGATTTAAGGTGGATCTACGGATCTACGAGTTTTTTCGTAGGCTCTGGTAATTCTAGTGTTAAACATGCCCAAGCACAGAAAAGAGATATGACAAGTCAGATAGTGCAATTCTCATTTTATTCGATACCATTTGAGTTAAAACAGGTTTTAGTTCTTACCTTACAGATGAACATGCATTGTAGTTGGCAAGAAAAGCTGCAAATTCCTCCCTTAAAATCATTTGTCTCTGTATAAAGCAAAATTAATAGCAAAACTCTGTGCTGCACACTCAATAAACCTGTAAGAGGGTAAAACATCATCCTGCCCACAAGACTCAAAAAAACCCCAAAATAAGTAAAATCATTTTGAAATGCATGCTGTCTCTCCATATTCGGATCTTATTTTGACTTTATACAAAGTTTCATGGTCGTGACGAAAGCATGCCCAGAATGTTAAAGAGCAGTGTGAGTACAGGCCAGCGGGGTAATAGGGAAGGGGGACATTCAAACTTGGGCACAGTACGAAACAAACATCTTTGACCTTTTCTGTAGCAATAGAAGCTTGATGCTCCTTGGATGCTTTATTTAGGATCCTATGTAACTTCTTTCACCCTTGGAGTAATTTTGGTAGGCCAAACACTTCTGAGGACATTTGCTACTTTTCTAAGTGTTTCATAGTGTTTCATTGTGGTTTGGTGGAGTTCCTCAGCCTTACTAATGACTTTGTAGACAATTACAGGCGGATTGATATCAGCATAATTTTTATTACCTTTCCTGGAATATGCTTTGATTGTGATACCATGTGCTTGTTAAATTAGTATGCTGGGAGCTTGAATCTGTTGATAAGGGTAAAAATAAGCAAGGCTTATTTGGTTGTATCACTTATGCAGGCAATTATTTTGTTTTTTGTATTTGTAATGAATTCAGATCACTTTGCAGAGATCTGTTTGCACTTTGACATTAAAGAGTCGTTGTCTGCTGATTTATATTAAAAAAGCCTAATTAAATCCACTGTGGTTCAATGTTATATAACCATAACATGTTAAACTTCCAAGGGTGTGAAAACATTTCATAGGTACTATAGTACTTTGAGCTGTACGAGTTAGACACAATTAAAATCCTGTGGGCAGCTCTGTAGAGGCAGCATGATTTGCTTAACTTTATTTTATGTTGAAACTTGAAGTCTCTGATCAGGACATTATTTCTAGTCAGCTCCTACTGAGCAGGTCTCTCTGTAGCAAAATCATCGTCTCATCAGATTTATTGTCAGCTTTCAACGCGTCTTATCTCTTTCCAGCTCTTTCTGCGTCTGTCTCCCTCTAGCCTAGCCAGCTCATCATCTGACTTTTTATTGTCCTCTTGTCACTGAGGTTCATAAAACCAGTCTCTCACCACCTAGGTTTTCTTCATGCATACTCCATTTTCCAGCATAGTGCTACTAAATAATGTCAGAAGTGGTATCTTTGCATTCAGAAGTGCCACTTTCAAGCTACTTCAGAAGGAGTAGATTCGCAGACTCCTGCCCCAACCAAACATTCCATCTTCTGAATCAGGACTTAATACTATCTCCAAAAAGCCATTGGTGATGTGAACTGGAGACACAAACATGATGAATAAGTAGTGTTATGCCTCCAAAAGGCTTCACTAAAAGATCTTTACTGCCTCCATTGCATGCCTGAAAAGGCTTAAGCCCAGTGGGGCTTAATCACAGTTCCAATTGTCTTGCCTCAGGCAAAAGGGATTACAGCCTTCAAAAGAAACTTAAAAATTCTAAAAATATATCTTAACAAGTAGAAGGGTTATCATAAACATGGGCTTATGATAGAAAAAATGAAAAACAAGGCTCCATGAAGGAAAAGATTCTAAAAGGAGTTGCTTAACACTAGAATTACCAGAGCCTACGAAAAAAACTCATAGATCCGTCCCACCTTAAATCGCTTCTCACCTCTCAGTCAGCGTCTTTTGTTCTTTAAATGTGTTGATAAGCAGCAAACAGCAAGCAGTCTGCTATCACATCCCCCACCAGCACGCAGTTTTCTCAGCTCAAGTCTGTTTACCTGCGTGTTAGTTGCTTGGAGTTGCATAGAGTGAGAAGTCAAGCAAAATCACACCTTTTATAAATACCATATCGTTATTTGGAGCACATGCATTTCATGTGTGTTCCGTGTCTACAACAATCAATGTCAGAGGTGCCCACATACATATTATATATATATTGTAAAAGACGAAGCAAGAGACAACAAAGGTTTGGGGTTTCCGGCCCCGTATACTGTAGTATTTGCCACAGCCAACAAAAAAACAGGTCATGTGCAAAAAAACAAAACAGTTTCTCAATGCACGACACCAGTGATGGCGTCGGTGGCCATTTTATGGAGGAGGAGCCGGAAGTGGAGGAATGCTGGGAAGGAACCGTGGTGGAAGATGGGACTGATGACGTCAGGAGTAGTGGACGGAGGAAGGGCGGAAGTAATGTGCTGCGGGAAGAAGGAGGCTTATGATGGCGGAGCGTCTTTTTTCTGTAGGAAATAAGAGGAGAAAGGTTAGTACCCCGCCACTCTCTGCCGGCGAATGTCTTCCTGAGCGTATTAAGGTCCATCCGCGGTCCCCTACTCGCGCGTGCGTGACACGATCCCCCCCCCTTAGCCCAGAACCGCCAGGTCGGGTGGACCTAACCGAGAGGTCATGAATACGAGAGAGGGCATCGGCATTGGCCTGAAGGTTGCCGCGACGATAAGTGACGCCGAACTTGTATGGTTGCAGATCCAGAAACCACCTGGTGACCTGGGTATTCGACTCTTTATGTAGGGACATCCACTGAAGAGCAGCGTGATCAGTCACCAGAGTGAATTCGCGACCCAACAGGTAGTAACGGAGATGCGTCACCGCCCACTTAATGGCCAAGGCTTCCCTCTCCACTGCCGCATACCTGGTCTCCCGGTCCAACAGTTTCCGGCTTAAGTACATTACGGGGTGCTCGACACCATCGACGCTTTGGCTCAACACGGCGCCCAGGCCTGTGTCCGAAGCGTCGGTCTGGAGAATAAAAGGAAGATCAAAATCAGATGTCCTTAATACTGGTGCCGACGTTAGGGCCTTTTTCAAGTCACTGAATGCTTGTTCTGCCTTGTCGTTCCATACCACGCATAAGGGGGCGCCCTTTTTTGTTAAATTGGTCAAGGGTGCTGCCCTTTCGGAGAAACGGGGTACGAACCGGCGGTAATACCCCGCTAACCCCAAGAAAGCCTGCACCTGTCTCTTGGTACTCGGACGGGGCCATTCCAGGATGTCTTTAATTTTTGAACATTGGGGTCTCACCTGTCCTCGTCCCACTAGGTAGCCTAAATACCGGGCCTCTTTTAGTCCAAAGAAACACTTACGGGGGTTTATGCGGAGGCCGGCCTTAGCCAGTGTCGTGAGGACAGCGGAGACCTGCAATAGGTGTTCCTTTCAAGTTACCGGAATAGATGACTACGTCATCCAGGTAGGCGGCACTATAGGACCGGTGGGGCTTCAGCACTCTATCCACCAGACGTTGAAAGGTCGCCGAGGCTCCGTGCAGTCCAAATGGAAGGACCTTGTATTGCCAATGTCCGCTTGGGGTACTGAAGGCGGTTTTCTCTTTGGCAGATGCCGTTAAGGGAATTTGCCAATACCCTTTTGTCATATCAAGGGTAGTCAAGTATCGAGCCGTACCCAGACACTCGAGAAGGTCGTCAATACGGGGCATCGGGTAGGCATCGAATTTGGAGACCTGATTCAGACGTCTGAAGTCGTTACAGAACCTCCAGGAGCCGTCCGAATTAGAAACGAGGACAATAGGACTGGACCAAGGATTATGGCTTTCTTCGACAATGTCCATGTCCAGCATCCGTTGCACCTCGAGTTCTACTTCAGCGCATTTTGCCTCCGGGAGTCTGTAGGGCCTCTCCCGGACGACTACCCCGGGCTCCATGACAATGTCGTGCTCAATCAGCGAAGTCCGACCCAGTGCTTCGCTCACTACTTTGGGGACGGCCAGGATTGCATGGGTTAACTCCTGCTGCTGTAGGGGTGTCAGCTCGTCACCAAGGTTAAGGGCCGACGCGCCTGTAAAGAGGGAGAGGGATCTGCGAGTGTTGAAAGACTCCTCCCTGTCTTTCCAAGGTTTTAATAAATTTACATGATAGATCCTCTCACTCGGCCGACGATTGGGTTGTTTAACCAAATAGTCGACGAGTCCCTTTCTTTCTTTAACCTGGTATGGCCCTTGCCAGTGAGCCAGTAACTTAGAGTGGGAGGTAGGAACGAGCACCATCACTCGATCCCCCGGGTGGAACTCCCGGAGGACAGAGTTGCGGTTGTAACATCGGGCTTGCGCTGCCAGCGTACGAGTCACGTGATCCCTTAGGAGTGGCCTAATTTTAGTGAGCCTGTCGCGCAGTTGCGCTACATACTCCAATATATTGGTGGAGGGAAGGGTCTCATCCTCCCAGCCTTCTTTTAGTATATCCAAAAGTCCCTGGGGTTGTCGTCCATATAACAACTCAAAATGGGAGAAGCCCGTAGAGGCCTGGGGCACTTCCCAGTAGGCAAAAAGCACGACTGGTAGGAATTGGTCCCAGTTCCTACCGTCCGCGTTGACTACCTTGCGAAGCATCTGTTTAAGCGTCTGGTTAAAACGCTCTACCAACCCGTCGGGTTTGCGGGTGATAGACAGAAGTCTTCAGGTGCTTCACTCGGAGTAATCTGGCAACCTCCCTGAACGTATCTGAGGTGAAGGGTGTACCCTGGTCCGTGAGGACTTCTCTGGGCATACCCACTCTAGAAAATAGGTTGACTAATTCCCGTGCGATGTTTTTAGTGTTAGCGGAGCGCAGGGGAACCGCCTCTGAGAGAACTGGGCATAGCGTTCACCAAGCCCTCACAGGCCACCTGCTCCACCACCCTGCGGGCTTGGGGTCCCTCGGGCCGTAGCCAGCGCCCCATTTTGCCCCAGAAATCAAAGGCCTGAGCTCAGGCAGGCTTGTCCAGGTCGAACACCCAGTTCCGCCACTCACTCGCCTGCTGGCCCAGCGTGATGCCGTAGCGTGCCAGGATCTCCTGTTTTAAGAGGTCGTAGCTCGCGACCTCCTCCTTGGGGAGGTCGTAATAAGTGTGCTGCGCGGGTCCCTTCAGGTAGGGAGCCAGAATGGACGCCCACTCGGACCGCTGCCACTGGTTCCAGGTGGCCATCCTTTCAAAGATACCCATGTAGGATTCAACGTCGTCGGCCTCTGTTATGGGTACGGGAGGCGGAGGCGTCGGTCGAAGGGGTTCGGGTCTTACCCTCTGGGCTTCCGTCAACCTGGCCTTCGTTTCCTCCAGTTCCCGGTTAGTTGCGGCTTGCGCTTGCTGCAGGGACAAGATCTGGGCGTTCATCCCTTGCAGCACGGTATTCAGGTCCTGTCCTTCTGACATGTTTTCGGACTTCCAATCCTGCCGGCTACGCCACTGTAAAAGACGAAGCAAGAGACAACATAAAGGTTTGGGATTTCTGGCCCCGTATACTGTAGTATTTGCCACAGCCAACAAAAAAACAGGTCATATGCAACAAAACAAAACAGTTTCTCAATGCACGACACCAGTGATGGCGTCGGCAGCCATTTTATGGAGGAGGAGCCGGAAGTGGAGGAATGCTGGGAAGGAACCGTGGTGGAAGATGGGACTGATGACGTCAGGAGTAGTGGACGGAGGAAGGGCGGAAGTAACGTACTGTGGGAAGAAGGAGGCTTATGACGGCGGAGCGTCTTTTTTCTGTAGGAAATAAGAGGAGAAAGGTTAGTACCCCGCCATTCCCTACCGGCGAATGTCTTCCTGAGCATATTAAGGTCCGTCTGCGGTCCCCTACTTGCGCGTGCGTGACAAAAATATATATATTAAACTCACTTCCTTCCGAAAAGTGATCTGAGAAAGAGAAAGAAGAGGGAACTAAAATCACAGTTGAGATGCAATGGAAGGCGTGTGCGCAACTTGACAGCCTACGCTACACAGCAGATTGAAAATTGTCTGTTACTTTTTTTCCATTAGATAAAGTCTAACGATTCAAGTGTTGCCCAATGTAGCGGAGTAAGAGTAGCGTTTGTTCTTTACAAATGTACTCAAGTAAAAGTAAAAAGTATGGTGCAGTAAAACTACTCTTAGAAGTACAATTTTTTTTAAAAGTTACTCAAGTAAATGTAACAGAGTAAATGTAACTCTTTACTATCCACCTCTGATACTCATATATATATATATACTAGCAAAATACCCGCGCTTCGCAGCGGAGAAGTAGTGTGTTAAAGAAGTAATGAAAAAGAAAATGAAACATTTTGAAAATAACGTAACAGGATTGTCAATGTAATTGTATTGTCACTGTTGTGAGTGATGAGTGTCGCTGTCATATATATATATATATATATATTATATATATATATATATATATTTATATTGGCTTTTTTGAGCCAAACCTGTTGTTTTCGTATGAGCCGCTTTTCATTATTGTGATCGTATCTAGAAACAGAACCTCTATTAACTTGTGGATTTGCTTGCGAGTATTTAGCGACAGCGTCCCTATGAACTTGTGGATGTGCTTGCGAGTATTTAGCGACAGCGTCCCTATGAACTTGTGGATGTGCTTGCGAGTATTTAGTGACAGCGTCACTATGAAGTTGTGGATGTGCTTGCGAGTATTTAGCGACAGCATCCCTATTAACTTCTGGATGTGCTTGCGAGTATTTAGCGACAGCGTCCCTATGAATTTGTGGATTTTTCTGAGAGTATTTGGGAGCAGCTGCACGAAGTTGATTCCGTCTAGCTGTATGAGAAAATCTACCATGACGTCTGATACGCCTCCTTTTTACTGTGTTCTCATAGCTTGGATTGCCGGTGTAATAATCAGCTGGATTTGTGTTGAAGTGACATTCAGCATGTGTCAATCGATGTAAGCACACAACCGGCTTCATCAATAACTTCGCATCCAGCTTTTGAGAGTTGAAATATTCATAATCATCAAAGTGTCCACTACTCAAATTGTCACCTGTGAATCTAAGATGTTTAAGAGGCATTGACGGTTCTCCAAAGGTGTAAAATATTTGCCTATTTCGGAACACTTGAAAGCGACAACCAAACAATTCAGCGGAAGCCATCAACTCACATGCAGAACCACAGGTGAAGGGCTTAAGCATTTCAGTCTTATAGTGCTCCTGTGTACTATAATTATCTCCTGTACCATCATCAGTCCATACTTTGAACCTCTCCCAGTCATTTAATACATAAGACACAATGTCCTTGTGGATATCAAAAGTGAGCCTGATATGTCCGTGCAATATGTAACACAGAGAATGGAAAAGGCAGGCGCCATCTCCGGGCATGGACACCACTCGGTAAGTGATAGTTCTTTGATTGATGGTGATGACGTCGATAGACATTTTAATAGGGGTACAGTTGGAAGAATAAAGGGAATGGGTACTTGATCAGTAAACAAAGTATAAAATATCTACACAATAACTATAATAATCGTAACAAATGAACAATAAAACAGCGCAGAACCCGTGGATTAAATAAAAAGGTTGCCTCGTTGGCGAAGCAAAGAAAAAGGACTGTCTTATATGTCATTCGTTTATAAAACAGCGCAGAAGCTGTGAGAAAGCTGCGTCACCAAAAAACTGCGGAGCGCCTAATATGGCCAGGCAGTCAGGCAAAGAAAGTGAATGAAATAAGTATAATTGTAATAAAACGAACAAAACAGCAGAAAAGCCGCAGATTAAATAAAGGAAATGGGTACTTGAACAGTAAACTAAGTGTACAATACGTACACAATAACTATAACAATCGTAAGAAATGAACAATAAAACAGCGCAGAACCCGTGGATTAAATAAAAAGGTTGCTTCGTTGGCGAAGCAAGGAAAACGGCGCTAGAGGTGAAGCCTCTACTATTGCGCCACGGTGTGTGGTTTGTCTATTTGAGCATAGCAGTGTAATTTGGTTTTTGTTCAGCACTCTTTGGAACTGTTGCTTTTTGTCTGCGCACTGCGTCAGTTCACGTGAGTCGCTGAATATGGTTTTATATGTCTAATTGTTTCGCTGCCTTCTTAATTATATAATGTATGTTTTCTATAGTGGTTTTTGGAGCTCTTCCTGGTTTTCTACGTACTGCGTGATTACGTGGGAGGCGTGATGATGTCACACGAAACTCCGCCCCTCCACGGCTTTCGAGCTCAACTCCATTACAGTATATGCAGAAAAATAGCTTCCAGTTATGACCATTACGCGTAGAATTTCTAAATGAAACCTGCCCAACTTTGTAAGGAAGCTGTAAGGAATGAGCCTGCCAAATTTCAGCCTTCTATCAATACGGGAAGTTGGAGAATTAGTGATGAGTCAGTCTGTCAGTCAGTGAGGGCTTTGCCTTTTATTAGTGTACTAGCAGAATACCCGCGCTTCGCAGCGGAGAAGTAGTGTGTTAAAGAAGTTATGAAAAAGAAAAGGAAATATTTTAAAAATAACGTAACATGATTGTTAATGTAATTGTTTTGTCATTGATATGAGTGTTGTTGTCATCTCTCTATCTATCTA
>JANRMT010062856.1:29063274-29111441 GCA_026402145.1 Polypterus bichir lapradei
TATAAGTTATTAAACAGTAAAACATTAACGTTTTAAGAAGTAAAGGTACATTGAGCACTACTGGAGTGGTTGCGGGTAAACTACATTTTAAAGACGGTATAACAGAAGAGGTAAGTAGTACTAACAGCAGCTAAAATGTATATGGATCATCTCTCGGTAGTAGATCCCTTTTGAAAGGCGCTACACGACGGCTGTGGTATAGAAATTACATTTTCTATGTGAAAGTCCAAATTTCTGCCTCTAATAATGTGCCTTACCAGCAATTAAAGAAAATTAGTTTTGTGTCCTCTGCAGTGTTAAGAGAGAAAGGCTTTGGTTTGGGATAAACGGAAAAAAGGTGTAAAGAAAGGAAAGTTGCCTTTTTCTTTTCTTTTATATAGTATAGAGAGATGTGTTCGCTGACGATATGAGCGCCTTTTGGGGACAGTCGCGGTGGGCCTTGTGCAGACTGGTGAGACGTCCCAGCTATTAATCGGCTGTGATGGCAGTCAGTCCTTCACTCCTGTGCGTGTCTTCATAAGAGCTGACGACCTCATAATCGTATACGTGCAAAATAAAGTGCGAAGCGCCTTAATATTATTTTGCCGCAGAAGCGCAATCAGCGTGTGAAAGGCCGGCACAGCTATGCGCGTGCGCCGGCTGCTCGACTTTTGCTGGGCAGGAGACGCCAGTTTTTGCAGACACGTTCACATGATCAAAAGTCTCCGCGCTCTTTGGAGGTCATTCATATACAAAATACCCGCGCCTCGCAGCGGAGAAGTAATGGGTTAAAGAAGTAATGAAAAAGAAAAGGAAACATTTTAATAATAACGTAACATGATTGTCATGAGTGTTGCTGTCATATACATGCCTGCCTAAATAAGTCACCCTCGCTTCGCTCTTACTTTTTTACCGTTCATTTAATCATGGCTAGTGGCGGAAAAATTATAAAATGGAAGGAGGATTACACTGAGTATGGCTTTACCAAAACAATTATTGATGGCGAATCGATTATTCATAAAGCTTGAATTGGTGATCTGTTTTTGTGTGTTAACCTCATATCTTTTCATACTTCTTCTCAAACCAAGGTGGTGCGAGGCTAAAATGAATTGGGATGCGCTGATCAATGTTATCGGTGTACCAGGAAATCATGCATTGACAAAAGTTCCCCTTTGATTGTAATGCAAAGTGTGATTAAATGCATTATTTTTTAACGCGTTATGGAGCACATGCATCGAAGCTTCTCAGCTGTGCTTGTGCTAAGAAAATTAAACATTTTAAAAATAACGTAACACGATTGTCAATGTAACCTTTTGTAAGTAGTGCCTGGAGGATTCAGTGTGGAGGAAGTCTAGAGACAGAGTGTGTATTAACTTGTGGATTTCTCTGTATTTGGTGGCAGTGTGACGAAGTTGCTTCGGAAGACGGCGCTAGCCGTGGAGCTCAGCTCAGAGCGAAATGAGGTAAATGGGAGGGGAGATGATGACGTGACTCCCCCACCCGCCTTAACTGTCAATCCCCCACAAACACAGTCTCTCGGAATTTGCATAAGCACACCCCTTCACCTGCAATTTTAACTTAGTTACAAAGTGATCAAAACTCTCGTTTATATCCTGCGTCCTCTCATTAAACTTGTATCCCGCATTACCCGTGGGCACGAAAAGCACCAGCGGCAGCCTGTCTATTAAGTTAATTTAAACTTTAGGTTTATACCTCGCTTTGTTTCCGAAGTAGCTGTACTGATGAATATGGTAGTATGTCACTCGCTCGCTTCTTAATGTTTCGCTGCCTTCTCAATTATATAATTCATGTTTTGTTCAGCGTATTTTGGAGCCTATCCTAGTTTTCTACATAGTGCGTTGACAGTCAGTTCACGTGATTACGTGGGCGGCGTAATGATGTCACACGAAACTCCGCCCCCACGGCGGTCAAGCTCAGCTCCATTACAGTAAATGGAGAAAAATACCTTCCAGTTATGACCATTACGCGTAGAATTTCGAAATGAAACCTGCCCAACTTTTGTAAGGAAGCTGTAAGGAATAAGCCTGCCAAATTTCAGCCTTCTACCTACACGGGAAGTTGGAGAATTAGTGATGAGTCAGTGAGTGAGTGAGTGAGTGAGTGAGTGAGTGAGTGAGTGCTTTGCCGTTTATTAGTATATATAATATACATATATAATATATATATATATATATATATATATAATATATAATATATATATAATATATATATATATATATTATATACTAGCAAATTACCCGCGTTTCGCAGCGGCGAAGTACTGCATTAAAATTTTTATTAAGAAGAAAATTTAACCTTTTTAAAGTGAGGGAAAATATGGCAATAATTATTTGTTAAGGATCTCTTTGTATACCACGTTGTCAGTTCGGCCCTCCGGTTGTAACATGACCAAGCTGTGCACTGAGCTTACTCTTGAGCATGCAACTTACAGTTGGCCATGTGAACAGTAATCTTGTTTCAAATCTCACAGCATGGATTGCTGCTGTCATAATCGATTTTAGTTTCATGGTTTGTTTCAATTACGACAGTATTTGCAGGACTTGTGTTGAAGTGACATTCGGCATCTGTCAAACGTTGTAAGCTTACAACCGGTTTCATCGATAACTTCACATCCAGCTTTTGAGAGTTTAAACATTCATAAACATCAAAGTGTCCACTAGTGAAATTGTCACCTATGAATGTAAGATGTTTAAGAGGCATTGGCGGTTGTCGAAAGGTGTAAAATATTTGGCCATTTCGGTACACTTGAAAGCACCAACCGAACAATTCAGCGGCAGCCATCAACTCACATGCAGAACCATAGTTGAAGGGCTTAAGCATTTCACTCTTCTAGTGCTCCTGTGTAGTATAATTATCTCCTGTACCGTCATCAGTCCACACCTTGAACCTGTCCCAGTCATTCAATACATAAGACACAATGTTCTTCCAGATATCAAGAGTGAGCCTGATATGGCCGTGCAATATGTAACACAGAGAATGGAAAAGGTAGGTGCCATCTCCGGGCATGGAAACCACTCGGTAAGTGGCAGTTCTTTGATCGATGGTGATTACCTCGATAGACATGGTAATGGGGGTTGGAATGATGAAGGAAATGGGTACCTGAGTAATGTAAAGCAAGTGTAAAATACCTATACAATAACTATAATTGTAATAAACAAACAATAAAACAGCGGAGAAGCCGTGGATTAAACAAAAAGGCTGTAGTTATCAGCAGGGAGACGTGAATCCCGTGGCGAAGCAAAGAAGGGAATGTAGAGACTGGAGCGACGGACGGCCTTATGTAGGCAGGCAGCCAACAACGTAGGAGGTGATGGGATGGGAGACCCAACGCCGCCTCACACGGTGACCAAGCTGCAGGCTATGGACGTATATATGTACGTAAATAGGATTCAGTTAGTGTTGGGAACCCGTGTACCAAATTTCTTGAAGATGGGCCCATAAGTAACAAAGACTGTTGAAAAGTTCAATATGGTGGCCGACAGTGGCATCATACCACCGAAATAAGTACGTACATTGGTTTCGGTTAGTGCAGGGAAGCCGCCTACCAAATTTCGAGAAGATGAGGCCATAAATAAGAAAGTTCAACATGGCGGACGTTGTTGATCGTTACGTGTAGAATTTCGAAATGAAACCTGCTTAACTTTTGTAAGTAAGCTGTAAGGAATGAGCCTGCCAAATTTCAGCCTTCTACCTATACGGGAAGTTGGAGAATTAGTGATGTTGGAAAATTCAATATGGCGGCTGACAGTGGCGTCATACCACCGAAATAAGTACGTACATTGGTTTTGGTTAGCTCAGGGAAGTCACCTACCAAATTTCGTGAAGATGGGGCCGTAAATAAGAAAGTTCAACATGGCGGACGTTGTTGACCGTTATGCGTAGAATTTCGAAATGAAACCTGCTTAACTTTTGTAAGTAAGCTGTATGGAATGGGCCTGCCAAATTTCAGCCTTCTACCTACACGGGAAGTTTGAGAATTAGTGACGTTGGAAAGTTCAATATGGCGGCTGACAGTGGCGTCATACCACCGAAATAAGTATGCACATTGGTTTCGGTTAGCGCAGGGAAGCTGCCTACCAAATTTCATGAAGATGAGGCCATAAATAAGAAAGTTCAATATGGCGGACGTTGTTGATCGTTATGACCGTTACGCGTAGAATTTCGAAATGAAACCTGCTTAACTTTTTTAAGTAAGCTGTAAGTAATGGGCCTACCAAATTTCAGCCTTCTACCTACACGGGAAGTTTGAAAATTGGTGACGTTGGAAAGTTCAATATGGCGGCCGACAGTGGCGTCATACCATCGAAATAAGTACATACATCGGTTTCGGTTAGCGCAGGGAAGCCGCCTACCAAATTTCGTGAAGATGGGGCCATAAATAAGAAAGTTCAACATGGCGGACATTGTCGACCGTTATGACCGTTACGTGTAGAATTTCGAAATGAAACCTGCTTAACTTTTGTAAGTAAGCTGTAAGGAATGAGCCTGCCAAATTTCAGCTTTCTACCTACATGGGAAGTTGGAGAATTAGTGATGAGTCAGTCAGTCAGTCAGTCAGTGAGTGAGTGAGGGCTTTGCCTTTTATTATTATAAATAAATAAAATGTGGGCACCTCTGACATAGATTGTTGTAGACATGGAACACACATGAAATGCAAGTGTTCCAAATAACGACATAGTATTTATAAAAGGTGTGATTTTGCTTGACTTCTCACTCTATACAACTCCAAGCAACTAACACGCAGGTAAACAGAGTTGAGCTGAGAAAACTGTGCGCTGGTGGGGGATGTGATAGCAGGCTGCTTGCTGCTTATCCACACATTCAAAGGACAAAAGACGCTGACGGAGAGGTGAGAAGCGATTTAAGGTGGGACGGATCTACGAGTTTTTTTGTAGGCTCTGGTAATTCTAGTGTTAAAAAAGCAATCTTAAATAACAAAGTTCCAATATGTAATCTTAGAAACTGAATCCTTAGGCAGAGCAAGAGAAATAGAAAATACAAAACTCTAATAATAAATAACAACACTTACTGTACAACTCCACAAAAGAAAATGTTTGGCTGCTGTATTCTACTTCTGGCTCGAATATAAAGCTAGGAGGAGGACTAGGCAGCTCTGACCTAAGCACAGTCTCACCTCTTGGAAAACCACTCACAAAGCTGAAGGAGTAAAACCAATAATAAACAAAATCAACAGAAATAACATAAAAATGGGAAACTTAGTTCTTAACTTTGGTTTTTTGAACTGAAGCCCTCTCTATGGCTGGTTTCTACCTTGTCCCTGATGCTGCTGGTATAGACTTTTGCCTCCTGCCTCATTAATTAGATGAAGGATTTTTCAGAAGGATTCTTTTCTAATTGCTTAACTTTTTAAGTGCCTTACCTGCCCGTGGGTCCCCAACTGGTTTTGAACATGGACAACTTGAACAGTTTCAGGTGCCACTGACAGTCATTGACCTGATTGACTAATGTTGTTGACTTACTAAATTATCCACTCATCATTATTAGTAATTTGCCTGGATGTACTAAGAAAATCTTAATTTCCATATAATTAGGCTCAATTTTGTTATGCTTATTTAGGTATTATCGGTTGTAATTTGGCAGTTATTTAGCTAGAAAAGATGAATTGATTTAATCATTGTAGAGGTGGAAAAAAAATGCATTTGGCTCCTGACTCATTAACGCTGCTTCTGCAGATGCTGAAAATGCTTTTTTTTTAGTTACCGAGGTGATCAAGGCTGAGAAAAAGATTTGAAGAAGAATAAAAGAGGGCAATAGATGTTAACAGTCCTCAAAATGGGAGACAGACAGAGCAGGAATTACATTGTGAGGTGAGGAGTGCACGGGTTGCAGCACCACTTAATCTGTCCCTTTAAACATGTGGCAAACCTCGAGATGCAGTGAGCTCTCTGTGACCACAAATTCATATTGGTCACTCTGGCACAGCTCTGGCATTCATAATTGTATTAATGTTGATGGTGAAGTACATGGTAGAGTAATTTAAATGAAAATTTTCAGTCATGAAAAGGTCATGCAGCATTTTCCATGCACACTATTGTTGCTAGGTGCCTAAAAGAAAACTGAAAATAAAAAAAGCCTTTGGACCTTGTAGACTAACATTGTTAAATGGCAAACAAAAGTAGGAACATTACATTTAAAATGTCATTTATGAAAAAAATATATAAAAGATCATTATGAACTCAGAGAAATCAATAATTACCAAAGAACTGGATAAATGTTGCAAGCCCATTTGCCTGAAATGAGGAGATTTAATTTCCATGATGAAAGGGTCCAACATAGAAAAGCATTACAAATCCTCTCAAACATGAACAATTTCAAGGTCTGGCATGCTAATAAGCAAAAAACAAAATTTTCAATCAAGAAAGGATTAGACACTGTTACATAAGCCATCAATGTGGTGAATGAACTTGTCAGCTAAACATTTTAGTGACATTATTCACAAGTGTGATTCTGTTCCATCACCTATACCATCTTGAAATAATAGCATGCTGCAGGATTTTAAAATGACTCTGAAAAAATTGAGGGCTGATATTTAGCTTTAGACAAGACAATAAATACATTGCATAATGCCAGGTTGGCTTGTAACCTGCAGAGTGTCATAGCTGATTTTAGAGTCATAAGGAGTTTTATTCCTTATTACCAATACCAATTGCGTCAGTGGGTGAGGATTTACTTCATAAGGTTGCATACTGGAAAAAAATGTGGACTACAGAACAAATCTAGTCATTTAAAACAAATAACACATTTAAAAGATATATTTTAGTTATAGAACAGTGTACAATGTGCCTTTACTAACAAAGGTGGAATGATAAATCATAGTGGATTGCAATTGCACATTTTATTGCACTTAAATAATTTTCTGTACCACTTCCTATTAGCTGTACACATGAATAGATATACACATTACAAACATATACACAGTCTGAAATAAATACTGAAATTGCTGGTTCATTTCTTATATTTGTACATCTGCCTTCTCAGAACTATACACTCGGATGTTTGCAGTATTTAGCCTTGGAATTTTTGGAGCACCTGCATCTTATGATCACAGTCTATGCTGTGAAGAATAGGCTTAAGCCAAGCAATCTTTAACTTTACGCATCAAAAGAGGGATTTTAAAATTACTTCTAAACGTAATTTGAACGTAAAAGAGATTTAGGAATTGAAAATAAATGTTGTGCTTCCTAAGTTTAGTTAACTGTTTAGTAATAATACACTAATATGGTAACAGAACAATTTGAATAAACTAATAACAGCATTAGAGTTATTTACTCTATACTTGATACCAATTAGCGAACTGGATTTTTAATACCCTGAAAATGAAGGGCAGATATTGTGGAAATAGAATGACCCCCTCTTACATTTAAATATATTTGTGTCATTTGTTTCAGTTTTTGCATTTATTTATATCTTTCGGGGAATGTCATCTGCACCATTCGGAGAATCCCATGGTCATGACATTTGTGGTATTTAAGATGAACTCACTGTTTGTTTTGTGTCTGCTTTATGAACATTTTCTAAAGAAAGTAATCTATAAAATTGCTGTCCATTTTGCCTATTGCAAAATGCAAACTTCTAGTTAGACTTACTGGCTTCTAGGCTTCTTGAATTAATGACAACAAACAGTGGCGCAGCTTGAGTTCATCCCACTCGGGGCGGGGCGGGGCGGTGCGGTGCAGTGCTTCAGTTTTCCGCCCTCCAACATATCTGAATATGCTAACCTATTTAAACAGAAAATTTAAATAACGTATAGAGAAAAACAGCAATAATTTTTCACATATAATTATTTATAAGCATCAACTAGACAAGAATATAGTATAGATGCACTGATAAGCCCGGTTCTAAATATAATTACACTGTGAAAACCAGAACCAGTGTAGTGTACAAGTGATAGGTGGGGATGTTTTCTGTGCAGAGCAAGAGCGTATTCGGATTGATGGCGAAACTAAATTATAAATTAGTTGTTTATCTTCCTAGAAATTATTATCAATGTAATGTTTATGTTTAATTTTATTTCCTCATAAATTTCAACTGCTGTGTCTGATGCCGTCACAGAAGGACAGTCTGAAAATTATTTTTGAAGCATTTGTGGATAAAAATCAGCGAATTTAACTTTTTTCATTCATGAGTGATATTTTTCATGAATTGTTCTGAGCCTTTTGGCCAATAATGCTACCCCCAAAAATGTACCACCTGTGCGGACCGCCCCCTCCACTCTCCCTAGCTACGCCATTGACAACAAATGACTTGATTTGGCCAACGATTCTGTTACTTTATCCCATAGGAATTGACCCTGCAGTCTTTCTTTTTTGGATCATCCCAAACAAAACAAGAAAAGTTTTACCTGCTCTCTTCTTCACTCACCCTCTACTCAGAGCATTAATGTGTTTTCAGGCAAGTAAAGTTCATAATTTCAGAATAGGTATCCACTTCATATAATCAGAGATCACACCTTCATACTGATCTGTCAATGCCATTACAACAAAAATTACACATAATGTCAGGTCATGTCATCTTCATCAGGGATGTATGCATTAGGAAATACATCTGACCATATTAAGTAGCTTTTCTGATCCAATGTTAAATAAAGTTAAGACAGCATTGTAATTACTATATGCTTTTAGCATTGTCTTATTTATCATGTCACAACTAAATATATAAAAGAAAAACTTCTGCAGACACTCATCATCTGTGATTAGATTAGATAAACTTTATTAATCATGTAGGGAAATTTAGATGCATACTGGTGCCGAAATATAAAAGCAAAGATACAGCCTCACAGGACAAATAATATAGTCAATCAATTGATAGATAAAAAACATAAATGAATGTAAATTGTGCACAAATTGCAAAATTACCTTAGAGTGCAAGCCTTAAGTGTGGGTCATTGGGAGGAAACATTGAATCACCTGTTAGCAGTGGGCAGAAAAGACCCCCAGAGTAGCTTCTTAGCACACCATGAAGAAATGAGCCTTGTGACTAAAAGTACTCCAAGAGAGCACCTCCTGGAGGGGATGGAGGGGATTTTTCATGATGGCATCCAATTTTGCCACCATCCTCTTTTCCACAACAGCTTCCAGTGTGTCCAGAGTTAGCCCTGTGATGGAACAGGCTTTCCTGAAAAGTTTGTTCAGGCATTGTGCATCTTTTGAACTCAAGTGATTATGGTCAGATTTGAACCAATGTTGCAAAAAAACAGGGTTGTATGATTTTTTAACATTTTGCTTATAACAGGTCCAGGGTCCAGTTTTCCCTTGTTGCATGGTTCACAAACTGGTAAAAATTGGGGAGGGTGAAGGGAAGTGAAATATGGTTAAAATCTCCAGAAACTGTGATGAAAGTGATGGAATGGTCAGTAACGTATTTGCTGTTGCGATTGCCACATTTGCCAAGGGCAATATGTAAACTGCCAGAAAAACGGCTTGTGAAAACTCTCTTGGTATATAATACTGCCATAAGAAAGAACATTTTATGGAATGAGAAAATAGTTTAGCTTGCATCCTTTCCCAAATGGTGGTCTGTACTTCTTCTCATGATCAGCAGTCCAGCTTGTGCAGCGAGGCACTGCATCCAGCCAAAACTCATTAGGTGCAGGTTTTCCAATTGTGAGCCTGGAGAATCAATGCCTGATGAGTTCAGGTTTTAGAAAAGACCTTCATTCAAAGCTAGATCACAGCAAAACAAATACTAATCAGTTTAGTGTACATTCCATAATGCCTCGAATGTCACAAATAGCAAGTAACAATTACAATAGTTAATACTATGGATTATGCGATTGGGACACATCTGAATGGCCTTAAGAATAGTACTACCATGCTAGACCAGGGGGTGGTGAGCTGCGCTAACTCTCTTTCTCAATCTTCTGCAGACCATTCACGGGAAATCTCACCAGGTCCCAGTGCCAGTGATAACATCACTTCCGTTTCCAGAGTCAGTGATGACGTCACTTCCAGTCCTGGTGCAAGGTCTGGTTGCCCTGCAATTACCCCACTAGAGCATTTTGATATATTTGTAAATACTAATTTGGTTTGTCATAGATGCCATATCCTCCATTTGCAGAATCATTCATATAAATCGCCTCATATCGCTGACCCATTAATATGCTGCCACTGGATCATTTCTATTCACAGTATATACCAGCATTTAAGTTTTATGTTTTATTTTTCCCCCTTTAACTTCTCTTAGGTTTCAAATGATCTTTAAAAGCAATCCTCCTTTCCTCGGTATCTTTTCAAAGAAGTTGAGACAAAAGTCATTAGCTCAAGGCGTGTTTCTAATCACGCACCTTTTGCAGGTTTCCATTCCTTCTTGCAGCAAAATCAATGTAAAAAATTCTAACTGAGGTGGCTGCAGATACATTTCATCTAAGGTCTACAGGATGCACACATTGCCAGGTTACTGAGCGTATGTGCTCAGCATGTTCATGTTAATAAACTGCATTGTAAAAATAAATTAAAATCTCCTTCCTTTCCATTTCATGTCCTCGGGTGGCAGGCTGGCTTAGCGACATCGATGGATTGCAGAAGGAGCTGCAATGAGAAGCTGCCCTTTGACAACTGTGCATTTTTATCTTTTAATTGTTTGCAAAGTGGCCATGTGCTAGAGGGCAGGCATGTGGTGGCCCTGCAGTACAACTCTGCCAATTGGGGAATTGGGGTTGTCTGCTTGTCCCTTTAGGGTTGGGTCCGAGTGTCTTTTAATAGCCAAGGGCTATCAAAGCACAGGATAAAATATGATGTGCTTAAATAAAATATATTCAGAGGGACTGAGTGGTGTTTTTAAAGCCAATGATGTAGTGCTCACACTTTAGTGAGTTTTCTTATTAGGCTCACCCAGAGATCACTGCTAACATCTGCATTTTGCAAATCGACTATTTTGTGGATTATCTTTCTAATTGTCTTCTTTTAATCACTTCACAGAAACAAGAGTACATTATTATATCAAAAAGAAAAGATTTACCTGAATTTAAAATAAAAAATACACTGACACTATAAAACAGTTTTTTCTTTCTAAAAAAACAAAACACTGTTAAAAGTAGAGTGAGTAGACAGCATGGACATTAATGCCATTTATGTGTCCCAATATATGCCTAAAAAACATTTACAGTTAGGTTCAAAAGCCTTTGGACAGGGACATAATTTTGGCTCTCTACACCGTCACAATGAATTTGAAACAAAGCAATCAAAATGGGATTGAAGTGTAGACATTCAACTTTAATTCAAGGGGTTTAATAAATTTATTGTATGAACTGTTTAGAAAACATACATTTTTATACATGGTCCCCCTATTTTCAGGGGCTCAAAAGTATTTGGACAGACTAACAATATTATAAATATAATAATCATTTTTCAATATTTGGCTGCAAATCATTTACAGTCAATGACTACCTGACGTCTGGGACCCAATGAGCATCTCCAAGTGCTGGGATTCCATTCTAGTGATACTTTGCCATGCCTTTATTGCAGCTGTCTTCAGTTGCTTCTTGGTCTCCAGTTTTTTGCAGTTATCATTAAAACACATGTAGGGTACGTACCATGCAAGTAACAGATAAAATATTGATTTTGTGTAGAGTGTTCCTTTAAAGAGGCATGTTAGCCAAAATAACCCCCCAACATCTAGGTGTTTCAAGGTTTCTGTTTGGATCCCATCTATTCCTTTTGAGGGAGAGACAGTTATGGCACTACAGCAATGTGGTGCAATTCCTCGAGGGTGATCCAGTTCATAGGATCCTCATCACTGAGGAATTGAGTGACTATGTGCACATAACACCTGACTGTGGCAGATAGATGGTCATTTCTGAAAGGTGGGACTGGACTGCATGTCTGCCTAGGGGCTTGCCAACCAGGATTACAAGCTGTTTCACTGTGTGGTGAATGCAGCAATGTGCTGTACCTATGCATGCCTCCCCAAACTGGTCTGACCTTACCTATCAGGAGTACACATTTTCAGACAGCCTATAGTGCCTATAAAAGAATTATTCAACCCATGGATGTTTTCATATTTAATTACTGCACAAGATTGAATCGCGGTGGATTTGATTGGCTTCTTTGACTCTGATCAATAGAAACAGACTTTTTAAGGTCAAAGTTTAAACAGATTTTTGTGAAGTAATCTAAAATGATGATAAATGTAAAACATAAACCAATTAATCTCTAAAGTATTTACTCCCTTCAAGTGAATATTTATTTAGTAGATACACTTTTGCTAGCTATGTTTTTATTATTATGTTTATTTATTTTATTATTATGTTTTATTAGCCTATGTGCTCGGGTCTCTATTAGCTTTGTGCATTTGGACATTGCCAATTTCCCCATTCTTCTCTGGAAAACAGCACAAGCTGTATTAGGTTGCATGTGGATCATGAATGAAAAGCCTTTGTCAACTCCAGCCACAAATCCTCAATTAGATTGTGATATGAACTCTGACTTAGCCACATCAGGACACAAGCATTGTCGTTTTAAGTGTAAAGCCTTCATTTGACTTCATGATTTGACTTGTCTTACTGGACCACAAATTTCTCAAGGTGAGCGTTTCTTTCAGTCTGCATCAAGATTGTTTCAGGATTTTTCCTGCATTTTGCTGCATTAATTTTAGAAACCTTTCAGCGCCTACTGCAGCGGAACATCCTCACTGCATGATACTGCCACCACCATGCTTCATGTTAGGAATTGTGTGGTTTTATAATGTACAGTGACAGATGTGGCATTTAGGCTGATGGCCAAAAATTTCAATTTTGGTCTTAGCAGACATAAGAACCTTCTTCCAAGTGACTTCAGAGTCTCACATGTGTCTTATAGGAAAACTCTACCTGTTATGTTTCAGCCAGGGAGCCAACCGACTTGTGTTATTCTTATCTTTATGCTGAATTTTGATTCTTTTCTTTCTTTTAATATTTTGATTTATGTTAATTATTTGGATCATTTTTTGTTTTTTCTAGTTTTGTGGTATTTTAACAGAGGTGGGTAGTAATAAGTTACATTTACTCCATTACATTTACTTGTGTAATTTAAAAAAAAAAAAATTGTACTTCTAAGAGTAGTTTTACTGCACCATATTTTTTACTTTTACTTGAGTACATTTGTGAAAAAGAAACGCTACTCTTACTCTGCTACATTGGGCAACTCTCCAATCGTTACTTTTTTTCCCCCATCAGATACGCTAATTCTGTATGTTTGCTAGACAGAAGCCTCCAGTGGAGCTACTGCATGACCGTTTCACCAATCACACGTAGCAATAAGAATCACAAGACTCCGTTTCACCAATCAGACGTAGCAACAATAATCACATGGCTCTGTTTCACAAATCAGATGTCACATGCAGTAACACGACCACACACACATTGTGGCGGCATAACGGCACAAACTCCTCACAGACAGCGGACAGGGAAAGAAAGAATACAAGTGAAACCTCAGTTTGCAAGCATAATTCGTTCCAGAAACGTGCTTGCAATCCAAAGCACTCGTATATCAAAGAGAATTTCCCCATAAGAAATAATGGAAACTCAAACCTTTTCATATAAAAATGATTAATACAAAATATAAAGTAAAAATACATAAAACAAATTAACCTGCACTTTACCTTTGAAAAGAATCATGGCTGATGTGAGTGAGTTTCTAAACTCTTGGGGGATTTCACCCAACGGGACGACACGCAGAAGAGCGTCCTGGAAGTGACCGGAGGCATCCAGCACTGTAGCAGTTCGCCGTAAAAGCGATTCCGAAAAGATCGTGGTCATGCTATAAGCACCTGCCATTGATAGGTGATACAAGGAACATTATAAATGCTCAGGGTACAGTATTACTTAGCCACTAACCTGGGCATGACCCTGCCTGACTGCTGTGTCTGTGTATAGGAGAGTGGCAGATCCCGCTACAATAAATAACCGCACTGTTCCTGTTTCGAGCTGAATAAAGATGGTGTCGCTAAAGTATTGAGACTCAGCTTCAAGTTTTGGGGTGCAAGAAGGGGACTCACACGTCACAACACACACACACGGTCACAATGCTGTAGTAAACGCTCGTACGGATGTTGAGTGAGGCAAGCCGACTGACGATTGCCCACAATCCTGCAGCGAGAGAGAGAAGAACCATCAGCTTAGTTGTGATCACGTGACGCTCAGCAGACAAAGCATATACAGTACGAACTACTCATATTGCAAGACCTCACTCGTTTATCAAGTCAAATTTATAAAAAAATTTTAGCTCATCTTGCAAAGCACTCGCAAACCAAATTACTTGAAAAATGAGATGCAACTTCTCTGAGTAAAGAACAAGCACGTTTTAGCCGAACGTGCACAGACACAGACAGTCAAGGTAAAGTGAGACTTCTTGTACGTGCACGAGCTGCTTTGTTCTAATGTTATTTTCTATCAGCTGTGCTATTTGGAGGGCAAGTGAATGTGCAGTATTATACGGTCAGTGTACAGTATATCTTGTCACTGTAAGTAGTTTGTGCTGTTCAAACATACATGTTACCTACTGTAGATATTGGCTTCAATAGCTTTGTTGTGAAAAATCTGAGATTTGGAACTTTGTGTTGTTTAAGAATCTTTATTTTGTGAAGATGCTATTTATTTTTACTCAATTTTTATTTTATTATCTGGAAATAGACAAAAATATAAAATGTGCAAATTCTGCTGTCTTATTACAACATTTCTAAAAAATAAATCATTTATTATGATCAAACAGTTACTCATTACTTGAGTAGTCTTTTCACTAAGTACTTTTTTACTCTTACTTGAGTAATTTTTTGGATGACTACTTTTTACTTCTACTTGAGTAATATTATTTTGAAGTAACACTACTCTTACTTGAGTACAATTTTTGGCTACTCTACCCACCTCTGGTATTTAATTTTCATGCACCTATGCTTGCTTATTATATTCCATGTATTTTGTGGGTGGTTCCCCAAGAGGCAGGGTCACCCATCAATTTCCATCAAGGGACTGCTCTCTACCCTATATAGAATTGTGTTTAGCGATTCTGTAGAGTTCTGTTGTGATTATTAATGTGTTTATTGTCAGTTCTTTGGATTTTATGGCCTGTTGCTCTGCTTCCTGGCTTCTCCTTGGATTTGTGTTTTTGGAACTTATTCACCAATGGATTGCCTGTTTTGTTAAGGAAACTCCTTCTGGGCCTTGTGTGCTCTTTGAAGCTTATTGAGCAGCAGAGCACTTTGAAAATAATTTGTTTTATTTTATAAAGATTTTTCTTTGGACCATTTGTTTGGTTTACAAGGCAAATGTTAACACATCTTTTGCAGCAGTTTTTGTGACTTTGTGCTGTAGAACTCTGGAGTTCATGGCACTACCAAAGATGACATGTATGTTTTGTCTCTTTTGCCACATTCCCCATAAAGCTGAAACTGATGGAGCATCAAGCTAACAACTGTTAATTGCATAGACTCTAAAGTCTTCAATATAACTTAACTTCTCCTTCAGAGTTCTCATAAGGCTCTTGGTGGCCTTCCTTACTACAACAATAATTTATTTTTTGTATGGCTCAAAATCACACAAAGAGTGCCGTAATGGGCTTTAACATGCTCTGTTCCCTGACAGCAACTCCTCCGTAGGAGAAAAATGAAGGAAATCTTAGGAAAGGCAATTCAGAGACTTGCTATTCATGGAGTTGCTTGGAGTACTCTTTTGACTTCATTGTGTAAGTTAGGCCACCATACTAACTCAACATAAGAATAAGAATTTCTCTTGATTACAGATAGAAGTTACAGAATTAGTTCAATTAAGACGACCTAAAACCAACTGGCTGCACCGGTAATGTAGGTGTGTCATATTAAAAGGGGTGAATACTTATAATAATTATTTTGTGTTTTATATTTGTAATGAATTGGAATCACTTTGTAGAGATCTATTTTCACTTGTAATAAGCAAAGAATTGATGCAGCAAAGTCAAAATGAGTTGGGGAATTGCCCTGTATAAAGTCTGGTGGACTGATGAAAAAATAAGTTGAAAAATTGATCAAAACAAAACGTTTCACAAAATACAGTAGTGAACTCATGGTGTATATAGAAAATGGCGATCGGAAGGAAGTATGGCTGAAAGTGATGTCATAATGGGAAGACGGAAGTGACATCATCATGAAGAGACCAGAAGTGATGTCATCAGTAGAAGCCAAAAAAGTGCCATAATCATAGGGGGCCCGGAAAGTGATGGCATCAGGAGGAGACGGAAAAGTGACATAATCATAGGGGGCCAGAAGTGACGTCATCTTCTGGAGTCAGAATTGGAAGTGGTGTCAGATTGCCATTTTGAGAATCCGGAAATGGTGGAGGTAAGTCAATTAGACCATTAGTTTTCTTTCACCAGACTCAAAGAAGAAGAGGAGAAGCATTAATGTCCATCCAATTTATTTTATTTGAAATTCTGTTATCTGGAAAGGACCATAGGTAAGGCCACCACCTATTCTGTTAACCATTCTGAGTTGTACCTCTCAGTAAAAAAATATTCACTTTCTTCGCCTACTGCTGATGAAAGTGAAGAAGACGACAAGTGAGACAAATCTTAAAATGTTACATGTGTTTATCTCAGGCATGTAATTTACTGAAAACAGTATGAGCTGCAGCCACAATTACTTATGGAATTCCATAGCTAAGCATTTATTAGCTTTTATTCCACCATAACCAGCAGCACAGATTATCATTCATCCAGGCTTAAAGTGTTTTCATTTGGACGATTTTCTTTTATTTCATAAACACTCCAATTGTGGCACATGCCAGCAAGACATACAGTGCGGTATTATGGAGTTGTGCGCATCTGCCATACTTTATTCTAATCATAACTCATTGAATTGTTTACAGGCAGATTGTTTGTGACTAACTGAGATCTGAATAGAAGCCCCTCAAACCCGGCCTCGATCCCTCATTGTCTGGAATTTTCCCTTGGTTTCTTCTCAGCAAGTTAAGGTCACTAAAATTCAAAATCTGTTATTAAGAAGAATCTTTATTTGCCTCACAAAGTGAGATGATGACTTTTTTCACGGAGCAATGTCTTTTGCCAGTTTCAGCAATCTGGCGACACTGTGGTTGTGGCTTAGGCCAGAGTCACACTAACAGACAGCATGCCACACTCAACAACTACAGCTGCCCGATGTCACTGTCACATTCTTCTCCTGGCTGGGATTCACATTCATGGTTTATGTCTTTTTCGTTCATTGTTGATTCTTTGATTTATGTTGTTTATGTGCATCATTCTTTTCTTCTTTTCTCACGATAATTCGCTCATCTCAGGGCTTGTTGGCTGCCTCCTAATTGCTCATGTGTGACACACTTTGATACTAAATAGTCTTTTCTGTTGATCAATTTCAGGCAAGCCAAATGAATCCATTGTGTTTCAGTGTTGCATAATAATAAAATGTGAAAACCTCAGAAGGGTGAATACTTTTGATAGGCAGTGTAATTCTGAAGAGTCCTTGAGGCGTACCACACCATGGTCATAAACTTTAAGGGGGAAGAAAGATAATATTGAATAATATTGGGTTTTAAGAAGTAAATTTAAAATTTCTGTTAGTAAGTTCCACGCGCAGTTCCACGATATATTAAAGAGTAATATTATTACTTATTATATGACTGACACCTTTATCCAAGTTGACTTAATATTTGAGAAACAATTGGTGACATTTCTTTTGTTTTTTTTCTCACACAGAGGAGTAAGTGACTTGCTTATGGTCACACATTGTCAGCAGCAGCATTTGAACCCACAACCAAAACAGGTGCCATATGTTCCTCATTAAAAGTGCACTTTAATATTAAGTTTACCACAAAACCTATAATATCTTACTAACTCAATGTGGTACCGCTCAGTAGACCCCCTAGTACTCCAACAAGCTTTACTGACAATCACAAGGTTGTCAGAAAAATATCTAGCCATTGAAAATATTATTTCTCATTAAATATGGAAGAACATAAACATACTGTACATTGTTTGCTAAATGTGCAGAATATTGTAGCGGTCAGAAGCCGCTAAGATTCACAGAGTTGTTCGTGATGATGATTTATTTATTTTACTCGAGGATTACCTGGGACAACCCCAGCCTTGGCACGACACACACACACTACAGAGACAACAAAGAAAAACACCCTGGGAATTTAAACGATAAAGTATAATGAAGTTAAATTAACTAAATGAAAACAACGAAGATGTATGGCAGAAAAACGGCAGGCAGTTCAACAAATACAAGCACCAAACAAACAAAACAAACTTTTTCTCTTCGACCCCTGCCCTTCTTTTAAACCCCTCTGGCCACCTTGGACCCCAACAGCCCCTGCAAGGACTGCTGGGAGATGCAGTTCTAACTAATGGTAGCACTGCTACAATCCCCAAAGGGCATCACCCGAAACTGGAACAACCCCTCTGGGGTGATGATGGCGGTCTTCTCCATGCTACTCTTCCCCATCCTTACCTGCCAATACCCGGATTTCAGATCTAGGGAGCTAAAAACCGCTGCCCCATTCAAAGACTCCAAGATGTCATGTATGAGGGGCATGGGGTAAGCATCATCCAAGGTCTTCTTGTTCAGCTTCCGATAGTCCACACAGAATCGGTAGGTCCCGTCGGCCTTCTGAACGAGCACCGCAGGGCTAGCCCATGGCGAGGTGGAAGGCTCAATGACCCCATCCGCCAACATCTGGTCGACCCACTTCTTGATTATTCCTCTTTTCAGAGGCAAAACTCTGTAAGCTCTGTGCCGAACAGGGACAGGGTCGACTGTGTGAATGTGGTGACACACCACCTCAGTCCGACCCAATTTGTCCGTCCACACAGAGTGCCACCACCTAAGCAGCGGCTAAACGAGCTCCGGCTGTTCAAGAATAGCCTTTTCTACTGGGCTGGGCTCGTCCACCAACTGCGCGAGGTAATAACACAAGTTAGGCCAAACCAGATTACCTTGAGCCTTCGTCCCAAACCGATGGACTCCACCCCCTGGCAACTCATACTCCAGCCACGACAGATGGATGGTAAGACCTACCGACACAAGAGAGTCCATTCCCAGTACCAAGGGCATTGACAGATGGTCATCTTCCAGGATGTAAACTTCTGTCTCCCAGTGTGTCTCATGTAAGAAGAACCTCATAGGAACCCTGCCCTTTGCCCCGTGCGCCCTTCCATCCGCAAGAAAGAATTTTACTTTTGCACTTTCCCTTAACTGCTCATGAGGCACTTTAAGCTTTTCCCACAAGCTGTATTTCAGAAGGGTATAAGTGCTCCCTGTATCTACGACCGCCTCCCCAGTGACACCCCGCACTTGTACGGGCACCACTAAGAGGGGCAAGGTGGCTTGCACCAGGGTGAGATCGGCCCGGGGATCCACTGGGGCTTTCCCTCGCGGTTTCGGACAGGGGACATCTCGAGACGTGGGACCCTTTCGAGACCCACTAAGCCCGATAGCCGCCCAATCCTTTTCCACTCGGGACCCCACCTTCACCAACTCATCGACCGATTTCACGACACCCCTCAGAGTAGCGGCCACCCGAGGGTCACATGCATCAAGGACACGTCGCAATATCTCTTCCTCACGCATGTCAGATCGCCACTTCAGACACAACGCACGGAATTCAAAGACCATGTCCCGGAGGCTCTGCGATGGTTTTTGTACAAAGGTGCGGAGCTTTTCTTCCAATAGCGCCTGGTATTCGTCAGAGAGGAACGCATTCAGGAAAGCAGCGCGAAACTCTGCCCAGGTGTTGCACTTGTGCCGCTCAGCAAACCACCAAGAGCGTGCCGGCCCGCCGAGTGCCGTGTTCAGGAATCCCCGCAGCTCGGCTCCACTCAGAGGATGCAGCTCCACGAACATGTCGACCTCCTCTACAAAGTCGACAATGCCCGTGGGTGCACACTGAGGGGCCAGCTTTGGAAACTCCATTCGCGACACCACAACGGACAAGGACGACTGTCCCCAGTCGTTCCTCACTCCCGTTACAGGAGTCGACTGCCCCAGAGGCTGCGTGACGGCACGCCAGCTCTCTTGCACCTGCCTCCTGATCTCCTCTCTCATATTGGCTTCCAGGCGCTGCACACACTTCGCGAAGGACTGTTCCAGACGCTGCACCCTCACAACCGCCTCTCCGGAAACTCGGGCGGCCGTGGCATCGATAAGGTCATGGACAGTTTCATCACGATTCAGAAAACTGCGGGCGATGTCATCAACCCGCGTCTCTAGCTGTTCTAGGTGCAGCGTCAGGTCTTGCAGAAGCTGTCCCTCACCGATCTCGGGCTGCTCCGGACTGGAGACACACAGGGTATCCAGCAGGCTCAACTCCTCCTCGAGAGGGGCTCTGACCGTAACGTGACGCGGCCTAGGCAGCGGACGCACATCAACCAGCGGCTCACTTAGTTCAAGTTCATCGCCTTGCACTGCGCTTACAACAGACATGCTTCTGAAAGGATGTTAGTGAAGTTGCACTAGAAGGGGACGTAAATAACCCTGGCTCCTACCCGGCTCGCCAAAATCTGTAGCGGTCAGAAGCCGCTAAGATTCACACCGTCGTGCGTAACGGTGATTTATTTATTTTACTCGAGGATTACCAGGGACAACCCCAGCCTTGGCACGACACACACACACCCACACTACAGAGACAACAAAGAAAAACACGCTGGGAGTTTAAACGATAAAAAGTATAATGAAATTAAATTAACTAAATGAAAACAATAATACCACCCCTGATCCCTTCGGCGATATTACATTTAACAGATAAACACGACAAACACGCAGTAAAGTCCATGGATGAAATGAGCAGCGGAGAAGTTAAGTCCAGCGATTGGTATGAAGAGAGGGAAGTGGAAAAACACAGTCCTACCAGTAATTGCTGAAGTATGATGACAGACGAATGGTTCGGGAGCGCTCCTTCTTCCGAGAAAGCCAATGAATCCAGACACCGTCCTCAGTAAACAGTAGACAGGTAGACAAAGGATTCCAGACCCCAACAAACAATACAATCCAGGACACGAAGATGTATGGCAGAAAAATGGCAGGCAGTTCAACAAATAACTACAAGCACCAAACAAACAAAATAAACTTTCTTTCTCTTCGACCCCTGCCCTCCTTTTAAACCCCTCTGGCCACCTTTGACCCCAACAGCCCCTGCAAGGACTGCTGGGAGATGCAGTTCTAACTAATGGTAGCACTGCTACAATATTATATGACCAAGATCAAGATCCATGGTCAAGATGGAAGCACTTATTTTTTGGTTAATAAGAGAGGGTATTACTACAACATTTGCTCATCCTCATGTTGTTAGGTAAGCAGCATTAGCAAAGTACAACCAGGTGTCTGTCTGCTCTTCTCTCCTTCAACATTTTATTCTTTTTTTCAATGATGTTTGGCTTTATATATTTGATTGTAATTGTCCTTTCCTAAATGTTGGCCAACAACTAAACTGCCAGGATATTCCCCTTTTCAAATAAATTCTTCCTCTGAAATACAGTACAGACATCACCATTATGCTGTCTTGTTTAACACAGTCCCTGTCTTTTGTATTGTATTTAGTCACATGCAGTCATCATTTAAATGCAAAATAAAAACAAACAATATCAATTAATTGTGAAATGGAATCTGCTTTGTAAGAAGTTGTTGGGGTGAGGGTACCAACAAGTTGGTAATGAATAAAGGGAAGCTCAAGAAACATAAAAGAAACCCTCAACATAAAAGACAAAATCACACTGGCAAATGGAGCAGCCCTTTGCACATTTTTGTGGCAGACAAGTAGGTCCTTGCATGCATGGTGACCCTGAAGGGAAATAGAGTGCACGAAGGACAAACATCAGACAAAACACCTCTTGGTTAACAGGCAGCACTTACAGGGTGGTGGTTGTAGAAGATGGAGGCCAGATTACTTATTTAAGGACAAGGCTATAGAGGGCTGACAGTAAGTCATTCCTCCATTCCACTTTAAAAATGTCCATTAGGTTAAGACTATATAATGTGATTGCTGTTTGTTTTAATGGGTTAAAGAAAATTGCTAAAATGTTTATAAAATTTAGTAGGCATATGCACTCCCATTTTTCAGCAGAGTGGAGGAATTTAACCAATGTTCCGTCAATTAGATTCTTTTTCTCACACAGCACAATGGTGTGAGTTCTGCCCCACTAACCCAATTATAGTCACCAGCAGCTGCAGACAAATAAATAAAAAAGGCATTAGTTTGTGAAAGCGACAATGTTACCCTACATACATACAGTATACTGGTGCTAGATAGATGCCCACAATATTGAATTCCTGTTTATTTAATTTCTTCATGGATGACTTGAAAGTTTTCAATTACTGAAGCAAAAACTATTCAAATGTCATCCTGCAATTTATTGGAGTTGATGTGGCACAAAGGGAAAAAAGATTAAAATTCAGTTAATATTACAGAATGTTAACATATAATGGGTAGTGTCAGCTGAATAGCCTATTTTCATACCTTAACATTTAATTAATTATCTTTAAGTTGCAGTCCTCATGTTTAAGAGATTTTACATTCGTATTTGACTCCAAGGATACAAATTGAAAAGCGGCTGCTGTCTGGCATTTAGAAACAAATTATAGGACTTAAGTATTAGCTTTGTATGAAGCCTTTTTAAATTTCTGAGTTTGTAAATGATTTTACAGCATTAGATCCTTCTTCTGTTTAGGATTGCTATTGCAGTATAGTCTTCATGATAATTCTCATTAAATATTAATATTAGAATGTTCTGGTTAACATTAAGTTTATTTAATTAGTATGCATCCTCAGCAGGGGCGGCATGGTGGCGCAGTGGTAGCGCTGCTGCCTCACAATAAGGAGACCAGTGTTCACTTCCTGGGTCCTCCCTGCGTGAAGTTTGCATGTTCTCCCCGTGTCTGCGTGGGTTTCCTCCAGGTACTCCGGTTTCCTCCCACAGTCCAAAGACATGCAGGTTAGGTGCATTGGTAATCCTAAATTGTCCCTAATGTGTGCTTGGTGTGTGGATGTGTGTGTGTGTGTGTGCCCTGTGGTGGGCTGATGCCCTGCCCGGGGTTTTTTCCAGCTTTGCTCCCTGTGCTGGCTGGGATTGGTGCCAGCAGACCCTCGTGACCCTGTGTTAGGATATCGCAGGTTGGACAATGACTGACTAATATCCTCAGCCGAACAGTTATCAATCCAGTCTCCACTCCTGCTTGTATGGCAAACTGGGGGCCTCAGCTTCATAACTACAAAACTAATCTGTTGGTCAGTTTGTAAGACTTGATATTTTTTCTGATAAAGATTTGCTTTGTTGCCAGCCATTTGTTATTAAGAAGCAATGCTATTTTTAAAAGTCAAGTCATACTTAAACTAAGGAAAGGAAGATGTAGCCATCTTGTTGAGTCATCCATACAAGAAGGCATCCTGACTTTTCAGTGGGAACAATTTTCCTTTTTCAAATACATTTTCTTTCATGCCCAAAGGGTCATATTTTTCATTGCTATTATTGGTACTTTTTGTGGAAAACAGAGTAAGAAAATGTTTTAAAGTGCTTAGGCATCAACTGAAAAAAGTTCTACACAAGAAGAAGATGACTGGTGACAGAAAAAAAGCAATAAAGGGTATTGTACAGCAATCAGGGATAAAGTGTGCTACAAACATGTAGGAGACAGCAGGGAAGATTCGCATAGATGAAATGCTGGTAAAGCTGAGGGAAAGGTAGCAGATGAAGGAGTTTTCTTTCTTTATTATTCTAAATGCCTTGCTCAGTAGACTCAACACATTTTTCATTTTTTAAGTATAACTGTATACTGTATTTGAAGTGAATCACAGTTTACTCTTCCTTTCTATTTGAAATGAGATGGGAGCATGGAGGGAAGTGATGCAAGGCAGTTTGACAATCAATCATTTTGAGTCTGTATAACTCTTTATTCAGCTTGGACTGCAAGAGCCCCAGACAGAACATATCTCAAAGGGTTTACTGGGAGCCCTAAAGAGCCAGACCAGGACACAGTGCCTATAGAGAATATTAACCCCCAGGAAGATTTCTTATTTTATTAATATACATTGAATTACAGTGGATATAGTTTAGCTTTTTTGACATTTACCAACAGAAAATAGTGTCTTCAGTGTTAAAGTGAAAACAGGTCACTGCAAAGAGAATGAAATTAATTACACAATATAATTGATTGCAATTTTTCCCATTCTGATTTGCAAAACCGTTCAAGCTATGACAAGTCCAGCCACAAATTCTCAATTGGATTGAGATTTGGATTCTGACTCGGCCACTGCAGGACATTAACATTGTTGTTTTTCAGTCATTACATGCATATTTATACTTGGGGGTCATTGTCTTTGTGCAAAAGAAATCTGTAAAGGTTCAGGTTTCTTGCAGACTGCATTAGGTTTTTGTCCTGGAATTACATTTATTGTGTATTTTTTTAACCTCTACTCTCAAAAGCCTTACAGGGCCTACTGCAGAACCGCATCCTCACAGCATGATGCTGCCACCATCATGCTTCATGGAGGGAATGGTATGTTTTTGATTATGTGCACCATTCAAACATGGTCTGGTGGCCAAAAAGCTCAATTTTTGATCATATCAGACAAGATAACCTTCTACCAGCTGACTTCAGAGTTTGTTCTTACTCTGGTCTCCATTTGCACAGTAGAGGCTGAAGTGGTCTGGGTATGTAAGTATAAGGTGGAGCATCTAGATAGAAGTGTACTGTATACTGACCTGCAAACACAGAAGCCATACATGAGAAATGGCAAGAGCTGAATGTATTTGAGGAGGATACTCATGTCTTTGGACATTGTTACATTATATGTCTATGTGTCCTATTTTGTATATGGTGGCAAGTGTGCACTTGTGGTAAGTTGAGGCTGTAGTATAAGTGCAGGATGCACTAACAGAATTAACCAGATATTAAAAACTGCATAAGTTTGAGAGGGTGGAAAAAGGTGGTTCTCATGCATAGGTGCAACAGATAAAAGCTTCTCTATATTAAAATACTTCATACATTGGTTCCATATTCTGATTGAGTGAAGCACAATTACAGGTGCCGGTCATAAAATTAGAATATCATGACAAAGTTGATTTATTTCAGTAATTCCATTCAAAAAGTGAAACTTGTATATTAGATTGATTCATTACACACAGACTGATGTATTTCAAATGTTTATTTCTTTTAATTTTGATAATTATAACTGACAACTAATGAAAGTCCCAAATTCAGTATCTCAGAAAATTAGAATATCAATTAAGACCAATGCAAAAAAAGGATTTTTAGAAATGTTGGCCAACTGAAAGTTATGAACATGAAAAGTATGAGCATGTACAGCACTCAATATTTAGTTGGGGCTCCTTTGGCCTGGATTACTGCAGCAATGCGGCGTGGCATGGAGTCGATCAGTCTGTGGCACTGCTCAGGTGTTATGAGAGCCCATGTTGCTCTGATAGTGGCCTTCAGCTCTTCTGAATTGTTGGGTCTGGCGTATTGCATCATCCTCTTCACATTACCCCATAGATTTTCTATGGGGTTAAGGTCAGGCGAGTTTGCTGGACAATCAAGAACAGGGATACCATGGTCCTTAAACCAGGTACTGGTAGTTTTGGCACTTTGTGCAGGTGCCAGGTCCTGTAGGAAAATGAAATCTGCATCTCCATAAAGTTCGTCAGCAGCAGGAAGCATGAAGTGCTCTAAAACTTCCTGGTAGATGGCTGCGTTGACCTTGGACCTCAGAAAACACAATGGACCAACACCAGCAGATGACATGGCACCCCAAACCATCACTGACTGTGGAAACTTTACACTGGACCTCAAGCAATGTGGATTCTGTGCCTCTCCTCTCTTCCTCCAGACTCTGGGGCCTTGATTTCCAAAGGAAATGCAAAATTTACTTTCATCAGAGAACATAACTTTGGACCACTCAGCAGCAGTTTTGTCTTTAGCCTAGGCGAGACGCTTCTGACGCTGTCTCTGACGCTGTGACAGCTGAAACCCATGTCTTGCATACGTCTGTGCGTGGTGGTTCTTGAAGCACTGACTCCAGCTGCAGTCCACTCTTTGTGAATCTCCCCCACAGTTTTGAATGAGTTTTGTTTCACAATCCTCACCAGGGTGCGGCTATCCCTATTGCTTGTACACTTTTTTTCTACCACATCTTGTCCTTCCCTTCGCCTCTTTATTAATGTGCTTGGACACAGAGCTCTGTGAACAGCCAGCCTCTTTAGCAATGACCTTTTGTGTCTTTCCCTCCTTGTGCACAGGTGTCAATGGTCGTCTTTTGGACAACTGTCAAGTCAGCAGTCTTCCCCATGATTGTGTAGCCTACAGAACTAGACTGAGAGACCATTTAAAGGCTTTTGCAGGTGTTTTGAGTTAATTAGCTGATTAGAGTGTGGCACCAGGTGTCTTCAATATTGAACCTTTTCACAATATTCTAATTTTCCGAGATACTGAATTTGGGACTTTCATTAGTTGTCAGTTATAATCATCAAAATTAAAAGAAATAAACATTTGGAATACATCAGTCTCTGTGTAATGAATGAATCTAATATACAAGTTTCACTTTTTGAATGGAATTACTGAAATAAATCAACTTTGTCATGATATTCTAATTTTATGACCGGCACCTGTAAGTTGTTAGTATATTGGCAATGACTTGCACTTATTGGGGTACAAAGCAAGGAATATAAAAAAGTACTGCAAGATTTTTTTTTTATTCCAGACCAAGCCTGTGTATGTTCATCTATTTGTGTAAATGTCCAGGTTTTTATAGCTTGTATATTTGCCGCCCAGTACTAGAATTGAAGTTATGTAGAGCCATGCCACCTTCCACCTTAGGTCTTTGTAGGGTCGCCCTTTGGATACATGGATGTTTTTAATAAATGAGGTTATGGTTGAATCTAATTTCTTAGAGAATGATTTACTGATGTACTGTATATTAGGATGTTTTGAAATAAAAAAAGAATCTTAGTAAGGATATTCATCTTAACAGTGTTAATTCTTCCAGCTAAAGTGAGATGAAGGGTAGACCGTCTATGCAAGTCTTGCTTAATTTTTTCCAAACAGATGGCAAAATTTTATTGATAAAGAGCTTTATGTTTACTTGTGATGTTTACCCCTAGATATTTAAACTGATCTGCAATGATTAAAGGGAAGGTGTCCAATCTAATATTGAATGCTTGAGAATTCACTGGAAAGAGCACACTTTTATTCAAATTAATTCTGAGACCAGAAATCTTTTGAAATTCTGTTAGTACTGTTAGGACTACAGGCACAGTATTTTGTGGATCTGATATATACAGTACCATATCATCTGCATATGGAGAAATTTTCTGTCCAAGTCCTTCTTGGATAATCCCCTTTATCTCATAAGCATTTTGATAATGAACTGCCAGTGGCTCAACGGCGATTGCAAATAGCAGTGGTGACAAGGTCTAGTACCACGTTCTAGTTTAAAGTAGTCTGAATTAATGTAGTTAATACAAACTGAAGCTTCTGGACTGGTATACAGTAGTTTGATACATGCACAAATGTTCGGGCCAAACCCACATTTCTCCAATGTAGTGTAGTACTAGAGTGTTGTACTGTGTTAGGCATTATGAATGTAGAGAAAAGCCAAGCAAAATTACACCTTTTATTGGCTAACTAAAAAGATTAAAATATGCAAGCTTTTGAGGCAACTCAGGCGCCTTCTGGGCCTGAGTTGCCTCAAAAGCTTGTGTATTGTAATCTTTTTAGTTAGCCAATAAAAGGTGTCATTTTGTTTGGCTTTTCTCCAATGAAGTGAAAAGATAGTTTCATTCAACCATATCAAATGCTTCTCTGCATCTAACAATAATAATATCTCCGAGGTGTTAGACTTTGTTGGTGAATATATTACATTAAACAGGTGTGTGACGATGCGGGTTCTGGCTCCACGCTCCCATCTGATTTTTGGAAGCCCTTGAACCCAACACCGTCGGTAATGTCACCGATGAGCTAGTCAGTGTAGGTAATAACTGAGCAAGGGGAAGGTAAAAAGTGCAAAAGTACTTTTATTAAAAACAGTCCATCAAAACAAAAGTGTTCAATAAATAAAGTGCAGTGCCAAAGTTCTTCAATAAATAAATAAATAATCCATTAAAAGGAACGTGGAGGTTAAAAACAGCAAACAAAAGCAATCCTTTAAAATCGAAGGTTAAAATGTTTCCTTGGAAGCAGTTTTAAAACAACAACAACAACTCTGGTGCTTCTTTTCTGTTTGCGTCTCACCTGCTTATCCCATTTGGGCTTAGCAGCAGGCAAGACGCTCTCTGCAGCTGCCCTCCTCTACACACACACACACACGAGACTGGAGACCTCCCGATCCCTGGCTCCGGTCTGGCACTCATCCCAGTCCCTGAGACTTGATGTCCACCAACGGCCAGGTCGCCCACGTTGGGGACTCCACCACCAAGCCTCCCGACTTCCGCTGCCTTTCCGCGGCCTTCTGCAGCTCGTCGCTTTCCTCTGGTCACTGCTGCTACATGGTCGCTCAGCGGGAGCAACATCAACTAAAACGCCTGGGTGTCGGCCTAACACCCAGCTTCCTCGCAGCTGCCCACGAGCGCTCGTTTGCGCGCTCACCACACGCACGCACTGTGTGTCTGTCTCTCCTGCACTGCCTGCTTCCTCGCTCCCTGTAAAATCCGTCTTCTTTCTTTCTCATTTTTTTCTTTTTGATCTCCCTCGTTCTCTTCCCCCCAAAACCGACTCGCGCTTTTTTTATAACGCAAGGGGCCATCACAGCTGTAGCATATTAGCCACGGGAGCAATCACGGATGTGGGCAGTTCCTCACCTGTGCACTCGGTGAGAAACGCCCACACCACGGACGGTCCCGCGGCTTGCTACAACCGCTACGCCCACTCACGAAGCCGCTTCAGGTGCGGTGATTATTTATTTAAAAAAAAATGGCCTTTGCTCAACGAGCTGTGGACCCATAACACCACAAGGTGTCGAAGATTGAAAGCTAAGTGTCGACCTTTAATAAATCCAGTTTGATCTTGTGATATTACCTAAAGAAGCACTTTCTTCGTTTTCCAGCTAGGTCTTTGGAGAGTATCTTAACCTCATTATTCGGATGTGAAATTGGTCTTTATGATGTACATTGTAATAAGTCCTTATTTTGTTTAAGAAATACAGTAATTAATGCTTGGGAAAAGTTTGAGGTAGAATTTTATTGTCTCTAGTTTCTGTAAATGTTACTAATAAAACAGGAGCTAGCTTAATTGACAATTTTTTTTTATAAAATTCGTCAGAGTAGCCATCAGGGCTGCTTTCCCACTCTGAAGTGAGTTCATAGCATCTAGTAATTCTGATAGTGCCAGAGGTTTATCCAATTCCTCTGTGCTAAGAGTATCTATTTGTGGTATCTGTAATGCATCCAGAAATGCATTAGATTATATCTTGTCTTCTTTAATCTCAGTAGAATATAACTATATATCTAAATGTGTGCATTATATTTTTATGGTCAATGATTTTGTCTCCTTCCTGCTTGTGGATTTGTTGAGATAAAATCTTATTAGCTTTCTCTCCATGGTCATAGTAATAGTGTCTTGATTTAAAAATGAGTTGTTCAGTTTCTTTAGTTGTTAAGAGGTTGAGCTCTGAATGCAGAGCCTGCTTTTTCCTATGAAGTGCCACTTGGACACCTGGCATGTTCTTGATCTATTCTAGTACTTTCTCTGATTAGCTCTGATACCTTCTTGGTTTCCAAATTATTTCTGTGGGAAAGATATGAGATAATCTGTCTTCTTAAGAAAGCCTTCAGGGTTTCCCAGAGTATTCCTGCAGATCTCTGAGGATGTATTTGTCTCTAAAAAAAAGATTTGTTTGGATATAAGTTCTGTACAGTTCTTGTCTTCTAATAAAAGTGGGTTAAGACACCATCTACGAGATGAGTATGTGGGGCATAATGATTTTAGCTCCAAGATCAAAGGGGTGTGGTTGGAGATAACAATAGCGTCATACTTAAAAGATTTAATCGTAGGCAAGAAATTGTTATCTACAAAGAAATAATTGATTCTTGAGTAGCAATGATGCACTGGTGAGTAGAAGGAATATGCTCTTGATTTTGGGTTTAGAAATCTCGAGGGGGCTGATAGTTGTGATCAGTTGCAAACTGTGTAATTGTCTTTGCAGTGTTAGATGTCATCGCTCATGTGGCAGGAAACCTATCTAGGTATGGATTTAAAACACAATTAAAGTCTCCAGCCCTTATAATTTTATGAGTGTACACATTGGGAATGGATGCGATTACATTTTGGAAAAAGTCCCTATCATCCAAATTGGGTGAATAGATATTTATCAAAATCACCTTACAGTTAAATAAATCACCCATGACAATCACATATCTGCCTTCAGTATCAGATATAACATCTGATACTACAAATGCCCAAGTAATTGATTTTACTGGGTGATTAAATAAAAGAATATTATACATTTTGTGAGAAAATAGAGGACTCCATGGTAAAGGTGTTGAGACAGGAAGACACCAGACAAATATTACACACCCTGTGTTTCTAACTTATAAAAAGAAACGCAGGCAATAATTTTAACACAAAATGAGAGGAATGTGAAAGCAGGCTTATAACACACAAACAAAAGGAGTGCAACAGGAACCCTAATACTGACACAAATGTTGGCAGGTAGGAGCAGAAGACGCAAAGAATGGGTCTGCACCACTGTGCCACTTCTCCATTTTTAAATTAACTAGGGGTTTGGTTATCTGGATATACAATTTAAAGAGATTGTTATTTTCGTGGGAATTGTTACATACTCTTTCGATTCTATGTTGCATCACTTCTCCATGATCATAAATATATATCCGACCAAATTGTGGTTTCTTCAAAATTAAACTTGTCATAGCTTTAATTGTTGCGGGACCTCAGATTCTCATAGCGTATGGTCCATTATTGCATAAATCTATGTTATGAGCACTGAATGAAGCGAATGCGAAAAGATTATTGTAGATTCTGATTTTTTGCCTGTAGTGTTTGTGAATTTCACTTTCACCAAACAACAAAACTTTTAATTCTCAATGATACCCCTCTTCATTGGGAGTCAACACTACTTTTCCCTGATGGCAACATGAATTAGACAATCTACATGTCTCCAACTTAAACTTTAAAGCCTTACATATCACCTATGTCCATGTATTCGATCTCTTTTTGCTATTACATTATTTCACAGAGTAATAATTTCAGTTTGTTTGTGTTAATGCGATCTTTACTTACTTTTTTTGATACTTTCAAATTGTACTACTTTCATAATCTGTAACTTGCTCTGCATGTGTATCGTGCCAATGTTTTTGAACATCTTTATGAAGTCTTTTATTTCTGACCCCAATTGGACCTACAAGATTTTCAATACCACTTGGTCCGGTCTGATTACTACTTTCCTTATTTTCAGAATTTGCACATAGCTGCTGTTTCTTTGTTTAGTCATTGACGTGCCATCTAGAACGTATAAAATTTTTAAGTGCTGGGAGCACATGTAGTGTGTCTGCCAAAAGCATTCAAACAACTGAGAGGTTAGATGTCCATGATCTTGTTTTAAATTGTTTGTAAGTGGGGTGTGACGTGCAAAAGTGACCATCTCACATGTCTTGCTTCCAAAGGTTGTAAAATCTAGTCTCACGGGATGTCAAAGTGTCTTTCCAAGAAGATCACATCTCGACCCAAGATTTTTTTATTATAATAGAGAGACATAATCTAACAAGACTACTTAAGCCAGTTAGGGGTTATTATGGGCTGGGGCCTATTCTGAAGCATGGGTTAGATCCACCCCCTGGAATCTGCAAGCTGTACAGTATCTATCATAAACACACACACCTGCACTCACCCTCATAAAGGTCCAATTTAAAAGTTACAAACAACTTAATGCACGTTCTTTGGGGATGCAAGAGGAGACCTTGGACACCCAGAGGTAAACCCACCCAAACAGTAGAAGAAGCACCACACAAACTCTATCTGGATCTTATTTTGAATCCATGTGCCTTGAGCCAGCATCAATGTATTTCTTCCCATTATTCAATTATTTACTATTATTATTGCATGCATTTCTGTGACATTTTATATTTGTTTGTTTAATCATTACAATGCCTATTCCTCACTGGTAGCCCTTTATACTTTCTATTTTATGTTTACATTTTATTATGAACATTTTGAAGCATTTTAGAGAATGGTGATTCCAGAAAGTTATTTAATGTTGAAATACTAATTCAGCTGCAGTCTTAAACTACCTTGCTTAATAAGTGATAGCAGATAGGTCATTATAACACTTTCTTAAGTCATTTTATTTCCCTGTGTAATCAGTACATTAGAGTTTTTATTTTGTAAAAAACACTAAAATAAATTGGGAAGAACAGAGAATACAAATAGGCAAGAAACCACAGAACAATGCTCAAAAGCTACAATATACAGTATAATGATATTTGACTGTATTCTTCCTTAAATCAGTTAATTGTCAAATAGATTAATTTGCCTTGGTTTTTAAGTAAAGTTGTATTTATAAATGTTGGGTAACAGTTTACCCCAGCACAGGCAGACTAGGATAATTTATAAGAATCTTTGGTTTGTTCGGAGACAGCAGATGCACAAGAATGCTCAGTGAATGCCTTCTCCAAATCATTGCATAAGAGGTCCGTGGCAGTGTGCTGGACTTTAAATAGCAACAATGCAGCTCAGGCTCAGTGAGTGTGCGTAGTCATGCAGCCTGGGGTGTGTAGTGGGCAGATGGGGCTGATCACACTCACGTGAATGCATGATCAGCCATTTCCTCATTGATGCTCATAATGAAAGTCATCTGCACCCACAGAGGATATATAGAGAATCAGTTGGATAGACAGAGGAACAAGAAAAAAAGAGAAAATAATGAAAGGATATAAGGAATAAGAGGAAGTGAGATCAATAAGGAAAGCAAAAAAGAGTGGACTGAATCAGGGGAAGGTGGCAAAGCGATCAGGGAAGCCCCATGAAAAGAGCAGAGCGAGAGTTGTGTGTGATGTGAATCACTCATGCAGAAAACAGAGAAACTAGGGGCAATCATCTGCTTTCAGAAGTCCTGTAGATGCCGAAGGATGGCGGCGAGACCAGGTGGTTAGGGCTCTGTACGTCCTGACAGACGCCAATGGACAGATGGTCAGGACAGGAGTCGATTGGAGCCACTGGCTTTGGTACCTCATGTCTGGTGAGTATATCTGGGAGTGAAGTGAGTGGTGGGAGAAGAGAGAGTGAGAGATAAGCAAGGAATGAGAAAGAGAGAACGAGTAAGCACAGGGAAGAGAAGCTAAAAGACTGATTCTGACATTGATTTAACCCTTGTTTTTAATGGATTACTTATTGTAGTATTTATTGATGTTTACTTCCTCACCAGCACTGCATTTTTAATGAGATGAATTATAGCACTTTATCTGATATGATCACAGATTTGTTACATAAAAAGCATATAGACTAATCCTGCTTAACTGGAAGAATCCCAGCCCACATTTTATAAGTCAGTGGGCAACTATTGTTCTATACTAACTCAAACTCAGATCTTGCTTAGAGGATATTTTCAAAACTTTTTCAAAATATGGCAAGATTTAATTAATCAAATTCTAGAATAAACATTTATAACAGAGGAGAAGGACATTTTTCCTTTCCTGTTTTTTGTCTTTTGTTTTGAATATTGAATTTGGTTTTGTTGTTTTCCAATTTTTTAATTTTCTGATATATTTTTTTTCTTTTCATTTTTGTTTTTGTATGCAAAATTATTTTCTTCAAATAAAATAAAAATAATTAAATAAGTAAAACAATAAAAAGCACAAAACACGTTTGCACAACTCTTCTTTTGTGTCCTCATTCGCCCTAGTCCATCTTGGTTTCATGACTATTGACCTGGGCTCAAGATAATGCCAGCTTTGGGAAACCCAAAATTACAATCATAGGAAGAAAACTTACTGTACACAATACTCTAATGTTTTTGTACAATGTAAATCATGGGAAGAAAACAGCTAAATCAAAAAACATATGGCATGGCAGACTCAGTTGACCCCAGCCTGGCAATCCTCATTCTTGTATCCACTCCCACAATGATTACACCTGCCATTCTTACCAGTTTGGACTGTGATTGTCAGATCAGTTGTATGGCATACTAATGTCATTCTTGACCTTTGTTTCTCATATTTGGCTTTTTGAAAGCAATAGTAGAAGAAGAATTGGTAGAATTGTCACATCTACATAATTCAGTTAATTCTTCCAAGGATGGTCACAAGCCCAGCTGGAAAAGGAAGAGGGTTGGACATGGGGCTAGTAACCCAACTCAATTAAAAACTTTACTAGATACAGAAACCAATATAGCAACATTTTCATAAACAGATCAAAAGAAGCAACATAGAGGAGAACATATTAAGTGGACCAACCAGTTCTGAGAGGGAGCTGATTTACCAATCAATTTTTTCTTCCCTAAGACTGTTATAAAAATCAGAACATTGTTCAAGACCGGAAAAGAAGTGCAAGTGGCCATGTTAGTGGACAACTATGAAAATGGAGATACTGAGGTTCAGCAAAGTGCAATGGACAACATCTGACCTAGTCTCCATAGAATCTGGACACATGTTGTTTTAATTTGGTCCATCAAGTAAGGAGGACCACCATGGAAATTGTGTCAGTATAAATGCTGGCAAAGAAAACAAACAACAGCCAAACAGAGATTAGTGAGAGTATTGTTAAAGCCCTGTTCCATTCAAAGTTTCAGAAAGTTACCATTAAACATTGATATACACTTACAATCACACAGAATGAAAGGCCAAGACTGGCATCTTTGAGCAGCAGCTGCAGAGTGTGCCAGATGGTGCACCACAGGGGATGTCATTATTGTGCTTAGCAAAGCCTTGTACAAAGACACCACATGCAGAGCCATTTACAACGCTAACCTGTCGGCAACTTTCACTGTTATTATTGCAGTTAGGTAAATATTTCTGCTGTCCTTCTCTCTTGTAATTGACTGGGTGATGAGATCAACCATGAGGTATTCAGCGGACACTCACTTAAGGAAAATGTGCATTTATGTGTTGCTGTGGCCTACCTGTGATGAACACGTGACTGGTTCCTGCCTTGCATGTGAAATGGATGAGATATTTTATGTATACAGAACCTTCAGAAATTATTCATACCCTTCACTGTTTAGACATTTTGTTATGGTGTAGCCTTATGATAAAATAATTTAAATGAATTTTTCCTTCATGAAACAATACTCAATGCCACAGAAAGACAAATCAAAAGAAAAGTTTTTGGAATTTTTGGAAATTTCTTAAAAGCACAAAACTGAAATGTCACATAGATACAAGTATTCCTTGGTATTTTGCTGAAGCACCTTTAGCAGTGATTACAGCCTGGAGTCTTCTTGGGTATAAAGTAACTAGACAAGCTTTGCACACCATGATTATGGGCTTTTTGCCATTTTTACCTGTAGATGTTCTAAAGTTCTGTCATGTTGGATGGAGTCCACCATTATACAGCTTTTATCAGGTCAATAAAGATATGTATAATTGGGTTCAAGTCCTGCTTCTGACTCGGTCAATTAAGAACATTCACAAAGTTCATCCTAATCCACTTTGTGCTTAAGGTCATTGTCCTGTTGGATGGTGAATTTTCACCTAGTATGACGCCCAGAGTGCTCTAAAACAGGTTTTCATTGAGAATATCTCTGTACTTTGCTCAGCCCAGACTAGACTTCCAGTCCCTATTGTGGAAAAACAACTCCACAGTATGCTGCTGCCAAATCATGTTTCACTAGGTGATGAATAGTGCCTGGTTTCCTCCAGATGATACACTTAGAATTGCACCAAAAATTGTAATTTTGATTTCATTAAGCCAGAGAATCTTGTTTCTTATAGTCTGAGAGTCTTTCAGGAACGTTTTTGCAAACTCCAATCTGAATACTTTCTGAAGCTCCTTTACTAGTTACCTAGTAATGAAGACAACAGGCTCAGAAAATGGTGAAGAAGGTGATGAACAATTTTTCTGGAGCCCCCATTTTATAACATAACATTCTCAAGTTCAGATAATCTAATTTAGTGTCATGGGAGCCACAGTCTATACTGGTGGCACCAGCGACCGACATGGGAAATGCTGCCAATCCATCAAAAGGCACACTCTTGCAAACAAACAAAAGGAGTCAAATTAAAGTCACCAATTAACCTAATGACTGTCTTTAGGATGTGGGTGAAACACCAAAGTACCTGAAACAAAAACTCATCAAGATAAACATGCACCTTCTACATAGAGTAGATGCAGGATTCAAACCCAGTCTGCTGGAGGTGATAAGCAGCAGCTATGCTAACTACTGAGCCACCACGCTGTCTGCTTCAGTTTCAGAAACTGTTAATTATGAGACTGTCTGTCTCTGTCAGCATGCGTCTGAATAAAACATTAAAACATGACTAGCTCTTCACTTTTGTGTACCTGTGCTGTCTTTACCTTAATGTTTATGAGAATATGGCTGGGTAATTCATCTTAGTAATCAAAATATTTTTAGCAGCACAAATAACAAGTGCTGTGGCTTTCTGAGAGTGATAGATACAGAGGCTGGCAAGTGGAGACCTTATTTAAAGATTTGCCTTGTTATTGGCTCATAAAATGATGCTGAACAACCATGTTTTGTTTGACTCTGTTATTTCTTCTCCTCTAAAGTAATTTTCATGGTTTTTAATAAAAAATCCTTTAACTAGAGCTTTATCTAAGCAAACTTTAAAGAAATAACATTTTTATTATTCACGACCAATCGTCATGTTCATTTGTTCTCTTTTTGATTGCAGTACTGCCTTTTCTTTTACAGCATTCTCATACAACCTTTACAAAACTGTTGTGATATCCGATACTTCATTGCTTGCACATCACTTTAGCTTATTCTTATTGGGAAAATCATAATTGATCCATTTAAACAGAGTGGGAAAAGGATGTCTTATTCTGTTTAAAATCAGAAAAATCTAATTTTACAACTAAGGAACTGCCTAAAGCCTCTTTAGACTTTGCCAAGACTTTATTAATATTGCCCTTAAATAAGGAAGCCTGGCCTCTGCTAACCTTTAGATGCTTCAATATCTTTGAATGACAACTACATAATGTCCTCTAAAATTTCATAGCTCTTTAGTGTTAAGGCCAGGAAGGCAAAATGGCAAGTCTAAAGACTTAAAAGAAAGAGGATTAATAACTAAGAAATAAAAAGATATACTTTTAAATTTGAAGTAAAAAAAAAAACAAAAAACAGAAAGTGTGAAACATGTTAGTTATGATTTTACTAATTAAATGTGTCAAAAGTGCTGTATGGTTTTGGTTTATCCCAAAATCTTAAATACAAAGTATTAAACAGTATGCCTGCACCTTAAATAGTTGGAACAAGATAACATAATCTGACATGACACTTGCATTTTATATGAGTTTCAGTGTATGCTAAAGCAGTAAACAATACAAAATGCAGACCAAAACACAAAATGAAGGTGGAGATGATTTTATAAAGCATGTCCAGAAGTAACTAGAGATGCAAGATAATTAGGAAAATGTAATATTCAGGTTCCCAGTGTCACACTTGTGCAGCAGAAGTTCATCAGAGAAAAGCTCTTCCACTCTGGGACACAAGGGGGCTCTGTTGCTGATGGTATCGTCTGATTTTTCACCCATAACACGGAGAGACCGTCCAATGACGGCAGCTAACTCTGCCATTTCTGGTCCAGCGACTGTAAAGCTGCTCCTGGAAGGAGTCGTCTCATTTTGGGAAGAGCCGGACTGAGCTCCAACCTGACCTTGTGACCACCTTACAGAGCCTTGAATCACTTTAACCAAACCAGGCAATCCTGACTTCTTTTGTTTTGTTGTTAATTGCACCATTGTGCGACTGCTTATTTTATATACTTTCTTAGTTATTAAAGGGGACGACCTCGCGGGTGCCCCAACATTTCTTTGGTGGATTGGTGTGTTCCTTCAGTCAACAACACCAGCCAAGACCTGTAATACTCTTATGGGTAGGGGTGGTGTTTGTTGTGAAATATGACATTACTTATTGTATACTCAATTACAGCATACTTATACTTTTGGTAATGTAATTGAGGGGGAAAACACCTTTATTCAGTGGGTTTAGGCAAAACATTTGTCACCCTATAAAGATACTGGAAATATCAAACTGGTGTTATTTTGTTCTCAATGACCAGCCCAGTCTTAAAGTAAGGTAACAGGCTTTAAGTGACTTGACGAAACTGACTGATAGCCTTTGATTTCCAATGTAGCAGCACCAGCTGCTCCAGAGGTTTGTCAAGCTCAGGTTATGTTCTCAGCTTAGCTTCTCTCCACTACAGGATGCTTTAAGGTATCTTTAATTACAAAAAATCGCACCTTCCATATGTTTTTTTTTTTTTCATGTGTGGGTATCACATTGTTAAGTGAAAGATTTTAATCTTTAAGAAAAAACTTACTTTACAAATTTAAAAATAATTAAGCAGCGGATTTATGGAGATACTGTACATGCACACTTTCAACTGATTCATTCTCTTCAGCTTTTTTTCCATCCATCGATTATCAAATAAAGGTCAATGTCAAAGTGACCAGATTGCAGGACATACTTGCATGGCCAATTTAAAGTTACCAGTAAAAGTTATTTGCTTGCATTTGTGGTGTTGGAAGAAAAACTACTATAACTTTAATAGGTTTAGTCTCCTACAGGGACTGTTTTAAGGGTACACTGCTGTACTAGAAGTGGAGGATAATGTTTATTAACATGGTTTCCATTTCCCTCTTTTGAATGGAGGAACCCTAAGAGAACTGCTCACAACTGGCACTGCCCTTTTCAGTAGTGAAGGATAAAAAAACATGTGACAATCTGGATGTTTTCATTTGACCAGCACATAAGGCAGTGAACTAATCACACTCCTACTACAGTACACTTTACTTTCATTTCAGTGATGCTAAAGAACACTACAAAGCTTAAAATTCATTGCATGCTTTTCTTATGATTTAGTGCACTCAAAATGTTGCACTATGTGAGACCTTGAAAAAGACCCACAAATCAGACAAGACCTCCCATCAAGCAGCCTGCCCCAAATTTGACTGGTCTGCCTTGGCCTACTTACTGTATGTCTAAAATGTTTTCTTTCATTTCAAAAGTTCAAAATATACAATAAATGTCCCTCTAAAATAACAAATAATAGACAAAATTGCCCCACTAGGGAGAGGAACTGTGTAACCTCTGTCTAGATGAGACAAGTCAAAAAATAAAATCTTTCTAAAAGAGGATAACATACCATACAATTTCCTAAGTCTGCTTAATCCTGAGCAGGTTCACAGGGGGATGAAGCCTATCCCAGCAAGCATTGTGTGCAAGGCAGGAACATTTTCCTGGACATAGTGCAAACCTATCACAGGGTGAAAACACTTATATACATGCACACACCACACACCCACTAGGGCCAATTTAACATTGCCAATCCACATAACATGCATGTCTTTGGACTGTGGGAGGAAACAGAAGGACCCAGAGGACTCCATGAATTAGGGTTTCCCAGTCCCTGCAACACCCCATTGTGGCACTCATAGAAACCAACAGGGCTGTGCTGAAGAACATAGGGAGACTGTCATCTACTACCCTGGGGAGATAATGCCCTGTGCAAAAAATTCAAAAGATTACATTGAAATGATGATTCCCTGAAGTGTGGTTGTCTCAGAAAATGGTAATTTGACTGGTTTGAACATTTCACAAGAGCCATACCAGTGTGAAGTGTGTAAACTATTGTATGTTCATATTATGGTGGCTCATTCAGGCATAGACTAAACACTGAACATCCGTGGTGCTTCCAGATTCCATGGTGTCAAAAGGCTCCCTTAATGCTTTGGTCATTAACTCATAAAGGAATAGGGGTATTATAAGAATCCTTGTAACATTCTCACAAGGACACAGATTCTCTATATACAGTACTCATTCTGGTTGATTATGTGACTGAACTTCCACCCTGCACATGGCTCTTCCCTTTCCAGTAGTGAAGGGGAAAAACTCCATATGATAACCAGCACATTATCATTTGACTGCAAGAGGGGGCAGTGAGAAAGTAGTCCTCCTGGTACTCTGTTTTCTGTTCAGTAATGATAGGAGGTGCAACAACATTTAAAATTAATTACTAAAAATAATTCTTTACATTTATATATAGCACTTCTCTAAGGGCTACTACTCAAAGGGCTCTCCATACAGGGAAGACTTGGGACATGATCCCATGATCTCCTTACTGCAAGGCAGCAGCACTGCCACTGCACCATGTGCTCATTACTAGCTATGGCTCAAAACAGTGCTGATTTAATGGAGATTCCCAGCTGGAGTCCAATCACTTTTTACACATCTTGTCTGTTCCTTTTGTACTGTAAAAAAACACATGGACATGAGGAAAATGTGCAGATTCCATGCGGACTTTGAAGGGGTGAGGCAACAGTATTAACCAGCAGTGTTTTTGAAAATAAAAGTCATTTAAGGTGAGGAATTTATTTATGAGTTGTTATGCCAGCAGACTCATATCTTGAAACAAATCTGGTCAAGACTGAATCTATTAAAAACCTGATGGGAAAAGTTCTAAATTCTAACTATATATATTTATATATATAATTGCCCCGTATATGTCCAGTGGACTGATGAAAAAAAGGTTTGCAAAAGTGATCAAAAACAAAAGCATTTGACAAAAAATAGTACTGAATTGGAGGTTTTTATATAAAATGGCGACCGGAGGGAAGTATAGCTGGAAATGACGTAATAACTGTAAGATATAAGTGACATCATCATGGATGGTCCAGAAGTGACATCATCAGGATGAGTCGGAAGTGACAACCTCATGAAGGGACCGGAAGTGTCATCATCAGGAGGAGCTGGAAAACGGAAGTGATGACACCACTACCGTGTTTGGAAGTTAATACTTGGAATCAACCCTTCATCTTGTGATAGATCACTCACCTTAGGGCTTGTTGGCTACCTTCTAAGTGCTTGTGTGTGACTATATATATATATATACAAGGGGGTACCCAAAAATGTCCGGAAACTGTACCAAGCACGCAATCTAGACTTAGTTGCAAATTTCGCTGCTAGGTGTAGCATACTTACAGTATACTGTGGCAGCCTACCAAGTGGCGTTGCTCTGTATTGTTCGTACGCCATTCCATGTTGGTTTTTCTTGGTGCTTATTAAACGTGTTCTGCTATTTTTGTGATGGGTGATCATAAAGAACAGCGAGTCTGCATTAAATTTTATTTTCTCTTTGGCAAAACAGCTGCTGAAACTGTAGTGATTCTTGAAAATGCTTTTAACGAGGAGGCTTTAAGTAAAAGACTGGTCTATGAGTGGCTTTCTCATTTCAAATGAGGGAAATGTCACTTGAAGATGAACCAAGATCTGGCCAACCTTCCACAATTAGGAATGCCGAAAAACTTGAAAGAGTTCGCAATGCAATTTACGAAGATCGTCTTCAGATTATTGAAGAGATTTCTGAATTGACTTGTGTGTCTTAGATTTCTTGTTACCTTCCCTACTCATCTGATCTTGCTCTGTGTGACTTTTTCTTGTTCTCGATATGAAAAAAGAACTCAAAGGAAAGTGTTTTTGTACTCTGGAAAGTCAAAGAAAAACTGCTGCAGGCATTGGACAATGTTCCTCTTCAGCAATTACTAAAATGTTTCCACCAGTGTGAAAACCACTGTGACTAGTGCGTCCATCAAGGAGATTAAAGTCCCAGTAAGTAAAAATTATGAAAACAATTTTTTTTCAATTCCGGTTATTTTTGGGTACCCCATCGTCAGAGGTGGGTAGTAACGAGTTACATTTACTCTGTTACATTTACTTGAGTAACTTTTTATAAAAATTGTACCTCTAAGAGTAGTTTTACTGCACAATACACTCGAATCGATACTTTTTTTCCATTAACCCCGCATGGCCGCCACGTATTCTTTAGCTAAAACTCTCTAAACCGTTTCCTATTCATTGATAAAATGAAATGAAATGATAAACCACTACCAATGCGGTCTATTTTCTGCCAGTTCCGTTTTGGGGGGTGCTGTTCTGCGCTTTTCGCCACTCTGCCTGCCTGCCTACAAGCGTCTGCTTCCATAGACATGCTGGGGTGTTTTTCTTTTTTTTTTTCTTAAGTAAATCGTTAAGTTTAAAATGTTGATTTCTGTTGATTAATTCATGCTTTCATTGATTACAGCTAATACTGTTATCAAGTGGTCGCTATTTTTGCCTATTTTATACAATCTAGCTAGCTTTCACATCGATCTCCACTCTCACTGCCCGCTTGCCTGTGTGCAGCGTGTGTCGATTGATATATGATTTAATGTATTTCTTTTTGACAATTCTCTGAGTTGTAAAATACATATACATTATATATAAAATAAAACTACAATATAGCTAATACTGTTATGTATCTGTCTAGTGCCTTCTCTGTCTGCCTATTATATAAGTGCCTTCCCTATCTATCCATTTATCTAGTGCCTTTCACATGTGAATGTACTCTCACTGCCTGCTTGCCTTTCTGCAGCACCTGTCATATCTATCTATCTATCTATCTATCTATCTATCTATCTATCTATCTATCTATCTATCTATCTATCCCTATAGCTGTTTTTTTCTCCTGACAGTTTTTTATCTTCTATTATACAGTGCCTTCCCAGTTTATCTATCTAGTAACATCTCTGTCTGTGTATTATTCAGTTATCTGTCTGACAGTGTATGTCTTACAGAACTTAAAAATAAGAACAGTTATAAGGACACTTGTTCATGTTAATTGCAGTGTCAATTTTTAATTTTTTTTAAAAAGAGCATCCCACATCTATTATACAGTGACTTTCCTATTTATCTGTCTATCTAGTGTCTTTCAGATCTATATATATTCTAACGGCCTTCTTGCTTTCCTGCAGCATGTGTTGAATAATAAACAGACTGAATCATTTTTCAGTTATTTTATTGACATAAATCTCAGATACACACACTTATATTGTATATAAATATATATAAAAAAACTAATATATTGCTAATGCTGAGATCTATTTGTCTAGTGCGTTCTCTGTCTGCTTTCTTATATAATGCCTTTGCTGTCTGCCTATTCCCTGTATTCCCTGTATATCTGTCTTTGTAGTAATGATAGTATTATTACTTTTTGGTTTCCCTTTCTTCCTAGTATATAGTGCCTTTCCTATCTATCTGTCTTATATAATGCCTTTCATGTCTGTCTATTTATCTACTGTGAGAAAGGCGCTGTATGGTGCCTGACCCGGCACAGACTGACGCAGAGGCACGTGTAAAACTCACACAGGCTTTTATTTTCTCTTTAGCAGCGGAGCACGTCTTCCCCGTGTCCCACAGGCCCAACACAGTCCCAAAAGCACTTTAAACACAAACAAACAACTCTCCACCTTGCACCACCACTCCTCCCAGGCAACCTCGTTCTCTTCCTCCTGATTCTGGCCCTTTAGTGGTGGAGGCTGGCCCATTTTATAGCCCACTCGGAAGTGTTCCAGGTGCTTGACCACCTGGTCCCAATTGCGTCATGACTCGTCCAGCCGGGTTCTTGAGTCTCAGCAGCACCCCCTAGTGGCCACCCCAGCTCCCAACCAGACTGTGAAGGGCCATTGAGCAAGGCCCTTAACCTCCAATTGCTCCAGAGGCGCTGTACAATGGCTGACCCTGCACTCTGACCCCAAAGGGTATGCGAAAACTAACAGATTCCTAATACGAGAAAAAGTATAGAATGGAATACACATATCTAGCTTTGTACATGCAGGGAAACTAATGACTGGCCAGAAGAGCGTGGGACAAGAAAATATGTCTGGCAACATTGTTTGACAAACAAAAAAATTCTGTAATGGAGAACAGGTACATTCGGAATCAGTAATCCAGATAATCCAGTCATAAAAAGGTAAAGGTAAGAAATCGACAAAAAAACGTAATCACATAAAAAGCAATTTTTTAAATTAAAAGAGTAAAATACAAACCTAAATACAAACCCCTTTGGGGTGGAGTGGTGGCTCTGAGGCTATGGATCTGCACTGGTATCCCGAAGATTGCCAATTTGAATCCCCATCACTGCCAAAAGAGATCCTACTCTGCTGGACCTTTAAGCAAGGCCCTTAACCTCCAATTGCTCCAGGGGCGCTGTACAATGGCTGACCCTGCGCTCTGACCCAAAGGGATATGCGAAAACTAACAGATTCCTAATACGAGAAATTATATAAGGTGAAATAAAGAACAAAAAAAATGAAATATAATAAAAGTTTTAAAGAAGGACAGACAGACGAACAGACAGACAGACAGACAGATAGATAGATAGATAGATAGATAGATAGATAGATAGATAGATAGATAGATAGATAGCCAGCCAAGTAACAGCCCTGGCCATCCATCACAATAGATAGACAGATAGATAGATAGTATTTTATAGAAACATGAAAAGAAATTTGCTTGCCCTAGCAGTAACCAAACATTGAACAAAGCAGAAATTGCAACATACAGGCACACCACAGAATTATCAACTTAACACATATATATTGAAGAATTATTGTCTCAATTCCTATTTGTCAATTATAATGGACACAATGATCCCCAGTAGCACCTGTTAGCACACCATGGTAGAATGAGACAGTGGCTAAAGTCACTAACACACAAGATGTCATGGAGAAGATAGCATTAGTCAATAATGTCCTCTAATTTTGCTTTTATCCTCTTTCTGCTACTCCCTCTACTGAGTACACATCACTCCTAGAAAGCAGATAGCCATACATTGTGTAAAAAAAATGCTTTCTTATCTCTGTCTTGTATGCACGTCGCATATTTTCCCACTATCACCCTCAATTATGTGATTTATTGTTTAACTAAAAGATTTCTGCTTGATTTCATTGTATTTGGGAATTTCAACATTTCGGTTTAGGTCCTCAGGCATCTTCTTCTCTTCTAAGACTAAAGAGTTGCAGCCTCAGCCTGCCAGAGCAGAACATTGCCTTCAGTGCAGGAATGAACTCTTTTGGAATTCTCAATGCAGCCCTTAGATTTGCTATAATTTTCTAACTTTATGATCAGACCTGCAGATGATTCTGCTGATGTGGATCTAAATTTGATTGCAAGCAATATGTGACCAAAGGAAACTAGTGCAGTAAATTGACTTAAGGAGTTGGGCTTCTGTGAGACCCCTTTGTAGTGGGAATTGGCACCAAGATACACCTTTGCTCTTGTAGTTCATGTATCAAGCATATCTAAGGTGAGGTCAGAGAGACACAGACACAAAATTATAAAAGTAAAGAAAAACATGTGCTCTTTATTAACAGGTGCTACAAACAAAAATGGTCAAAAAATGAAAATCCAGATCAAAATGATGTGGTGTCATTAAATAAAACATTAGTTTTACAGATGCACCCACAGCAAAAATGATAGACATCAACAAAAGGCAAATGTTTACAAAAATATTGTCCTTCCCACTTATTTTCCTCAAAATCAGGAAAGGAAAAAAAAAAGTTAAAGCTCTTATTCAAAAATAAAAAGAAATATACCTTCTTCCTCCTACCCACATAGAATAATCTAGAAGAAAGAAAAAGTTTATACAAAATCAAATGTCCTAACTTCACCTGTTTTGAACAAATCATATACTATTTACTTTAAAGAATATAAATAAATAAATACTGTTAAACTTTGACAGTTCACTGGAGGCTACCAAAAACAAACACCAACCACTCTGTTCCTCTTCACTGATGGATGAATTGTAAACCCATCGAAGTGACTTATCATGTATATGTCAGAAGCACTTGGATTCAGTTAAGCCTTCATGAAAGAAAGGCACAGCTCTGTCCTGTATGACATTATATCAATGTGCTGCTCACATGCTGTAGCAGAACTCTGGTAGTAACAGCTGGTTATTTTTGCTGTCATCCTCACTAATTATTTCTGCCACCTGCCTGTAAACAATATTACAGGGGTCTCCCTATGCCAATTATATGCCAAGCAGGTGGCACACAGGTTATCTATTTTATGATACCTCCCCTAGGCCTGAGAATGCACTAAATAATACTTACAAGCTCTGTTGCTGGACATCAAGTGTAAAACACAAATTAGCATATGCTGCCTTAGGTACAACTTCTTAATAAAAAAAATATAGTATATATATGAATATAAAACATGTAGTGTGATATTTTAGTGTTTTAATAATGTCATACTTGTAAATATGAACAATATTTTGAAATTATTGATGGAAAGTGTAACACAACATTCTAGAAACCCACTTAATCCATTTCAGGACTGTGGGGGGGGGGGGGGGCTTAACCCAGCAGTGTCAGACAGGACTTGGCACTGGAGGGGGCACCGGCCCACACAAGGCCAATTTAAATTTACCAATTAACTTAACTGAAAATGGGCATAGAATTTGAACCCAGGAACTTGAACATTGAAGTAACGGCACTAACCATTTTTCCAACATAATATCTTAAAAGAATGTAGCCATATAAAAACTCTCTAAATTAAACTGAGCTGAATTAGCATATTTTGAATAAATGCAACGGCCATAAAATGTTACATTCCTCAGTTCAGCATAGCTCAACGCAGGGATTTATCTTATCCCCTTATTTTCTAAGGCTGTCTTGTGAATTTTTAATTCCCTTCTTATGTAATTTAGTTCTATTTAAAGTATATATTGAATAATTGATTTTCACTGTCTGGTGCATCAGAGCAAAGACTTGTAACTTCCTCAGGAGCAGAGACAGGTATTACAAACAATGAGGCAAAAGATAAATTACAGTGCAGTGCCACTTCTTTTGACAAGGAGGAGCACAATGTGTAAGGCTTCATCTTCTTTTATGGGAGCAAGTAACTCTAAAATTACTCCAATGTACAGTAAAGTCGATTTTCTTCACACTGTAGGTAACTTAGCTTTTAACCCTAGCATCCCTGAAGCCTACAAAAAAACTTGTAATCCCAGCCTACCTTAAATTCCTTTGCATCTCTCCATCAGCTTCTTTTGTTTTGTAAATGTGTCGATCAACACAAGCAGCAAGCAGCCTGCTATACCCCCACCTTCCTTGACAGGTCTCTGTGTAAACTGAATGTGTTTTTTTCCGTTGGTTATATTCTTGAATAAAATCACATGTGTTTATTTGATATTTGGACTAAAGTCTTCACACAATATACACTTCTCTACATTATTAGTATACCATGGGAAAAAGTTTCTGCTTTAGGTATGTGTTCAGCATCTCTCATATTTCTCGCATTTCCTTTAAACCTACAAAGATTTTTGTAGACACGGAACACATATGAAATGCATGTATTCCAAATAAAGATATAATGTATTATTTACCCTATACAACCCCAGGCACCTCACACGCAGATAAGGAGCGTAACAAAGCGGGTGATGGGATAGCAGGCTGCTTGCTGCTTCTGCTTTTACAAAACAAAAGATGCTGAAGAAGTGCAAAGGAATTTAAGGTGGGCCAAGATTACAAGTTTTTTCATAGGCTTCAGGGATTCCAGTGTTAAATTGTTTACAGTACTAAGCTATGTTACCCATTTGAATGGATTGTCAAGACCTTTGTTATGGCATGGAATGGAAATGAACATCTTGAAATAAAGTAGGATTAACTGATTTAAGACAGACTTAAGTAAATTATGCTGGGAATTGTACTTTTTTAATGCAAAATGTTTTAGTCTTTAAAAACTATGTTGGTCAGTAATGATTATGCTTTGTTATCTTCAAGGTGGCTTTTTACAAAGTATAATTGAATTGCTATGTTTAAAATCTGGAGTTCACAGGCCAAATAAAATAAAATTATATGCAAACATTTTGGGGGTTGTAGGTCATGATCTTGGCACAGCAGGTGTTTTAGTAACTTACACAATGGGCATGCAGTTCTCTCTGTCTCTAAGTGGGTGCAAGACAGTATATGGTGAAGTGCTGGTCCAGTGTATTGTCCAACAACTCAGAATGCACTGTTTTGGCTAAAAGTTTTGGCTTTTGTTTTAATCTGCAATGTCTTTATTTAGGTTAGATTAGATTAGATTAGATAACATTAGATTAGATGAACTTTATTAATCCCATAGGAAAATTCAGGTACATACAGCAGCAGAAACATAAAAAAAGATTATAGACTCATAGGACAGATAATATAGCCAACCAACCAATCGATAGATAGATAGATAGATAGATAGATAGATAGATAGATAGATAGAT
>JANRMT010062856.1:29111451-29154107 GCA_026402145.1 Polypterus bichir lapradei
GATAGATAGATAGATAGATAGATAGATAGATAGATAGATAGATAGATAGATAGATAGATAGATAAACATTTTGTTGGCAGTTTACATCCCCCTCTCAGCAGACTCGGCAACTGAGTGCATTCAGAACTAAGGAAGCAAATCCATGAGGAGAAAGACAACTACAGAGACAAACTTGAGCACAATTTACAGTAGTGCAACATAAAAGAAGTATGGAACGGGTTGAGGACTATCATTGTCTACAAGCAGGCTGTAAAACCTGCAGAGGAAAAGAACAAGAACAGAGCTAATGAACTGAACCTGTTCTTCAACAGGTTTGACTTATTCTTGTCAGTCCTGCCCTCCCCCATAATTGCTAGTCTCTGTTAGCAAGCCGAGGACATTCTGGAATCCCAATTGCCTTCTCTACCCTGTGTAACTTTCCCTTACAATGGCATTGCATCTGTAGTTTTCAGTCCCCTTCCACTTCCTGCACTGTCTGACTCTTCTGATCAAGGGAGGAGAGAGCTGGGGAAATGCTGTTAAAAAATGCTACAGGGCCAGATGCAATAAGCCCCAGAGTGCTGAAGTTCGTCAGCACCTGTTCTCCCCTTCCCTGTGTTTGCAGAAGGTTTTTTTAGCTGTGGAAAACATTCTGTGTAGTCTCAGAGCCAAAAAGAGAACTTGAGTGATCCCGAAGATGTCAGACCAGTAGCTCTTACTTCATACATCATGTAAACCTTAAAGAGGCTGGTCCTGAAACATGTGTGACCTCTGGTTTCAGAACATCTCAATCTTCTGCTTTTTGCCTATAAGACACATATAGGTGTTGTGGACTTGACCCGGACACAGACAGGCGGACATGTTGTTCTTCACCACCACACACGTTTATTTACAATTATTTACAAATAATATGGTCACTCAGACCCAGTATACAGTGCACAAACCCCAACACTCAGTCCTGGCCACAAAATGCCTCTCTTCGGGCCGCCTCCACTCTCTCTTGCCTTGTCTGTCTTCCACCCGACTCTAGCCTCGAATGAAGGGAGACGGCCCCTTTTATTCTCTCCCGGATGAGCTCCAGGTGGCTCCCGGCATTCCCTCGTTGGCCACGCCCCAGCGTGGCGGAAGTGCCGGCTGTTCTCTCGGCAGCTCTCTGGGTGTCCATCCTAATCTTCCCCCCAGCACTTCCTGGTGTGGCGGAAGTGCTGAGGGAACAGGTCCCCAAGGCATTGGGGCGCCTCCTGGCGGTGACCACGGGCCCCTGCAGGGTGGGGCTTCCATGCCCTTAAACCGTGGCCCCCAAGGCAACCAGGAAGGTGGCCCCCACGTGATCCAGGGTGGGCGCAGACCCACATCCAGTCCCTCACAGCGTCCCGGCCAGGTCATTGCCCCTGGCATCCCTGACAGTGTGGAGAATGGTCTGATCTACATGCTCCAAAATGTGTAGTCCCACTTTTACAACATCATTCTGCCTAATTGACTAAGGAAAAACTCAAGTTTATGCAAAGTGTCAGCAATGGTGGTGTGTAATACTTAATTGGGGCTCATCAGGTGTATGCACTATTCCTTCCCCTTACGGTGATCGAACCTTGGATGTTAATGCCCAATAAGGGTGAAACGTGTCATGTACTCTTTGTATTATTTGACAGCTACTGTACTGAAAGGATGTGGTAGATGTTTGCCAACTGGCCAACCAACCACAAGCGTATCTGGTATGTAACTACCCAAGAATATATATATATATTGTAAAGAAAGCACAGACACAAGCATAAAGGTTTGGGTGTTTGAGCCACGTATATTGTAACAAAATTAGGTCTCAGTTCAGTAATATGCATGAAATCATAAGACAAAACGGAAGGGTTTGGACGGACAATATAAAGAGGTGGACCGGAAATTAAACGTGATGGATGCTGAGAAGTCGTGGTGGTGTATGGGAGTTGGACATCATCACTGTGGGACCAGAAGGAAGAAAGGAACCCGGAAGAGCTGTTCTTTGTTTAGCCTGGGCTGGCTTATGGCGGCGGAGTTTCATCTTGTCTATGGGAAAAGAGAGAGAGAGGTTAGTACGCTGCCTTTGTCCCCTGGCAGGGCTTGTCGCGGTGCGCGTTGGATCCTTCAGCTGCTCCCGATGCACTCGTGCGTGACATGACCCCCGCCCCCCTCAGCCCAGACCCATCGGGTCGGGCGGACCGAACCGAGAGGTCGTGGACCCGGGAGAGAGCATCAGCATTGGCCTGGAGGCCACCCCGGCGATAAGTGACAGTAAACTTGTAGGGCTGCAAGTCCAAAAACCACCTAGTGACCTGGGGATTTGAGTCCCGATGCAGAGCCATCCACTGGAGGGCGGCATGGTCCGTCACCAGGGTGAACTCCCGACCCAAGAGGTAGTACCGCAGGTACGTTACCGCCCACTTGATGGCCAGGGCTTCCCGCTCGACTGCCGCATATCTGGTCTCCCGGTCCAACAGTTTCCGGGTTAGGTATATGATGGGGTGCTCGACACCATCAATGCTCTGGCTCAACACGGCACCGAGGCCTGTGTCCGAAGCATCGGTCTGGAGGAGAAAAGGACGAGAAAAATCAGGTGTTCTCAAAACAGGTGCCGAGGTGAGGGCCATTTTTAAGTCAGTGAATGCTTGTTCATTTATCTGTTCTCATCCTCTTAGATCTGAGTGCCGCATTTGACACCATTGATCACAATATTCTTGGAAATCGCCTTAGTCAATGGGTGGGCCTCTCTGGCAGTGTCTTAAATTGGTTTGAATCCTACCTGGCAGGGAGAAAAGTCTTTGTGAGTTGTGGTAATCACATCTCAAAGACACATGATATTCTATATGGTGTTCCACAAGGCTCTATCCTGGGTCCGCTGCTCTTCTCAATCTATATGCTTCCGTTAGGTCAGATTATCTCAGGTTACAACGTGAGCTACTACAGCTATGCTGATGGCACACAGCTGTACTTATCAATAGCACCTGATGACTCCGACTCTCTCGATTCACTAACACAATGTCTTACTGGTATTTCTGAATGGATGAATAGTAATTTTCTCAAACTAAATAAAGAGAAAACTGAAATTTTAGTAATTGGCAATAATGGATTCAATGAGGTTATCAGAAATAAACTTGATGCATTAGGATTAAAAGTTAAGACGGAAGTAAAAAACTTAGGGGTAACTGTTGACTGTAACCTGAATTTTAAATCGCATATTCATCAGACCACTAGGACAGCATTTTTTCACTTAAGAAACATAGCAAAAGTTAGACCTCTTATATCATTGAAAGATGCTGAGAAATTAATTCACGCTTTTGTTTTCAGTAGACTAGATTACTGTAACGCACTCCTCTCAGGACTACCCAAAAAAGACATAAATCACTTGCAACGAGTGCAGAATGCAGCTGCTAGAATCCTAACTAGGAAAAGAAAATCCGAGCACATCTCTCCAGTTTTAATGTCACTATACTGGTTACCTGTGTCATTCAGGATTGACTTTAAAATTCTGCTTATGGTTTATAAAGCCTTAAATAATCTCGCTCCACCTTATATATCGGAATGTCTGACACCCTATATTCCAAATCATAACCTTAGATCCTCAAATGAGTGTCTCCTTAGAATTCCAAATGTTAAACTTAAAAGAAGTGGTGAGGCGGCTTTCTGCTGTTATGCACCTAAAATCTGGAATAGCCTGCCAATAGGAATTCGCCAGGCTAATACAGTGGAGCACTTTAAAAAAACTGCTGAAAACACATTACTTTAACATGGCTTTCTCCTAACTTCACTTTAACTTAATACTGATACTCTGTATGTTCAATTCATCATAATAACTATTCATAGTGGCTCTAAAATCCGTACTGACTCCAACTCTCTCTTCTGTTTCTTTTTACGGTTTCTTTGTGGTGGCGGCCTGCGCCACTACCACCTACTCAAAGCATCATGATGCTCCAACATTGATGGACTGAAAGCCAGAAGTCTACGTGACCATCATCATCAAGTCCTTCCATGAGAACCCTAAATACAAAGAGGACTGTTTCATTTATGTTAGGTAGATTGCCCAGAGGGGACTGGGCGGTCTCTTGGTCTGGAATCCCTGCAGATTTTTTTTTTTTTTCTTCAGCCGTCTGGAGTTTTTTTTTTGTTTTTTCTGTCCACCCTGGCCATCGGACCTTACTTATTCTATGTTAATTAATGTTGACTTATTTTTATTTTTTATTGTGTCTTCTATTTTTCTATTTCTTCATTTTTCAAAGCACTTTGAGCTACATTTTTTTTGTATGAAAATGTACTATATAAATAAATGTTGTTGTTGTTCTGTCTCGCTATTCCACACCACTTGAAAAGGGGCCTGCTTCTTTGTCAATTACGTCAAGGGTGCTGCCCTCTCGGAAAATCGAGGTACAAACTGGCGGTAATAACTCGCTAGTCCCTGGAAGGGTTGCACCTGTTTCTTGACCATCGGACGAGGCCATTCCAGGATGTCTTTGACTTTGGTACACTGTGGTTTCACCAGTCACACACCCCCACCAGGTAGCCCAAATATTTGGCCTCGTTCAAGCCAAAAAAACTCTTCAGGGGGTTGATACGAAGGCCGGCTCCCGCTAGCATCAGGAGAATGGCATAAACCTGCAATACATGCTCCTCCCAGGTGCCAGAAAAAACGACCACGTCATCAAGGTAGGAGGCACAATAGGACTGGTGGGGCCGTAACACTCTGTCTACCAGACGCTGGAAGGTCACTGGTGCCCCGTGCAGTCCAAATGGGAGGACCTTGTATTTCCAGTGTCTACTAGGGGTGCTGAAAGCTGTTTTCTCTCTTGCGGATGCCGTTAAGGGAATTTGCCAGTGCACTTTGGTCATGTCAAGGGTAGTCAGATAACGAGCCGTCCCCAGCCTTTCGAGAAGTTCATCTACTCGGGGCATAGGGTAGGCGTCAAAGTTGGAGACCTGATTGAGGTGTCTGAAGTCATTACAGAATCTCCAGGAGCCGTCCGGCTTAGATACGAGGACGATCGGACTGGACCAGGGGACTATGGCTTTCCTCGATAACGTCCAAGTCCAACATTCGTTGTACCTCTAGCTCCACCTCCGCACGTTTCGCCTCCGGGAGGTGATAGGGTCGTTCCCTGACTACCTCCTCCCCGGGTCTGTCACAATGTCGTGCTGAATCAGCGCGGTCCGCCCTGGTGCTTCACTGACCACTTCCGGGACAGACCGGATCGCACCAATGAGCTCCTGTCGTTGGTGGGGACTCAAATCGGGGCCGAGGTTAAGGTGGTCTTTTTCCGAGAAAAGGGAGAGGGCCTGCCTGGAGAGGGGCGGCTCCTCCCTGTCCTTCCAGGGCTTTAAGAAGTTTACATGGTAGACCCTCTCGCTTGGGCGACGATTTGGCTGAAGCACCATATAGTCTACGAGTCCTTTTCTCTCTTTAACCTCGTACGGACCCTGCCAATGGGCCAACAGTTTGGAGTGTGAAGTGGGCACGAGCACCATTATTTGGTCCCTCAGCTGAAACTCGCGTAGGGACGAGTTCCTGTTGTAGTTGCAGGCCTGCGCAGCTTGAGCCTTAGACATGTGTTCCTTTAGGAGGGGTCGAATTTTCTCTAGCCTATCGCGTAACTGTGCAATATATTCTAGGATATCGGTGGAGAGAAGTGCCTCACCTTCTCAGCCCTCTTTCAGTACATCTAGAATACCCCAGGGTTGGCGTTCATAGAGGAGTTCAAAAGGGGAAAACCCGGTGGAGGCTTGGGGCACCTCCCGATAAGCGAAACATACCAGGGGTAAAAGTTGGTCCAAGTTCCGACCGTCCGTGCTGACTACTTTGTGGAGCATCTGTTTCAGGGTCTGATTAAAACATTCCACCAGCCCATCAGTCTGAGGGTGGTATACAGACATCCTATGATGCTTAATGCGGAGCAACTTGGCTACCTCCCTGAACATGTCCGAAGTAAATGGCATACCTTGGTCTGTAAGGACTTCTTTAGGTATGCCCACCCGGGAAAAGAGGGCTACTAGTTCCCGTGCGATGTTTTTCGAATTGGCAGCTCGCAGGGGAACTGCTTCTGGGTATCGATTTGCATAGTCGACCATTACTAATATGTATTTGTGGCCTTGTGTCGAAGGTTCAGGGGTCCTACCAAATCGACGCCGATCCTTTCAAATGGCACCTTAATGAGGGGGATTGGGATGAGAGGAGCACGGTCCCTCCTGGGAATCTGGCACAACTGACAGACTGGGCAGGACTGACAGAAGCGTCGGACCTCTTCGTTGATCCTGGGCCAATAGAACCGGAGTTTCACCCTCTTCAGTGTTTTCTCGGCCCCGAGGTGGGCGCCTAAGAGGTGGGCATGTGCTAGTTCACACACTTGCCGCTGGTGGGTTCACGGGACTAGCAACAACTTCCACACCTCACCTTCGTGTTCCGCAACTCAATACAGCAATTTGTTATCTAGTACAAAGTGGGGTCCCGGTGGCGTTGAATCAGCTAACGATATGTACTATTGCATTCCGGGCAAACTTCAGGGAATCATCATTCCACTGTTCTCTCTTAAAGGATGCCGGCGTGAAGCGAAATTGATACTCCATGAATGTGAGGGGATTGGGAGAGACTTCCTCTTGAGACAGAGCCTCATCCGGTTGCATTTCCGGGTTGAGGTCCGACAGTGAATAAGGTTCCTCCGCGTCATCAACAGTCGCCGAAGTGCACGGCATGGGAGCAGCTGGGAGGGGACCTTGTCCTTCCATAATTACACCCAACCTGGCTTTTGGAGTGGTAACTGTTCTACCGCGTTTGCTTTCCAACCAGTCTTGTCCCAATATAACCGGGAAGGGGGTTCGGGCAACACCACAACAAACATGTTTCTGGGTTCCCCTTCCCAGGTTATGTAGCAGTAGGCGGACCTATATGACCTGGTCTTCCCATGTATACACGTGACTCTTGAGCAGTCCACTGTCGCAGTAGAACATAACGGTGAGCAACAATGGTGATGTTACTACCGGAGTAGAACAGTGCCACCACCGAGTGCCCATTAATTAATACCTTTCCCGTATTTTTGACCGCCAGAGGATTAGACAAAGCGCAGTACCTCTCACCCCTGATCCAGCTGCAATCCATGGGCTCCTGATTCAGGGGACAGGAGCTGACGATGTGCCCTACCTCGCCACACTTGAAACAGCGCGGGGTGGTGGGGAGTCTGTCTCGCGGTTTAGCCGGAGCCTCCGGACTGCGGCTGGTGGCCTCTGGTATGGCCACTCGTCCCTGTCGGACTCCGTGAGCCAGGTTCTCAGCCACCCTGAGTCGGTTCACCACCAGCTGTCACTCAAGTACCTCAAGAAGACCATCCATGCTTTTAAATGTGTGTCTCTGAACCTGCTGGGCGAGATAGTCTGGCATGGCATAAATAAAGGCCTTGCAGACCACCTGCTCGACCACCTGTCGAGCCTGGTTGACATCTGGCCATAGCCAGCACCCGTTCTTTCCCCAGAACTCAAAGGCTTGGACCCTAGGTGGGCCATTGGGGTCGAATTTCCAGTGCCGCCACTCCTTCGCCTGCTGGTCGGAGGTTACGCCATAGCGGTTATAGATCTTGGCCTCCAAGAAGTTATACTGGGCTGCTTCCTCCTCGGGAAGATCATGATAGGTCTGCTGCGCCGGGCCTTTCAGGTACGGGACCAAAATAGCGGCCCACTCTGCACGCGGCCACTGATTCCGGGTGGCCATCCTCTCGAAGACAGTGAGGTATGACTCAATGTCATCCACCTCCGAGAGTGGAATAATAGGAGGAGGCGGCAGTCACGTGGGCTCCGGCTTTACCGTCTCTGCTGCGGCAAGTAGTCTCCTCACGTCCGTGAGTTTCGCCTTTGTGGTGGCGTGATCCACCTTGAGGGCATGGAGTTTGCTGGTCAAAGTGTTCAGGACGGTGTTTAACTCTTGCCCTTCAGTCATCTTTTTGGGTTTTTGACTACGCCACTGTAAAGAAAGCACAGACACAAGGATAAAGGTTTGGGGGTTTGAGCCCCGTATACTGTAACAAAATTAGGTCTCAGTTCAGTAATATGCATGAAATCATAAGACAAAATGGAAACGTTTGGATGGACAATATAAAGAGGTGGACTGGAAATTAAACATGATGGATGCTGGGAAGTCGAGGTGGTGTATGGGAGTTGGACGTCATCACTGTGGGACCAGAAGGAAGAAAGGAACCCGGAAGTGCTGTTCTTTGTTTAGCCCGGGCCGGCTTATGGCGGCGGCGTTTCGTCTTGTCTATGGGAAAAGAGAGAGAGAGGTTAGTACGCTGGCTTAATCCCCTGGCAGGGCTTGTCGCGGTGCGCGTTGGGTCCTTCAGCTGCTCTCAATGTGCTTGTGCGTGACAATATATATATATATATATTGTAAGAAATAGCCCAGCCACAGACAGACACGACAACACAGTGTCAACAACACGCACGTTTATTTACAATAATATTTACATGTATTTACACAGTTCAGTCCTTGGGTCTCCTGGCCGCCTCCACTCCTGTCTCGCAAGCTCCGTCCTTTTTCCACCCAACTGCAGCTCATTGATTGGAGTGAGGCGGCCCCTTTTATACTGTCCCAGATGTGCTCCAGGTGCCTGATGACAGACTTCTGGCAGCACTCCCCAGTGTGGCGGAAGTGGTGCCCTTTCACCTGGAAGCACTCCGGGCATAAACCATCCCTGGTTTGTCAGTACTTCCTGGTGTCCCGGAAGTGCTGTCCCCCAGGGATCAAGGACCGGCCAGGTACCCAGGGAAAAGAAGTGCCACTTTCCCGGTTCCTCCTTCCTCCAGGCATCCCGGCGGGGAAGAGTTCCTGGCCGTCTATCACAATATATATTTACAGTGCATCCGGAAAGTATTCACAGCGCATCAGTTTTTCCACATTTTGTTATGTTACAGCCTTATTCCAAAATGGATTAAATTCATTTTTTTCCTCAGAATTCTACACACAACACCCCATAATAACAACGTGAAAAAAGTTTACTTGAGGTTTTTGCAAATTTATTAAAAATAAAAAAATTGAGAAAGCACATGTACATAAGTATTCACAGCCTTTGCCAAAAAGCTCAAAATTGAGCTCAGGTGCATCCTGTTTCCCCTGATCATCCTTGAGATGTTTCTGCAGCTTAATTGGAGTCCACCTGCGGTAAATTCAGTTGATTGGACATGATTTGGAAAGGCACACACCTATCTATATAAGGTCCCACAGTTGACAGTTCATGTCAGAGCACAAACCAAGCATGAAGTCAAAGGAATTGTCTCTAGACCTCCAAGACAGGATTGTCTCGAGGCACAAATCTGGGGAAGGTTACAGAAACATTTCTGCTGCTTTGAAGGTCCCAATGAGCACAGTGGCCTCCATCATTCGTAAGTGGAAGAAGTTCGAAACTACCAGGACTCTTCCTAGAGCTGGCCGGCCATCTAAACTGAGCGATCGGAGGAGAAGGGCTTTAGTCAGGGAGGTGACCAAGAACCCGATGGTCACTCTGTCAGAGCTCCAGAGGTCCTCTGTGGAGAGAGGAGAACCTTCGAGAAGTACAACCATCTCTGCAGAAATCCATCAATCAAGCCTGTATGTTAGAGTGGCCAGACGGAAGCCACTCCTTAGTAAAAGGCACATGGCAGCCCGCCTGGAGTTTGCCAAAAGGCACCTGAAGGACTCTTAGACCATGAGAAGCAAAATTCTCTGGTCTGATGAGACAAAGATTGAACTCTTTGGTGTGAATGCCAGGCGTCACGTTTGGAGGAAACCATGCACCACTCATCACCAGGCCAATACCATCCCTACAGTGAAGCATGGTGGTGGCAGCATCATGCTGTGGGGATGTTTCTGCAGCGGCAGGAACTGGGAGACTAGTCAGGATAAAGGGAAAGATGACTACAGTAATGTACAGAGACATCCTGGATGAAAACCTGTTCCAGAGCGCTCTTGACCTCAAACTGGGGCGACGGTTCATCTTTTAGCAGGACAACGACCCTAAGCACACAGCCAAGATATCAAAGGAGTGGCTTCAGGACAACTCTGTGAATGTCCTTGAGTGGCCCAGCCAGAGCCCACACTTGAATCCGATTGAACATCTCTGGAGAGATCTTAAAATGGCTGTGCACTGACACTTCCCATCCAACCTGATGGAGCTTGAGAGGTGCTGCAAAGAGGAATGGGCGAAACTGGCCAAGGATAGGTGTGCCAAGCTTGTGGCATCATATTCAAAAAGACTTGAGACTGTAATTGCTGCCGAAGGTGCATCGACAAACTATTGAGCAAAGGCTGTGAATACTTATGTACATGTGATTTCTCAGTTTTTTTATTTTTAATAAATTTGAAAAACCTCAAGTAAACTTTTTTCACGTTGTCATTATGGGGTGTTGTGTGTAGAATTCTGAGGAAAAAAATTAATCTAATCTATTTTAGAATAAGGCTGTAACATAACAAAATGTGGAAAAAGTGATGCGCTGTGAATACTTTCCGGATGCGCTGTACTGTATGTATATATGTTTTGACTAAACATTTGCTCATTCCCTTGACTTTTTGGAATGTTGATTTATGTGTTTCTTCTAGTTTTGATCTTTTGCCTGTCTCTGATTGTCTCTTCATCTTGCTCTTGTTAGTGCCTTCATTTCCCTTTAAGCTTGCATAATTATCCTCAGGATTTTCATTCTACCCTTAGCAAAGGCCTAAATAATACTATTTTCAAAACACTTTGTTATCCTATTTAAACAAATTCATCTTTTTATGTGTATTCCTTATGTAATCTGGAATTTGTAAAGTTTGTATCTTTATAGAGATCTGCACCCTCACTAAGTGAAAATCACTATAGAAAAATATTGTAAATTCAAGTGAATTCTTTATATACATACACTTTAGCCTGTAATTGTAACATATTAAATAACACTCTTAAACACACTTTATTTTTGAACCAGAAGAAACAATATTTGAGTATTCTAAAACCTCACAGTAAACATAATGAACTTCTTCATTCGTTGGCTTCAAGTCGTCTCTTCCTGAAAGTTAAAAGAATTCAAAGGAGTCTCCATCAGTGCTATCGAGTTGCAGAGGACATTGGCCCCAAGCTCTGCGGACAGTCTGTAAGAGTGAAAAGCAAACCGAGAAGTGAACTGTTTTTATTGGTAATTAACCATTTATAAAGATTTTTGTTACCATGTGATATGAGACTTGTGCAAAGCTAAGCTACATCTGATCTGGCAGAATCTTCTTGAAAGTGTTCTTTCTCTGTAACTGAATTAGCTCTAAATTACGTAGCGCAGCCAGATTGTCACAATATATACGAAAGCTAAGCTCTTGTTATAACTGTTTATTTTGCCTATTTGCTGTATAAATCACATTGTGATAACTTTGCTCTAAGAATTTCAAAGATTAATTGCTTCATTGATTTTCTGCAATTCAAGACTAGGGGCTCATGCCAGTCAAAACATTTACTGCACAGTATGACAATACTTCAAACACCTTAGCCAAATAACAGAAAAATCATATAGTACTTCACATAAAATATTAAGCTAGAAAGTTGACAAATTGTCTTTTTTAATTTTCTAATAACTGTACTCAAATTATTATCTAAATAGGTGTCAAAAGAATACTGTGTAAATTGCTGAAGTATATTTAAAATATTTGTTTTTTGTTAGTCCTCATCCTAGTCAAGCATCACATTAAAGCTGGACCTTTACAAACATAAAGTAACAATTCAGACTCTTTCATGCAAAACTTTCTATATATTCATAGAATTGTCTTGGAATTAAATAATATTTGTCTGTCCAAAATGAAGATTCTGAGAACAATTGTCATTTACATTTGTTTACTGATTATAAGTAAAACAATTGTTATTGTTTATGTTCATTTTTTCTGATTATTGACCATGTTTGCCCCAATTTTGGCTTTTATGTAAGCACACCTGCTACAGCAGATGGCACAGTATGTTCTATAAAAAAATAAATACTGTATGTGGTTTCAATTTATATAAAAAAATTCCAAAAAGTACATATTTAAATGGAGTGGCCTCTTTATTAGGTACACTTGCACATCCCAGCGAAATGGCAATCAGTGACAGCATGATGTTCAGGGAATGCTATTTTTAAAGGAAAAACAATGTTTTACTAAGGTTAACCAAAAAAAGAGAGTACATGGATAGTAGCAATATAACGAAATGCAGAACCTGGGAGGACTGGAAATAAAACCTCTCCTTTTTACAAAAGCACTTTCAATAAATAAATACATAAATGAACATAATAAATATATATACATCCGTACTATGGTCTGAACACAAACAAGGATGACTAGAGAGAAAGAAAATTTAAATAGAAAGAAAACATTTGACTTTCTAGTCCCAGTCCCAGTGAGGCATTATACAGCATATTACTGCTGGTATTATGGAGCCCCAGTAGCATTTCCTGACAAACTTCTGCTGAATGATTTTTTAGGCTCAGTGTTAGTGTATCAGACAGAGGAAGTGCAGCATTGTTCATTGTTTCATTCTTTCTTCTGTTACTACCTCCAAGGGTTCCAGAGCGCATACTATAACTGAGTCTGCCCTTTTAATTAGCTGGTTGATTCACTGGGCCTCTTGTGAAGTGATGTTACCAGACCAGCATACCACAGTATAGAAAATCACAATGGCCATCACAGAGTTGTAGAAGATGCCAAGGATGTCACTTCCAACATTATAGAAATGCAGTCTTCTATGAAAAAAGAGCCTTCTCTGCCCTTTCTTATAAAGTCCTTCTGTGTTCCAAGACCAGTCCAACCTGTCACTCATGTGGACCTGAACGTACTCATTGGAGTGCACAACCTCTACATCTTCTCCCTATACAGTGACTGGACATAGAGGCTGTTTGGTGCAGAGAAAGTCAATAACCAGTCCCTTGATTTTGCTAATGGTAAACTGCAGACAATTCTTTTCGCACCAAGAAGAAATGTTCTCCATCTGATTCCTATAATCTGTCTCATTCCCCTTATCAATACACCCTCATAAGTGTAGAATCATCTGAGAATTTTTGCAAATGACATGACCTGGTGTTATATTTAGAGTTGGAGGAGTACAAAGTGAAGAGAAAAAGGGACAGAATTTTTCCTTTTGGTGCTCCAGTGTTGCTGACATCCGTATCAGAGAAACAGTCCTTAAATCTCACAAACTCTGGTCTGTCTGACAGATACTCCATTATTCAGGTCACCTAACACTTGTAGTTGGTTGACCAGTTGGCAAACATCCACCACTCCCTCTCAGCTGTGAGAAGCAGATCATAGGCATGTTATAGAGTACCTGTCAAATAATACAGAGTACACAACACGTGTTTTGCCTTAATTGGGGCTCATCAGGTGCACCTTTGCTTCCTCTTGCAGGTATTAAACCTTGGAGATCAGCACCTGAGGTGAAGCCTCAGACATTGTGCCATGGTGGCTGATTCGCTTACTTGACAGGGTGTATATCGGAGTAATATATTGTGAACATGCTGAGCACAGTCCCAAGGGGATGTGGCCTCTCTTCCGAAACCCCCTTTTAAACAATGATTCAATGAGTAACAAACACAGTTTTTCATCTCCTCTTTGCTGGATCAGCTGCAAGCCTGCTGCTGCCATGCCACGTGATTTGCATCTCGCATGGGGCTTCAAACATTTAAAAGTCCGCATGCAGCTGTCTTTTTTATCTCACTGCCTTGTCTGTTTTCCCCAGACATCCTCTGCTCCAGTTGGGGCTCCCGCTTCCGAGCCGCACCCTTTTGGAGAGGAAGATTTTGTGTTCTTTTGATCGAGAGACGGAGCTGTGGCGACTGGTTTTGACACTGAGCCCAGATCGCACCTGAAAGAGACTTTTGTTTGTTCTGGCTGCATTCGAATAAAGTTTCTCTCTCTGGTAACCCCTGAGTGTATCTGTGCAACTTTGTGAACCAAGCGTGAAAATATCCATAGGTCTGAATCACAGTCTGATTATTTGGGTGGTCACCTAACAGGTAACAGTTCTGGTTGGTCAGCCAATTCATCTGCTTCTTGCAACTGAGAAAGTGTGGCAGATGTTTGTTATAAGGGGGAGTGGGGGGTTTTCAATTCAAAACCACAGTAAAACAATCTCTCACTCAACATTTCTGAAAAGGAGTGGAAGGTAGCAATGCACAGAATTCATTCTAGCTCCACATGTGCAGAGCATACAATTATTCAACTTAAAATTCAATCATCATATCGAGCACATCTCTCTCATTTAAAATTATCAAGAATGTTTCCAGGGCAAGATCCAACCTGCGAACGATACAATCAAGTTCAAGCCTCACTGGGCCACATGTTTTGGGGGTACACCAAATTAACATCATTCTGGACCAAAATCTTTAAATGCCTTTCAGACAGCCTTGGTGTCACTATCTCTCCTAATCCCCTAACAGCTGATGTACTTCTGGATGGGCTTAAAGTGGAGAAGAACAAACAAACTGTAATGTCCTTTACTTCACTATTGCACGTAGACTTAACTTCCTCAACTGGAAGAATCCTAACTCACCTCTTTTAAGTCAGTGGGTAACTGATCTTCTTATATAATACACTACTGTGGCTGTTCGTTTGTCCAGGATTTTAAATCACCTGTAGCTCGCAAACTGTTTCAACTATTGACCTGAAATTTGGTACACACATACTATGTGACATCTACTATTCGCTTTCGGAGTGATGATATTTATTACTCTTTTTATTTTTATTTTATTTTATTGTAGAATCAACTATCGGCAGCGCACAGCAGGGTGACCATGCGGCGCATGCGTATGTGCACCGTTCTCATTCCCTACCACCTTCGCGATCACTTCCCCTACCTCTTCATATCTTAAGTCTTCAATCTGCCTCAAGAATGATTTAAGTGCCAGCTTAAGTGAGAAATTAAGAAAAACGTACTAAGTAATTGCAACACAAAAAACAAACTTAATCAGTTTTAACACGAAAAGATGCTGACGGAAGAAGAGAAGCAGCGGGCCACTAGAGTGGAGAAAAGAAGAGCTGCTCAGGAAGCAGCAAGCACATCAACCTCTGAGCAAATGAATGCTATATGTACATAGAAAGAAAGAGGATGAAAACTAGGAATGCTCAAGTCAAGTGTATTCACTTCACGTTATCGTGCAGTGCGCCGTTACTGGTGTTATATATTATTTGAAATTGGAAAAAATTAAATACTCACTTAGAGAATCTGCATGACACTTTTTTAAAAACCTGGCAGGATCTAATCAATAATATTTTAGAATAAGCATTTAAATTAAGGAAGCAGAGTCTCCTCCCTTTTTTATTCTATTCTATTTATTTATTTTTCCTACTATTAAAGTTTTACTCTGTTGGCCTAGCTCTCTTTCTCATGGGTGTTCGTTGATTTGATTCGAGCCTAGTTTTGTATAATTTGACTTGCTTGTATGGAATGTTATTTGCTTTTAATAAAATTAAAAAAAAACAAAAAAACACAGTATTATGTGAATGCATTTCCTGTTAATGATATGCACTCATTTTGCCAGATGTAACAATTTAATCATATTTTAGCAAGAATTGAATTAATTTTGCACATACAACTGGAAACTGGCCTTGAGGATTATGTTACACACATAAACTGAGACTTCTTTTTCTCCATTTTTTCTTTGGACAGTTTTCATATTGTTTGCCATTGTACAGCTTTGGTCACCACTGGGTTCTATTATATCATAAACGTTTTTCTGTCTGTTATGTATGAAAACCATGAGAGTATATGTTTAATCTCCATGACAGAAAGGTTACATTCTCAGCCTCATTAGGGGAAAGCAAATGTGAAGATAGTTTTCTACCATAGTTTTGTGATTGATAATTAGATTTTGTGGAACTGAATGTGCTCACATTTATGTATAGCCTTAAAGTTGTATTAATGTTGTTCACACTTTTTCCTGGATATTGACAGCTCATTTGCAGGCTTTCTGGTCATAATCAATCAGTTTTCTCACATAATTTCATAAGCTTGTGGAATCAGTGCTGTAGTTCAAAATGGAAATTTTTAAATTAACCACAGAAAAATGTACAGATATTGTATAAATATAAAAACTTTTGCAACATTTTTGCAGCTGTCATATATGTATGAATTATTATTTGCAGTTGCAACATAAATATACAGTGTAAGAGAAGAGGTATATTCATGGCAACTTTTCTGAACCAGAATAATTGCAGTGAGACCAAAATATGTAAAACTAACACATGTAAGAGGTATAAACAGAAGAAGAACACTAGGCATAAAAAACCCTGTTGCCTGTATGGGGAGACCTGTGAGTTTCCTAACCAGACTATAAGTTGATTGGCTCGTCACCTTACCCACCACAATATATGAGAATGTTCACTCCCTTTCCACCTCTGATCTCTCGTACATACTGTATACTCTCAATATCAGACTCTCCTGTCCTCTTTTCTCAACTGAATCCTTGCTATACTTACCTCTTGACTAGTTTAGAACAAAGCAATTGGCATAAGATTAACACTAGAATTACCAAAGCCTACGAAAAAACTTGTAATCCTGGCCCACCTTAAATTCCTTCGCACATCTCTCTTGTGTGTTGTAAATGTGTTGATCAGCACAAAAAGCAAGCAGCCTGCTATCCCATCCCCCAGCCCACCACCGCAGCTCATTTTGCAAAGAAGGTTCTCAGTGCTCAGTGTTTATCTTGAAGTGAAGTGCTGGAGTTGTATTGGTACATAATACAAAGTCATTTGGAATACATGCATTTCATGTGTGTTCCATGTCTACAACAATCTATGTAAACACATTGTTAAAACAGAAACGTTTTTCATGTTTTAGTAATAATTGAAAAAATGTAGACATGAAATGTATAATGTGTGAAGCCTGAAGTCCAAATATCAAATATACACGTTCACAAAAGGTACAAGTATAACAAAAAAGGTGCGCTTTTATTCAAGAACTAGCAAAATACCCGCGCTTTGCAGCGGCGAAGTCCTGCATTAAAATGTTTATTAAGAAGAAAATTTAACCTTTATAAACTGAGGGAAAATATGCCAATAATTATTTGTTAAGGATCTCTTTGTATACCACGTTGCCAGTTCGGCCCTCCGGTTGTAACATGACCAAGCTGTGCGCTGAGCTTACTCTTGAGCATGCAACTTACAGTTGGCCATGTGAACAGTAATCTTGTCTCATATCTCACAGCTTGGATTGCTGCTGTCATAATCAGTTTGAGGTTCATGGTTTGTTTCAATTACGACAGTATTTGTAGGACTTGTGTTGAAGTGACATTCGGCATCTTTCAAGCGTTGTAAGCTTACAACCGGTTTCATCGATAACTTCACATCCAGCTTTTGAGAGTTTAAACAATCATAAACATCAAAGTGTCCACTACTGAAATCGTCACCTGTGAATGTAAGATGTTTAAGAGGCATTGGCGGTTGTCGAAAGGTGTAAAATATTTGGCCATTTCGGTACACTTGAAAGCACCAACCGAACAATTCAGCGACAGCCATCAACTCACATGCAGAACCATAGGTGAAGGGCTTAAGCATTTCACTCTTCTAGTGCTCCTGTGTAGTATAATTATCTCCTGTACCGTCATCAGTCCACACCTTGAACCTGTCCCAGTCATTCAATACATAAGACACAATGTTCTTCCGGATATCAAGAGTGAGCCTGATATGGCCGTGCAATATGTAACACAGAGAATGGAAAAGGAAGGTGCCATCTCCGGGCATGGAAACCACTCGGTGAGTGACAGTTCTTTGATCGATGGTGATTACCTCGATAGACATGGTAATGGGGGTTGGAATGATGAAGGAAATGGGTACCTGAGTAATGTAAAGTAAATGTAAAATACCTATACAATAACTATAATTGTAATAAACAAACAATAAAACAGCGGAGAAGCCATGGATTAAACAAAAAGGCTGTAGTTATCAGCAGGGAGACGTGAATCCCGTGGCGAAGCAAGGAAGGGAATGTAGAGACTGGAGCGATGGACGGCCTTATATAGGCAGGCAGCCAACAACGTAGGAGGCGTTGGGATGGGGGACCCAACGCTGCCTCACATGGTGACCAAGCTGCAGGCTATGGACGTATATATGTACGTAAGTAGGATTCAGTTAGCGTTCGGAACCCGTGTACCAAATTTCTTAAAGATGGGCCCATAAGTAACAAAGACTGTTGAAAAGTTCAATATGGCGGCCGACAGTGGCATCATACCACCGAAATAAGTATGTACATTGGTTTCGGTTAGTGCAGGGAAGCCACCTACCAAATTTCGAGAAGATGGGGCCATGAATAAGAAAATTCAACATGGCGGACGTTGTTGACCGTTATGACTGTTACGCGTAGAATTTCGAAATGAAACCTGCTTAACTTTTGTAAGTAAGCTGTAAGGAATGGGCCTACCAAATTTCAGCCTTCTACCTACACGGGAAGTTGGAGAATTAGTGACGTTTGGAAAATTCAATATGGCGGCCGACAGTGGCGTCATACCATCGAAATAAGTACGTACATCGGTTTCGGTTAGTGCAGGGAAGTCACCTACCAAATTTCGTGAAGATGGGGTCAGCCTTCTACCTACACGGGAAGTTTGAAAATTGGTGACGTTGGAAAGTTCAATATGGCGGCCGACAGTGGCGTCATACCATCGAAATAAGTACATACATCGGTTTCGGTTAGCGCAGGGAAGCCGCCTACCAAATTTCGTGAAGATGGGGCCATAAATAAGAAAGTTCAACATGGCGGATGTTGTCGACCGTTATCGACCGTTATGACCGTTACGTGTAGAATTTCAAAATGAAATTTTGCTTAACTTTTGTAAGTAAGCTGTAAGGAATGAGCCTGCCAAATTTCAGCTTTCTACCTACATGGGAAGTTGGAGAATTAGTGATGAGTCAGTCAGTCAGTCAGTCAGTCAGTCAGTCAGTCAGTCAGTCAGTCAATCAGTCAGTCAGTCAGTCAGTGAGTGAGGGCTTTGCCTTTTATTATTATAGATATAACCGCAGGAAAATAACTCACATTAGGGTGCGACATTGACATGCTCTTAATATGATCACTTTGGTGGTGTAGCGGTAAAAACATCTGACACGTAATCAAGATGTTCGCTGTTTGATCCTGGACAACTCTGTTTTGAGTAGTGAGCTGCTCCTATTCTTACTATTATAGAAGAAAAACATACATTTTATTGGAGTCTGCAACAACCGGTGTAAATTGATGGTACTTGTAAGTGTTAGTGTTTTTTTTTTTGTTTTTTTTTTATTCAGATTTATTCTCTCAGTCACGTTCATGCTCCCGCCAATCTAACACTGTTAGTTTTCAAATACAGAAGTGCTATAGCAGAGGTGAACTCAGATGAGGATGAGGGTTCTACATCAGAGAAACAGAACAGAAGACCTCCCCTCAAGAAATGTCCACTCACATATAAGAACAATGCAGCAGTACCAGGCGTAAAGGTGAAAGATGGCACCGTTTGGATGCAGCAACAGGTTGGGGATCATCCTGCTAGTCAGTCTGCCCCACACCTGTCCTTCAAAGAAAAAGCAGGGCATACAGAGCTCGCCAAGGTATCATGCAAAGTCCTACTTATGATTATGTTTTGTGATCGTCTTTATATAAAAAAAAATTTATATGTTACTTATTTAAAAGCCAGATCAAAGGTTATTTACCTTGATTCATTTACGTATCTTCCTACAGCGTAAGTCACAAGTGGACTGCAGAGCTTCCTCTGTTTGATCGACACAGGCATGCACACAAAGTACATGTGTACTGAAGTGACTGTAGCTGCAGGTGGAAACTCCATGCAACTGTTGCTACAGTTCAGCCTTTGTCCAGAAATGGTTTCATAAGCTTTATGACCTTAGTCTCGGCAAAGTCTTTCTCCTGTGGGGAAACTGGGATCTTTTCCTGAATAAAATCAAACACAGTTGCATAGGGTGTGAAAGAAGCTTCCACCTGCACTCCTTCACAGTGGTGTGAACAAGAGGCTTACATAGAAATGATTTTATTGGCATGGAATGTTTTACTTTATGCACCTGTAGAAAAGAACACAGGTAAAGAGAGAAGTAAGAACAAGGCTTTAGGGAGTGGCATGCCTTATTTTACACCCAAACAAACATTTTAAACCCCAAAAAACTGTTTTTCATGTGTTTCACGTTTCTCAGTTGTGAAGTTGGTTTCAAAACAAAGTTTAGTTTTTAGCTTTGCAAAGCTGTATTCTGAATTGAAGCTTGCCTGTTTAACTCAAAGCTACTCTTGACCCACTGGATGTTTAATTGAAAGCTTTAGAGCTGTTCCTAAGGCCAGACATGGAATTGCTTTGGAGATAAGGGACATGTCTACAGTGTCAGTGGTCCACTCACTATACCCTTGTGTCTTTTGGGTAGCCTTACGTTCTGGGACCGTGTGCTGCTATTTAATCAGATGTAAGGGAAAAAAAGCCCTCCTGCCAATCTTTTTTTCCATATTCATGGGCTTTATTCTTTACTGACTAGCATGTCTTCCATTCTTCACTTGGCTTATCAAGTCCCTTCCTCCTTTAATCCATGGCCATTCTGCAATGTCTTACTGCCCTTTGCCAATCATTCCTGCCAAAAAACAGGTTTTTGTCTGGTCACTTCAGTTCAGTTTACTGTTGTGTCAAAAGAGGCCTCTGCTGTGAAGCAGTGAAATATCAAGAGGATTATGTCTAAATGTATACTTCTTGCTTCTTATATTATTATCTAGGAGACACTCCGGCCAGAATAGCATGCAGAATAACATTATTATGTAATACAGTGCATGTAACATCCTTATTTGAATGGAAAGTATATAACCTGAACCCTATAAATTTAACAGTTCTCTTAGCAGCAGCAATTTTCTGTTTGTAATTAAAGTTATATAATACATCATTACAGACAACATTCAGTTTAATTTTCAAGATTATTTGTTTGCCTTTTGCCATAAGCTGTAAAAACTGTAGAAGTTTTTGGAAGTAAGTACATTTTCATGCCTGGAATGCAATGTCTGGTTATTTACAGTCACCTCATATTTTCTCATTGCACTTTAATATCATTGTGCTGCTATCTCTGGCACAGAGGCACAGACTCAACGGCTCAGGTCTCCTCAGCTCTCGGTGTTTAATGTCTCATGTGCTGTGGAAAAAATTGATTCAGATGAACTGCTGATAAGTGTTGGCTCGCCTGCCCAGAGACAAGTGCCTCTTGTCAGAAACCCATGATGTGGACCAACGCGTAACTTCACTGTCATGATCCTATTACTCACCTCACTCTAATGGAGCCTCTGAAATCACTCCATGCCGGTCTAGTGAAAAGAGATTTTTCTTAGACATGCTTATAATAAATGGAACAATTGAGAGCTGTGCCTCAAGCCATATAGGTCAACAAGAACAAAATAAATAAATAGATAAATAAATAAACTTTTTTCCCAAATAAAGGAAAATGCACAAGGCTATAAAAGGCTTTTAAAGGAAATAAATGAATAAAACTCCTTATGATACCAAGCCCTTCAACAAAAACATGTTTATTTCTCTGCATCATTTAAACTAAATGCTGCCACTTAATTTAAAACTATTTAAGAAAAACCTGTAAGTTTTTAAAATATCTCTCTTCGTATCTGTTGAAATTAATAATTAAACTTCATCAAAAGATTCTGTGAAGTTGTTTGAAATTGTGTATTTTCCTGCATATTCAGGAAAGGTGCTATATAAATAAAATGTATTATTATTATTATGCTAATACTTCATATTGAATCATCACCTACAGCATTAATATTCAGAATTTAAATATCCTTTAAAGTGATGAATCTGTTGAATCGAACAGTACACAAAGAAATCTCCTGGGTGTAATCTCCAAATACCTTCTTTATTACAGAAAGACCTCCGTCTTACAATCTCCTTCTGGGAACTCTCCTCCCATCCCTCTCCCAGTTATATTTATTTCATATTTGTACAGTGCCACCTACTGTCCAAATTAATAAAATTAATAACACAACATAACAGAATCCATTTCAGATTATAGCTTGATTACATTTATTTTACTCCTGCCTTTGCCAGAAAGTGCTCATATTTGGGCCAAAACTATAAAAAAATTAAATAATACATTTTAAGGTTTATTGATATTATGAAACCCCCATATTTCAGCTTTGAAAGTAATAATATAATGAGCTGTCAAGCAAGGGCTACTCATACACATATATATGAAAGAGGCGTTAAGTTACAGCTGCTCTTCCTAAGAAAATCAAAATGAAATGGGATTTGCTTTTCTTTTAAATTTTATAATTGAAGCTCAAAAATGAGTGTACAGGGGAGACCAACAAGGTTTTTTATTTAACAAGAAAGCTACCTATTAGGTATTCTCTTTTTACTATTCTAGCTTAAAATAACAGAATTTTAATAACTTTAGAGGTTTATATAAACCAATATTCAGTTTAATGGGTGTGTCACTTTAAAGACCCTGTAATCTAGCAATCTGAATACTTGTACCCAAGTTCATACCATAGTCAGGGCGAACAATGAGGCTGGAGGCAGACACTCATAATCAAAAATAGGCTTTATTATTAGCAACTTGCACAGGTGCTTTTACAGCTAATACCTCCAAAAGAAAAAAAAAACAGTTTTAAATGACACAAAACTGCTAAGCAAGACATACAATGGGGGTGTGTAAAATTACAGAGTAATCCCCATTCATTATAGAAAAAGCCTCAGTCTGTCAAGCTTCCCTTCAGGGTCACATTGTTCTCTCCCAGGCCATCCCAGTGGCCTCAAACAATCTGGTCAGGATTCAAAATCTTCCAATTTCCAATCTTCCATCTGATTAATCCGACCAGGGTTTGCTTCTCTCAACTAGGGCTCCACTGTCCATCTCATCACTATGATCCTGGTTTTGTATCCTTGAGGATTTTCCAGAACCTCCTTGATAATTGCAAGGCAGATATGGAGCTAAGTGGTCTTGATGCATTACAACATCTCGGTACCTGGTTAGGAGCCAGACCTGATAACAGATTTTTCCCAGTACTTTCTGCACTTACATGGGCCCTAACAGGTGATCTGCATCTTAGAGTAAAGTTCTCATTTCTGACTATTATATAGGGTGGTCCAGATCTAATTATGCAATTTTCATTATGCTATAACTTATTAAGTTTATTACATAGAAAATCACAACGACATGAAGAATAGTCTTTGCACCGAACTGAAATTGTCCCTGCATAAATCAAAGAGATCCAGATGATCTGGATCTGCATAATTAAATCTGGACCACCCTGTATACACATACCAGCTTTTTGTGGTGGTACATGTGGCCTTGACAATGAGTATCATAGTGCTGCCACTGTTTGCTCTCATGAGGAGAGTCTGAATGAAAGGCATTTGTTTAGAATAGATGCTACCTGACATTGCAAACTAATTCTGGTCCAGAAGGGTCAATTTCTGTAGGATTTGGGGGGGGGGGCAAAAGCTAAGTCCCCACAAAAAAGAATAGAGGCAAGGATTCACCTTATGGATTTCTGCACAGCTGTTGGGTAGGCCTACAGGACTGGTGGTAAGTGATGGTCCCAATCCTACCGCTGTTGTGAAACCAAAGTATACGTTGGGTAGGCCTACAGGACTAGTGGTAAGTGATGGTCCCAATCCTACTGCTGTTGTGAAACCAAAATAGCCAGCTAAGTGCAGAGGGTGTACTTGAACCCTAGGTGCTAGAGTGTGGTGTGCATCTTCCAAGGCCCCAGTCAATGTCACAACTTTGTGAACACTTGGGAATCAAAATTCCTTCTCTGAGCACTGTGCAGCTCATCTGGCAACCCCATCCTAGAGACAAGCAGCATCATAAAGGACCACAGCCATCAAGCACGCCAGCTGTTCTCCTTGTTACCATCTGGCAGACGATACAGGAGTCTGGCTGCTCGGACTACAAGACTTAAGAACAGTTTTTACCACCAGGCCATTCGACTCCTCAGCAACACCTGAACACCCACATACACTTACATCACACCTACATTGCACTATATCTACATTGCACTGCTCACACACAAATTGTACCTGCACACACTTGGAATACGGACTGGAACATGCATCTGCTCTTTATGGAATTTGCATCTGTACTTTATAAAACATTATCTGTGCAATAACTGTCATTTGTGCTTGCTGCTCTTTCAGCTCATATTGCTCTATAACTTCTTTTAAAACGTACACATTTTATTTTATATTGCTAGTCTATTCTTAACTTGTAATTTTTTTATTTTTTTATTTTTAGCTTTATTGGAACTAGGCTGAGTGACTTGTTTTTCTCATCATACACATTTCATTGTATGTTGACCCTCTGTTAACCTATATATGACAAATAAATAAACCTAAACATCCTATCTAACAGTGCTACAGAGGCTGCACTCTTGTTTGGTAAAGCAAATGCCTCAGGCCTCTTGATGAAGTAATCCATTATCTTCAAACATGCATCTGTGTTCCCTCTCACTGCATTGAAAAAGACCCAACACATCAACCTTCACCTTTTCCATGGGTGTCTCCACCTGCAATTGTTGTATTGGACCATTGGATGGGCTATGGCACTAGTAAAAGGTCTTTGCTCCCCTAAGGTTCTCTACCCCTTGCTGCCCATGTATAGCTTGCAGCAACTTAGCTTGGAGGGCACGTGGAACAACCAACTGGCATCGAAGTTAACCAACCAGAGGATACCTTCCAACCATGATAAAGTATACCACCTCTGATTTCAACAGCATCCCAAGCACACAAGGTTTTGACTTCCTAAGGATGAGGAGCAATGACCTCCCAAGCTGGCTTCTTCCCAACCACCTTCCAGCACAAAACAAGGTCATTCTCAAGGTCCTTTTGTAGATGAACCAAATATTTGATGTCCACCCCAACTGGCACCAGGGAACCAGCAGTGATGAAACACTTTCTAGCTTATCTGTTGCAGAGTGCTTCTTTTTCCTTTCAGAAAATTGTCCAAATATACCACATATCGTGTGTGTGGGACAGTGGCCTATACATGCTCTATTGATGCTTAGATATGGCTGCTGCATTGCATAATGCAAATGGCATGACCATGAACTGCCAAAGTACCTGACCAATTGAGAATCCTGATTTGAGACAGGCCTTGAGGGATAATTCCACTTGCCAATTGTCACTGCGGAGGTAAAGTGAACTAAGTCAACACTATGCTGAGATGCAATCCAATGCATCATTAATCCTGGAGAGAGGATACAATCCTTCTGAGGCATGCTGTTCCGCCACTTATAGTCTATACAGAATCACCAGAACCCATTTTTCTTTTGAGCCTTGGCTGACCAATGGCACCTACTGCAGCCATAGCTTTAAACTGCTCCTGTGCTGTAACTTGCTTGGCTAATATCATCCATATGGATAAACTACAGATAGGTTGGGCATCCTCAGTATCAATTCAGTGTTGCATTAGTTTGGTTTGAGTGGACTCTTCGCTACATGCTGCAAAAACGCCCTCACACTAGCTTTTTCATTTCTTGGTGCTGATGCTGAGTCAGTCCTTTGCTGGTCCTGTGAAGCTTCTCTCTCACTGAATCCTGGGTTTCCCGGAATATCTTGCTCTACTTTGTTCATGCCTTGGCTTGTGGCTTGAGGTCCTCCTTTCATGAGTTTCACCCTCTTTATTTACTGCTGCTATACTGGCCTAAACTATGGTCATTCCCAAGTCACTCTTACATTGGAGCAGATCCTGCTCATCTGTGAACACCAGCTGATATGGCTAGAGTAAAGATGGCTTGCTCCACCTCCTGAAAATCCAGCCCTAAGATGCAGTCATCGATTATGTCTATCAACTAGAAATGATGGGGAGTTTGGTGGTTTCCAATTGTAATAGTTAAAGTCTTTGGGCTTGAGCTCACTGGAATTGGCTTTGGGATCCTGTGGATCAGCAAGCTGCTGTGCCCTTTTAATCGGCCCCATTTGAATCATTGAAATGGTGGATCCAGTGTCTTTTAAGGCATGGCTTTGCTGACCAACATGGCCCACTCTGCCATCTAACATGTATCTACATGATTGTACTGTTGGTGGTGTCCCTCTGGGGAAGCTTTCCTCCATGTATGCCATTCTACTGAAGGTTTCTGCTTGATTCTGAGCTTTTGGGGCTCCCTGTCAAAATGATCTTTTTTCCCATATTGGTGGCAGCAAGCATTCTCTCTGGGATGGATTATGACAAGACAAATGTTGTCATCATCATTGTCCTCATCAATATTGAGACTTCAAAATAGTTGTGGTCTCCACGCCCCTCCGAGTACCATGTCTGCATGTGAGACAATGGCAAGAGCAGCTTCCAATGAAGTCAGCACCACAAGCTCTACATGATGGTGCTCTGAATCAGAAGTAAGTACCTTCACAAACACTTGAAACTAACAAAAAAGAAGAATGCAAATTGCAAAAGTTCCATTTTTTGAAATATATAGATATGTTTTTCATAATTGAAATATACTGCATATAGCTATCTGAGCATATGTCAACAAAGGAGAGAACCGTTTCCAAATTTGCTTTCAGATCTGTTGCAGCAGTCCTAGTTTTATAAAAGAAAATCAAAAAATCACAATCATCTGTTACCTTACATGCATATAAAATGAGGTATACTCAACCAAGATAGATTAACAATACTGTGGGTATAGCTTTCTCTATTCATTAAACTATTTTCTGAGGGTAGGTATGATGCAAAAATGTGGACTGTATGCTTATTATCGGAAGCATGTTCACTTTTGCTGAGCTAATCTAGGGTCACTATGCATGACTTTTGGAGGAGTCCAATGTAAAAGGTGTTCATATTATGATCAATTGCATATACCTCCAAGAGCCAGTCACTGCAACCCCCCACAACCACTTGCCATGAGTGAGAGAATGCCCACACAATGTATACTCTGCCTGCAGAACCCGGGATATATCCAGTCTCACTTCTTTGACAGATTATTTATTCAGCCATTTTACACACAAGCCACAATCGAAATAAGAGCATTTATGTTTTTGTTTGTGCTATCATCACAGAACTGTCTGCCTGCCTAGAACTGCCCAATGTGTGACAATTATGTACAGTTAGAAATGTTAGAACTTGCTATTAAAATGTTATACTTCTGCAATTACAATGCAATTATGATATACTAGATTTTACAAGCAGACAAACGCTATTTTTATACAAGATGAATGAATTATAACCCTATCAACATGTGGCACCAACAGGCACATTGCAGTTTTGCCAGTCAGCACCATTAGTAAGGTGCATGCGCATTCACATGAATGTGTTAGAATTTGGTAATACACCTGATGGTCTGACTCCTCTCAAAGATTTGCTTATCAATCTTAAATTAGCCAGCACAGATGATTATGGTTAGGGTATGTGATGCCACTTATTCCAATGCCTATTTATACATTACTTTGGCTTCTCCTCATCCTCACAAGATAGAGGAAAGTATACAGACATATACCAGCATGTACATTATATCCATTTATCTTAAATGTTCAAAGGTGAAACTGGTCTTGTAATGTACTGTACATAATGCCCAGCAAACATACACACAATGTTAAAAAGGATTGATTTTTTACATTTATTAAACTAGAACGGCAACTACATTATATGAAAAGAAAAAGAATTAACCAGTCTCTGCACCACTACTTGCATTGTGTTCACTCAAAATAATTCACAGTTCTTTCTACCAAACTTCATTGTTTTCTTTGAAATTCGTACCTACCTTTTGCATACACTCAAGTCCAATTTTGCACACATCATCTGTTAATGCTGTCACCTCTTAGGTTGTGTGCCCCATTTGTTTAAGTTTTCTACCACATTTTAATGCTAAAATGCCCCTCGTATTTTGCATATGTCACACCTTTTATTGATGTGTATGACCCATCTCTTCTGTTAGTCAACAGTACCAAAATATAAGTAATAGGATATTTATAAACTGTTACTAACCCTCCCCTGTTCTGTTTCTCTTCTCAGTATCTTCATGTGGCACTTGGTGCCACTGCTCTAATGCCTAGTTGTTTGCCTGCCTATGGAAAAGTCGTCTCAGATAAAGTAAAATTTGAATCATTGGGGAGAGGGGTCTTTAAGTCAGATTGGCCAACCACGCACTGTCTCATCTGTAGAATAGCAAATTGGATGGAGGCAGGTAGTCTACCAAGGTTTCCAGGACGCAAGACTCCAGGGGCCTCATGTATAACGCCGTGCGTAGAACTCGCACCATAACATGGCGTAAGCACAAAAGCCGAAATGTGCTTACGCACAGAAAAATCCAGATGCAGGAATCTGTGCGTACTCCAACTTCCACGTTCTTCCGCTACATAAATCCCGATCAGCGTGAAAAGTAAGGCTCGTGCACGCGCTTTATGTAACGCCCCAACTCCTCCCAGAATTACGCCTCTTTGAATATGCAAATGAATATAAATCGCCCTTAAGCTCAGCCTTCATCTTAAAATCTTTTTAATTAACCAGTTTCTCACATCGTAATTAAAGTAGCACGTTAAATGCTTTGTTTTGTATTTGATCTTCTATGTGCTCTATGTGTGTGAATCACTACTTGCTTCTTAAACCGGCTCTCTTCCTCCAACTGAAAACAGAATCCATTACATTCGTGATATTACAGCTCTCTGAATAACTAAAATACTGAGATATACGTCATACGTGATATCATTTTTATGATGATAGGAGTTAAAGCACGTTATTAAAGATGTGTTTCACTTCGATGAAATAATTTATTGCAGCAGTACTCAGGGGCGGCTCTAGGCTTGTGGTGGCACTGGGCAGAGGAAGAATCGGTGGCTCCTTCGCCCGCCAATGTCAGTAAGGTATCTTATGCACGGTGGATGGCCACATCCTTTGCAGACACTGCATAGCCGCCTCGTGCTCATGACACAAGCATTTAACTTTTGCCGAAATTTGTCGCTGCGTTTTTAACTGTGTTGTTATTTTCTCTTTCTGTTTTATATTCAATATATATTGGCGTAGCCGCCACTGCAGTCCTTGCTTTTCTTTCCCCAAGTAACTGATCGCCACACAATCAGCTCTGTAATAGACGTTAAGCCGTAAGACGTAAGCTTAGCGCCGATTCTTCAAAACGTTTAAGGAACATTGAAATATCTTCATAGTACATGTTTAATTATTCTATCCTTCACGACACTCCCAGTGAAGAATATAGATTATTTAAATGAAGTTAAAGTTTTATCTGTATAATTTAATAAACATATTTTGCTGCATTTTACCTTAAAAATGATATCGTCATCATATGTAAATATGCGCTTTATAAAGTGGCTCAGGTTGTGCGATATTATAAGTATAGTGCAAGTTTACAGTGGGGTGATTGTACTAATAAGTACAAACAGTTCTACAAGGTGCAATTGATTGAGTACATTTAAAGTTCTTGGGATGAAACTGTTTCTGAACCGCGAGGTCTGTACAGGAAAGGCTTTAAAATGTTTTGCAGTGGCTGAGACAGCGTGTCCTTTAAGCTGTATACCGATAATTCTCTTTCCGATCAGCTGCTGCTGTGATTCACACTCAGATACAGTGATATAAATACTCCGAGTGGTGCAGTGAGAGTAATATGGAAAAAGATGATCCGCTGTGGCAACTCCTAACAGGAGAAGCTGAAAGAAGAAGAAGAAGAAGAAGAAGAAGAAGAAGAAGAAGAAGAAGGTGCAGTGAGAGTAACAACGCTAAAGCAGTTATGGTATTTGGAATACTATGGCTATTCCCTGGACCATTATATTGTTACAAGTTAATTACAATCAGATGCGTTACAATAATAAACAATATGCGGTTATTTTCAGTGTATTTATAAAGCCACGTCAGGAAAATAAGGTGTAACCACACAGAAACAGTAGCATTGCTTTGACGCTGGGTGCCGCCAGTCTGCAAAACCGAGCGGAGAACTTGCATACGACAAGGTATGAGGTACCGTGGAAAAGTGTGTGGCTTTACGCCAAGTGTAGGTTTTATACATCGCGATTTGAATGTGGAAAAGTTCTTACGCAACATTTCTGTGCGTACGCACCGTTTATACATGAGGCCCCAGGACTTGTCTGATTGCTTTCCCACAATCTGGCAGTGGTTCTACAATTAGCAGATATTTTTGAGATCACTTTGAAGAAATCTGTAACTTCATACTGTATATGAATAGTATATTCAGTTTTTACACTTTGCCTTATAGTTTGCTCTATTGTATTGCATTTCTGAGGTGACAATGATAGATTGGCCATTTAGCTCTGTGAAGAGGATCACTTGTGCTCTATTTTGTGTATTGTATTAACCCTACTTTTTGACACCCACTGCACTCCCAACCAACCTGGAAGGGGATCTCTCTATAAATTGCCTTTCTCAAGAGACCAGGCTTAGGGAACTGTCAAAAAACAGGGCCTTTTGTTAAATCCAACTGCGGCATTCCTTGTATGATTTCATGGGTATATAAGAAATAAATTGCTGTTGTTCTTTAATTTTCTGCCTTCTGCTCTCCAGGACTATTTTAGACACCAATGTAGCCACACCGAACGATGAGGCTGGAGACAGGAACTGGAAAACAAAAACAGGCTTTATTATGAGCAGCCTGCACAGATGCTTTTACAGCTAACGCCAACTCCTGAAAAGGAAAGCCTGCCACTGTTTTTAAATGACAAGCAACTGCATAGCCTTTTTTATACCAATCTCCTTTTTTATACCAATCATAAAATACAATTGTAAACACATACAAAAGGGACTTTTAGACAATAAATTAACCATCTTAATTTATTACACAAAGAGCTGCAGTCTGTACAGCTGCTTGAAACCCACCGGGGTTACAGTACCATTCTGGAATCAGGAAATTAGCTTTCCAAAGCACATATGACTCCAAGGATTTTGGATAAAGGGTTAATCCTGCTACATTAAATTATAGATTAGTATTACAGATTTAGTAACACTACAGCATGTCACAACACTTCTTGTACTTAGCATCTTAGCAAATTTAAATTAACGGTTCAGGAAAATGAATGTAGGTTTTTCAAAATAAATTAATAGAATCTTTAGATATTAACACCCAAACTCTGGTATGATCTGCCAAAATTAAAGTAGCCTATTTCATCTAGGCATTTAATAATTGCTGTATTGCTTACTCTTGCAAGATCTGCAGTTCTGATAAATAAATCAAATTAGACAGATTAATTGTTGGGGAGCCTCCCCATATACTGGTTGTTGGTTCCAGTACTCAGCAACAAGGTCAAGGTTACAACAAGTGGTTTGACACATTTGACAAAAACTCAGGGGTCAGGAGGCTTTGTATAGAGGGAAAAATCAAATTAACGGAAGTGACGAAGAGGGATGGAGCTGCAGATGACATCAGGAGTGGAGGGCGGAACTTAAGTCATCAGGACCGGACCGGTAGTGAGGTGATTCCCTGGGCCGGAACGGAGTGTTTTCTTCGGGGTGTGGAAATGCGGTGGAGATCAGTATACTTGTTGAGGTATGGACTTTTTATTCAGACCTCTTTTAGGTGAAAAGGAGAGAAAAGTATTAATACTGTGATCAGGATTCCCATTTCTTGTAGTTTCATGCACGATAGATCCTGCTGACTGCCCCCTAATCAAGCGTGTTCAATCTGTTTAATTTGTGTATACCACTTTTTAATTAATATTAATAGTCATTTAAATTCTTTCCTTTTCTTCTTCTTTTGGAGTTGATGTGAATCTTATTATTTTTGAGTTTTGAATCAGTTTCATGGTCATTTTGAGTTTGTGCTTGCTCATTATTATTTTTATGATGGAGTCATCCTGCTGCCATCTTTTTGGTTAGGTCATACTTTATTTTGGCAACCATCTTAGTTGTGGGATGAGCAATCACCATCTTGGTCAAGTGACTTTGACCTTGTGATGTGTGACATCATCACTACCAACATATATCAGTCTCTGGTTATTGTATTTTTGGGATTTTCAAAACAAGTCTTATGCTGCATGTGGCTGAGTTTACTTCTGCTTAGACTTTTGACTTTGACTCATTCTTTGGCCCATAAACTTAGTAGTTTACTGATTTGGTTAGCTTTTCTGGTTTTGGCCACTTCTTCTCCTTGGCACTGAATTTGTTTTCCCTTTTGTTAAGCTATTTTAATCTCCTGATTACAAGATTCACTATAATCTCGGTACAGTCTCTGTCTGTGCCTAATAGGCATAAGTAGATGAGTCATTCATAATGATCCATCAGTTTTCAGCTGTTTTGTATTCATGTAAAACTCTTGTGATTTCACTGATGTCAGAATGAGGCAAGGATGTTAGAATCTGAACTAAAAAAATGAAAAAGAAAAACTAACTTCTCTGATAATGTTTCAGTATTATGTTTTGAGTTTTTGTAAATTTTATTTCAGATAGTACCATTAGGTCTCCAATACATTTTGGTATTTTATTTTAGTCTTATAATCACTTTTAATGTTTGAGATATTTCAAATCCATTGCTTTTCAATAAAGACACTCTGCTTCTCAGTACACATACCAGTCATCTACAAACATCTGAATGCCCTTAAAAAAGTTATTTTGGTGAGAACGAGACCCCTTCTTTAACCACATCATTACTTTCACATCAACAACCTTTCAGTATATCCTTGAGGGGTGAAAACTCCAAACAGAAGACAATCAGAATGTGCACGGTTTGTGGTTGAGAATTTTCATTGCACCTTTAGTAAGTACACAGCGTGGACAGAAGATCCACAAAAGTAGTGTTACTGTTAGCTATCCTGAGAATTATTTTTCTGATTCACACACAAGGGACTTCTAGACTCCTCTATCCTCTGGTCTACATTTTGGCGAAAAAAAAATGTATATGAAATTTAGCTTTTTCAATACCTTCTGCCCACAAAAATACATGTCACTTCTGCTCTTTGATGCAAACAGCCATGTTCAGATCTTAGTAGTAACTCATACACTAACAGCAACCTCCACATCTGCAGGGGACAGCAATGCTAGATTAATGGTTACAATGTTGAAAAGTCTCAGTGGGCTACCTCATACAAATGGTTTGGTAACATAAAAGTGGGTATCTGTAAATTATTGTAGAGTGCACTGGGCTCTTCCTTTGAATTACACTGTGCATTGCAAAATTTGTTTTTTGTAGTTCTTAGTTGTAATTATTGGCTATGCCTTTCTTATTTATATATTTATATATATTATTTTTATATATGTGTATCCAGCAGGGGGCATTAGATCCCTTATTGGAATAGTTCTTTTGTAATTGCAACGTGTTACATAACCCGAATCTATACAGATATGATATTAAAAGGTAATACCCCTCCCTTAGTGATACGGCAGTAAGAAATCACATAGGAGAAATAACTTAGCTTTCTTTAATGATGGCTTATGCTGCATAACAGACGAAGGAAGCCAATGGCATGAACTCAGTTCGGGAGTGGGGGCCCGATGTTTAGAGTCTGCCATTTTCGTCGCTGCGCTAGAAGGATTTTCCGGATCGGAAGACGTTATCTCCCATCCATCCGTCGCCTTCAAAGGTGTGCCGAGCAATGTTCCTAGGCTTTATACTCTTTCTTTATGTGCAGGCCCCCCACTTAGGTAAATCATGCCATTCCAAACAAGGCAAAGAGGGTACAGTTTCATGCTGAGTTTGACACACAGAAATAGTATACAATGGTCATCAGTCTGACTGCCCATTTCGCAGTTGTCTCTAACTTGTCTTGTCTTAAAATGTTTGCCTAGCAGCTCTTATATGGTAAACCCCTGTGTGCTAAATTTGGCTCTGTGTCAACTGTGCATGTGAGTAGAAAAAGGCAGATTTATAAAATATATTTGCACAGAGCACAGTGACATATTAAACTTATACATTTATTACAATGTGCTATTCATTCAGACCATTGTACAGCTTTGATGCTGGTTTCTGCTTTGGCATTTCTGCCTGTTGCATCTCCTCCAATGCACTTGGGTCAGCTGCAGGGTCATCAGCCAGAGGCTGCCATTTATAAATCTTTTCCCCCAATTCTAATGCATCTCCTAATGCAGTGGTGCATTGGGGACATCTCGCTGCCACCATCAGCAGTTACCTTTACAGGAGTGTTTGTTCCCAAATGTTGTCCAGCTGAAGCCACAGCCAGTATCTTGCTTTCTTAGCCTCTTCTCACAGCTGCAGATTTCTGCAAGATTGACTCTGTCAGCAAGTAGTATGGGGCAGCTGAACTACTGCTTAGCTAACAAAGCCCTGGCCACCAACACTCTTTTTCTGAGATGTATTCTTTCATAGTCTGCTGTCAATCCCTCTTCCCATGGCATGGTTAGTCCAATCATGAAGACCCTTTTACCACTGCAGACCACATAATAACTGGCAGGAGAGTGGTTGTTAGGATCCTCTTTCAGGAAGATCAAATGCCTTCTGACCAACTGCCATTCTTGTTCATCCTATATGTTAAAAGTGATTAAATATTGCTGATTGAAAAAGCTAACTAATTTGTAAGAGCTTCAACAACTGAATTGGCAACTACCTGTTCTCATCCAGCTATTTGCTGTACAAAGTTTGTAGACCAGTGGTTGGAAATTTATTTTTTAATTTTTCCTTTCCAGTCAAATGTTTAAAAAGTCCATTAATCACTCATAGCACATGATATTCTTGACAAGCTGACAGTAAACTTCATTTCCAGTTCTTAGGCATCACTGTAATGTAAAACATATAGTCAAGTATCATAAATATTTACCTATAGCACATCTAAGAAAAGTACATATCAGCAGGTCATTGCAGGACCATCACTTGATATACCATAGAACTTAATTTTGCTAAGTGGGTTAAATGGTTATACAGTATTAAAAGGAATTTCTAGAGAGCTGAACAATTATCAACAATCATTTTAAGGATTTCGATTTTCTGACAGCCCATTTACTTAAGAAACAAAATATACAAACCAAAAACAAGAGCAAAGGCCTGAGAATATGATACTGTAGCAATTACAAAGTTGTGGCTCAGTCAGAATGAAGAAGTAGAAATAAATTATTAGTGGCTATACAGGCTCCTGGAAAGACAGACAAGGAATGAAAGGCAAAGGTTTGGCACTATTGTAAAAATGGCATTCAGGGTTATAAAACCAAGACAGAAAGAGGGAACAAGCAAGAAGCATTGTGGGCCAAGTTAATACATAAGAAACCGAGAGACTTGGGGATTGAGGTTTGCTATAGGTCAGTAAATTGTGATACTAATAGCAATAGTATGTTATTTAATCATAGAAGTGCAATAAAGAAGATGCAGTGATCATGGGGATTTTAACTATCCTAAAATTGATTTGAAAGCTCCTTTTGGGAATACAAAACAAAACACTCAAATGATTAATTTCAAGGTCAAGAAGGCTGGTCTAGACCTCTTCTTTTTTAACAACAAAAATAAAATAATAAAAATAGAAGTTATTAATACTGTACTTTAAGCAACATTGACTATAACTTTGAATAACATTTGAAAGGTTAAAGAGAAATTCAAAAAAGAAAGGAATGTAAAACCAAAATAAGCTGGAATACATTTTTCAAGTGCTACTCTAATAAAAAAAGTGAAACAGAATAAAAAAATGCAGAAATGCACAAGTAGAATTAATTGAAAACGAGAAATAAATGAACTAAATAAATATTTGATGTAAGTATTTGTAAATAAGGACATAAACAGAATGCCTCAGGTCATGGTAAAAACAAGCTCTGAGTTTACAGATTTTAAAATCGCACAGCCACATGCTCATAATGCCCTTGATACACTCATGACTAATAAAACCCCCAGACATCAAGGGATTTTTCAGACTTTTTCTGGTTCTACTGAATGAAATGAAAGATGTCATTTACAAATATTTATTAAAAAGTTTTCTACAGTCATTACAGATAGGGAAAATCCCTGATGTCTGGGAAGTTGCAAAAGAAACTCAAATGTACAAGAAGGGACACAAATTAGACCCTGGTAACTACAGACTAATATGTCTTACTTCTTCACCATGCAACATTATACAAATTAGAAGTGTACATATATTAAATTAGTATACTAGATAACAGCCACCACGGATTTATAAGAGAAAGACCCTGCCTGACCAATCTGTTACATATTTTTCAGTGGGATATTTTAATAGTAGACAAAAGCGAAAAATTTGACATCATTTACTTAAACTTTCAAAAAATGTTTATACAATCCCACACCTAAAGTTAATTCTGAAACTGGAAGCTATTGGCATCATAGATAAGTTAAAAAACAGGACTTCAAGTAATTTAATCAGAAGAGTCAAGATAAGAGGCGGATACTCAAAGTCCCTCAAAGACCAACCATTAGACTGTTACTTTTTCTAGTTTATCTTTTTGAAATCCAGGGTAATTAGTGAATGTGTGAAATTAAAAGAGCATGCATCGAGAGATAACAGATACCAAGCCAGCAATAAACATTCAAAAAGACCCAGACAATCTTCAGAACTGGCTGAACACTTGAAAAATTAAGTTGGATGTAGAAAAGAGCAAGGTGTTACATGTAGGGATAAGGTACATTAAATATTAATACAAGATGCAACAATGTTTTACAAGAACAACCTCTGAAAAGGATTTAGGATTTTAAATCAACACAACTCATATTCTCGGTAATGTACTGAAGCAATTAAAGGGACAAATAAAATGTTACGTTATATTGTAAAAACTGTTGCGTATAAATCAACAAACATTATGCTCAGACTGCACTAAGCTTACCAGAGAATGCAGTAGCTTCATTACAGACAAGGAAACCAAACGGACTAGGATGGCACAAGAAATGGCCAAAGTGGTTTGAGGCCCTCAAAATATTAACACAAATCAGGGCAGCAACCCACCAAGCCTGTCCAGAAAAGGTTCACGCCTCTTCTGCCTGAGTAGGCTGGCCTCTGCCTACACCTGGCCAAGCAGGGTTTGGCTTCAAAAGCTCAAAAATATATAAGCATAGTCCCAAAATAAGATCTAAATGCCACACAAGGGAGGTCAGATCAGTTTTTTGGGGAACATGCACTGGTACAGCGTGTTGCTGCACCCACCACACAATGAAACTTCTTGGGGTCCTGGTTTGCAACCTCCAAGGCAGACACACGGTCCTTTCACAACCTTTGGAAATGAAATACTGCACTATTTATTTGAACACTGTTTCTTTTTGTTGTTGGTTTTAAATAAAAGCACTTGACACTTTTTGCACCATCCCCTTGCTCCACTGTAATGCCTTACTCATCAGTAACATTACCAACGGTGCAGGGTTCAAGGGCTCCTGGAAGCAAGATGGGAGTATGCAGCGAACTCGCATTGTCACATGGCTGTGCCCAAGAGGTCATTAAAGGCCTGGATCTTGGTTTTTATCCAGGACACTCACAAGCCCAGACATTATGACTCCTTGCTCAGTCTCTTAAGAACCCCGATCAGAGCCTCCAAAGTCAAGATCAGTGAATCTCTCTTCACTAACAGAAGTCCCACAGCCACTGAACCACACGACCCTGCCCAACACCCAGTTCATGCAAGCACTGAGCAAAGTAGGAGCAAGAACACAACCTTGATAATTCCCAGAATCAACTGGGAAAAACGAAGAGGTTCTGTCTCCACTCTGCAAAGCACTCACAGTACCAGTGTACAGGCCAGCCATGATACCCAGCAACTTTGATGGGATCCTGCAAAGTCTCAGGATGTCCCAAAGGACAGCTCGATCAACTGAGTCAAACACTTTATGCTAAGTGTAAAACCAGACTGCTCCATTCACTGTTAAGTAAACAAGTGATCACAGACCCTATTGAGGATGACCCTAGCAAGGACCTCACCTTACCCCTGTAGTTGCCTCAATCCAGGTGATCACCCTTCCCTTTCCAGATAGAGACAACAAGTCCCATTTTCCAGTCAGTTGGGGTGACACCTGCCTCCCAAATGAAAGTAAAGATTGTTTTCAATGCCAGGAGGACACCCTTACCACCAGCCTGGAGAAGTTCACCCTGGATACCACAGATTCCTGCAGGCTTCCCTACTCTCAGCTGCTTCACTATCTGTGCAATCTCAGTGAGACTGGGTGGTTCACAGCTAATTGGACGCAGAGAACGCAGAGATATCCAACGACCTAGCCGGAGGATCAGCTTTATAAACAGCTGCTCAAAGTAGCCAGCCCAGCAGGTTGCAACTGCAGTGTCATCCGTAAGGACTGTTCCATCAGCCACCATGACTGTGACTCTCTGAGGAATAGATTCAGCTGGGTATAATGCTTTGATTCCTATGTATTGTCCTGTAAGCAGGACATGGGTCACTAGACCATAGATCGTGTGTCACTTGCTCACAGATTCCTCTAACAAATGCTTCCTTATCTGCCATGAGAAGCCTCACAGCTGTCCTCCTCAGTTCCCAGTACAGACTGGAATTGCCATCAAGCCATGCTCTGTGAATCCTCTGGATGATATCCAGGGTGCCCTGCGAGATGAAACACCTCCTTCTGGTAACACCAACACAAGATCAGCAACCTTCAGGGTCTTGTCATGGAAGGTCTCCCACATCACATTAGGAAAGCAGTCACAACCAAGTCTGTAAGTTCCTCACATAGACTGTGTTTAAACTCATTAGAAACAGCCTGATCTTGGAATCTGGCCTGTTCCAGCCTCAGTTTCCTAGAAGGTAGTAGCCTACTGGACCTAAGCTGGATCTTCAGAGTAGCAAAAACAAGTCTGAGGCCAGAATTCAGTCGATCCAAGAGCAAGCAAGTTCCAATGCAATATTCTAAATTCTTAGCCCAAATTGGCAGCAAGATGAGATAAAAAAAAAAATAAACAGAAACTCCAATCCATTAACAATACACACAAAAATCCTAAGTCCACCAAAGCATATTCAATAAACTGCAAGGAACTCCAAAGAGTGATCCAGCCTCTTGATGTTTCTCACCCCTAAAAATCAAGGAATGTAAAGACATTAAAAAAAATGCATAAACAATTCTAAACATGAAAAAATGGGAGCAGGAGAAATATATTGACTAAACTATAAATTACAATAGAAATAATCATAATTAATGACTCAAAATGAAAAATGAATGAAAACGACAAATAAACAGAATAAAAAAATAAGACAGTGAAAGAACCCTGGCTAAAATATAACACAGGAGGTGGAATAGAGTAACATAGTTTGGGACAAGCAAAGGTCAAAAGCCAAAAAGATTGCAACTCCAAGGCGCCAAAATGCTAACAAAACATCAAAGACTTGACTCTCTTAAATAATTTTTACTAGCTATATACAAATGAGAATCCTTCCACAATTTTCAGAAATTTGGATGATGAGAGCAGCTCTGCTGTACCATCTTAAATACTGACATCACACAATGCACTTCTGGTAACCTCTCTGTGGCAATTGAAGGTAGTTAGCAACATGACTGCTCCTGCTAAAAATCTCACAAACTAGTGGTGCCTGCAATCAAAAAGTACAAACAAAATGGAAATGTGGTAAATCAATAAACGTATCGATAAAAGAATTAACACTGTCAAAATAGACATATGAACACCATAGCCGTGTCTTTTCCATGTTCCCAAAAATCAGTCACCGAGCAGAAAAACTGGGTCCAGAATTAAGTCAAACGTGTAGCAAAAGAAAATCCATAGTTCAGCATTGTTAATTTTAAAAGCTTTAGTGATATTTCAAAGTTATCACACACACACACACACACACACAAGGTTTCTAGTCTATTTTATTCAACTTTTAGCTTTTGTATGTTAAGCTCTTTGAGGAAGCACACCACTGTTTTCCTTTCTCCCCGCAGGTTGTTGAACTGGACGTACTTATGTGGCATTTCTCAATGTATGGTTTCTCCTCAGACTTATTTCCTCAGCCAAATTACATGACTTGTGGGATAGAGATGTGTTGTGCACAGAAGAAAGAAGGAATAAACTTTTGAGTAAGCCATTTGAGTATCCCAAGCAATGTCTGTGTTGCTCATTTTTGTCCTTTGTGGTGCTGTCTCTTTGGGACAGCAATGGACTGGTAATAAATGAAGGCACAGTGGTGAGTGAGCAGACAGTGCAGTTGAGAAGCAGGCAGCCAAGTCATGTGAGTAGCACAGAGTGTGATGCTCTTCACAGGCCAAGTGAACCCAGGTGTGTGTGTGAGCATAGTTTGTGTGGGTTTGCCATAGTGTTTGGTCACTGTATTCACAGATGGGTGTACTACAGGAAGGACACAAAAGCCTGTGGGGATCACTTACAAGGTGAGGGCATCTTCATGTTCGATTCAGTGAAAGAGGAGTTCAAGTGAGAGAAGCCCTCTCTCTCGTGCAATTCAAACATGAGTTGATCATCATTATAATGCAGCTGCATTATTTGTACTGGAATATTGGATTAAAGATTTTATTTTATTTCTTCTATTAATTATGAATTTTTAAAAAGAAACTATTTTAATTACCAGTAATCAAAGAGCTTATAATTGCACTGAACTGTTTTTATAAAGAGTTCTTTTTTCACAATTAAGTGTACAATAAAATTAAATTTTTTGCACATGTACTTTGAGACTGCCTTTTAAATCTTAGTTCACTGGTCCTAGTTCCCATTACTTGACATCTGTGTCCCTGCTCAATGGTTTTCAGGAACATCTTGTTTAAATTACATTCAATGCTTAAAATCGTTACTTTTCTGAAGTATACTGTAATTAACTTGCAGGTTACAGTTATGGGGTTATTTGCCCGTTACATTTTGTTAACTGTGAGGCACAACATGTACTGAACTAACCCATGACAAGAAAATTAGAAGAAACATTCCAATTTTATGTTAGCTCAAGCAGAACCTTCCGTTATTTATTTAACTATGTGTTCTGTAATAGTAATATAAAGCAAACTATTTCAACATAGGTAGGCATATATAGTACTTACATTCATTTATCATAATATTAATTTACAAATCATGCCTCTTACAAATACACAAAGAGTATAGACTATAACTGAGGGTGCACAAAAACTGTTTAACCATGACCTTAATGAGGCTGCATCTGGAGTATTGTGTACAGGTCTGGTTGCTGCACTACAATAAAGGACATAGCAGCACCTGAAGTTGCACAGAGATGAGCAACCAAGTGCATCGCAGGACTTAAGGGTAAGCATATTTAAGAACTAAGCTAGGAAGCACTTAATCTTGTAAACAGGAATGGAAAGTTGGAACAAACTACCAAATCATGCAGCTGAAGGTGACACCCTGACAGCCTTTATCTGGGTGAGCTATTGGGACATCTTAGCTATTAGTTAACTGAACACACTTGATGGACCGAATGGTCTCCTCTCCTTTGTAAAACTTTTTATGCCCTTTATGTTTTGAGGTGCCCACATTTCAGCTGGTATTCACAAACCCTAAAAACTGGTTTACAAAAGTATGAGATATTTTGGAGGCAACTGTTATTTTAATCCTAAAATTTGTGTTTGATGAGCCTGAAAACAGGGAAAAAGGCTTGAATTCTGAAGCATGACATTGCTACTTCTTGTTGTGTATTTGTTTATGAATAATGCATGAAGTGATTTAATGTTGTGAGCCACTGTAATTTTAAAGCACAAAAACTGTGAAATGTACAGCATCCTTTTTTCTGTTTAGATTTTTTGTTGCCAAGTTCCACAGAGTTTATCACCTCTGGAATAATTTTACTTGCCTTTACTTTCATGATATTTAACCAAGATACTCCTTAAAAAGCAGGTTTTTAGTTGTTTTCAGTATCTGATCCAGTTTTATTTGTCAAACGAGCATACAATCTTTACTGTATCATTAAAAAAAGGCTATAATATAATAGTATATAAAAATGCTGAGAATAGTGCATGATATCGAAAACTAATACTCCACAAATTATTCTGCACAATAATAATAAAAAGTATTATTCTGAAGTTACATGTGGTTTTGATGCTGTCAGCCCATGTCCATTGAGATCTGTGTAATCCAAAAAACTCAGAGTAGCCGGTTGTCTCACTTAATGTTGATTCTTGACAATGGAACACAGCTAATTGACCCCCCTAAGCCTCCAGCCATCTTCAGTGATGCTGATTGGGTTCTTAGCTGCTATGCCACTTGCTTTCCTTAAATACTTTATATTGTAAAATTGGAATACATTATAATTAGGGAATATGCTGTATTATTAGGGAAAGTTCTATGACAGGGTCATAATTTCAGTGTTTATGGGATTTATATGTTTTAAGCACCCTTAAACATAATTAGATCACTTTCAGAATGATGTGTGTGTCTTCAGGCCAGAATGTGAATCTGTACATACGATAACTCAAAAATAAATTAGTCTAAGCAATACTTGTCACACTTATTATTTATAGTAGATTTTTTTTTTTGTTTTGCAGAGGTAATCATTTTTCTTATACTCGAGTGCAATATTTCATGGTAGAAATCATATTTTTATGTAAGAAAAATCATACATTATGCTAAACACATTGGATTTTTGAATTTCTCTTAATGTACTGTACATATTTTCATAAGCTTAAATTTTCAGTTTTCAATGGATTAAAAGGACTTAAACATTTTAAGCATGACTGGACATGATTCAGCCACTCTCACTATGATGTGTGTGTTTGTTAGGATGTGAGCCTGGAGACATGATTTTGCTCAGGGACAGAGTGGTACTGTCATTCAGCCCTGGAGCGACATGATACAGACCAGCCCACTCTATCTTTGGGGGGAGGACTGGAGGGGGGCATTGATTTAAGTCACCATGTCAGCAAAAGGATAGATAGATAGATAGATAGATAGATAGATAGATAGATAGATAGATAGATAGATAGATAGATA
>JANRMT010062856.1:29160582-29201895 GCA_026402145.1 Polypterus bichir lapradei
ATCTATCTATCTATCTATCTATCTATCTATCTATCTATCTATCTATCTATCTATCTATCTATCTTGTCCTCCCACTTGATCACAATCATTTTTCTTTTTGCTGTGCTGAAGCTTCACACGACATACCTGGCATATCACAGTGGTTCATTGCCATATGCATCAGTTTCACTATCTGTGTCCAATGTACTGTTCACATTGTTATTATTATCGCTTGATTCAAGTAATGGCTCAGTTTCAGTTTGTTGTAAAACTGGCTTCACATTTTATCATTTACTCAGCAAGGTCTGTTTCAGTTGATGGCTCTACCTCACTCATGAAGATCGACAAGTTACCATAGTGTGATAAAATGCATTTAAATGTTCATGATTTTTTGTAGCATGATACTATTTTGCGCATTAGATGGTAATAGAATACTGTCCCAAGCATTGCATAAGATTATAACAGTTTAACCTGAATTCATGGTTAAACATTTTTACATAGAATTTCAAACCCAAAACACACTCTGGTTAAACAAGGATGTTAAAATGCATTTTCCAACTGTATGCTCCGTTTTGGAGATTGTCCTGGTCACTTTGAGTTGTTTTGGCTGTGTTCTCAGGATTTATGTGGTCTTTCTGAAGATAGATAAGTCCAGACTGAGCACCTTGATAAAAGTAAAGAATGAGTAGCAGTTTGACTCCACACAGCTTATTCTTTAAGTGGACAGGCCCGGGTGCAGGTTTAGAGAAAGAACAGCAAGAATTAAAGAAAAATTGTCTTACAATAGTACAAAACACCAAAGCCTAACTGTTCTACTTGTCTGGCTACAATTGGCTTTTGCAACTCTTGCTTCCTCATATGATGCATAGTATTCTCTGCAATTCTTCGCCATATTTTTCACATACTCATTAATTTTGTGATATACAAAATTATTTTTGTTGTGTTCAAACTAAACATAATCCCATCCTTTGTTTTAATGAGACCTATCAAGGAATAGTCCTAACACACACATTTATTATACTATCAGGGCGTACTGAGGCTGACACCCAATCCTGCAGCATCAAGGTAAAGCGAAAGACCAACCCTGGGAATAGCACCAGATAATTATAAGTCATAAAGTTGAATATTTTATGATGTAATTTTATATTTAAGGGATAATGTGGAACCAGCAGTTTCTCAAAAAGAGAGAAAAGAAAATACCCAGCTTAAATCTAACATGTGTTGCTTTTCTTCTGATGCCTTAATAAAATCATCCATATGATAGAGAGAATACAGTAAAGCTGGCTTATTTAAATGATGGCCTGTGGGCCACACACAGCCCAGAAGCAACCTCTGAGTGGTCCTGCCAGAAACACAGAGGAAAACCGAGAAATGCACATTTCGTAAGTCTTCAGAAATTCCTACATAAATTCCTTCAGAAATACAGACCATCAATTCAACACTCCGCATAACCTAGCAACATTCAATTCACAATGCTGCATGTTGTTGGTGTACGTAAAAGTGGTGGCAGTAGTCTATGATACAGTGATTTTCTTTTTTGTGGTGGTACATGCCGGTATGTCGTCCGGGCATCTTGGCCACAACAGCTATTAAATGATTCTATAATCAAGTATGTGCTGAGTGTTAGTTGTATTCCAGTTTCATCAAGTGAGTGTGAATGTGGGTTTTCGCAAATGAATCTAATTGCCACTCCAATGAGAGCATCATTACTGACAAGCACTGTCTCCGTACTTACCTTCATACGATTAGTTGGCCCTCTGCTCATACACTTCGATCCTGCAGATTCATGGATATTATAAGAATAATGATCAGCTGTTGACATTCAAAATAGTTAACTAATTAGAAAGTCTGCATTTGATGAAATCATGCAAAAAGTTTGGAACTTTCTCTAAATCTCAATCAAATTAAGCACTGATTGCTTTGTGGGACCACATAACAACTTTTTTGTAGAATGTAGAGCTCATTATTAACCTGCAGCTGATACGCTTTGATTTCAGAAATTCTGTGTTTGTAATTTTAAACTATCAAGCACAATATTATGTAGTACAGTACACCAACACAGGTTGTGCAATAGTAGCACCGTTGCCTCGCAGTAACATCATAAGTTCACGTCCCAGGTAATCCCTGCGTGGAATTTGCAAAGTGCTTTGAGTAGTGAGTAAAATACTATACAAATGTTAATTATTATTATTATACTTGACAATTTGTCATGTTCAAATTTTAAACATTATGTCTTTTCACCAAACAAAACATGTAGCGCTATGACTCTCCTCCTCTATATACCTTCACAGTATCTGATATAGAGGGTCAGTGGCTCGGAAAGAATGGACACTTTTAAAAAAATAATCACTGCACTTGCGGCTTAGAGGGGGCATGGTAGTGTGACCGGAGCAGTTCCTGGGCGCGATGTGGGCATTTCTGCATTGAAATGCACAGGAGTGGGATCGCCTGTGTCCGTAATTGATGCCATGAGCTGCTAATCGCCACACCTGTGCCACATCCCCATTATAAATAGGAGAAGTGCGAGTGCAGAGGGGAGATCTAAGAAAACAGAAAAGGATGGAGGTTAAGGAAGAAGAAGGCTAGAGAAGGATAGCCAGTGTGAGTGAGAGAAGGATAGCCAGTGCGAGTGAGAGCAGGCTCACTGGAGGATGCATGCAGCTGGTAGGAGAACCCCTGAGGAGGAGTGTTAGGCCGACACATAGGGGGCAGAATGAAGCGGTTGCTCCCGCTGAGCAGTTTGGAGGAGCTGGAGTGACAAGCACAGTGGACAACAGGGAGGCTTGGGAGAGTTGAGGCCCAGCATGAGTGCCCTGGCTGCTGGGGAACCTAAGTCTCAGTCCAGCTGGAGCTCTACAAAGCTGGGGAATGGAAGGCTACCGGACCAGAATAGAAGGCAGCTGCACCTGCCAATACGGAGACTCCCCTGTTGCAGGGCCTGTATGGGAGAAGCAGGGGAGCTGCCTAGTAGAAAGACGAAAGCCTAGGTTTTTAAAGAGGGCACTGCTTTCCACCAGTATTTTAACCATGTTTTCAAATGGAATCATTTATTGGGATTTTAACCTCTACTTGGTTTTTTTTTTTGGATTTTTGAACACTGCACTATTTTTTTTTTTTGTTCTTTATTTCACCTTATAGAATTTCTCGTATTAGGAATATGTTAGTTTTGGCATACCCCTTGGGGTCAGAGCGCAGGGTCAGGCATTGTACAGCGCCCCTGGAGCAATTGAAGGTTAAGGGCCTTGCTCCTGGGCCCAGCAGAGTAGGATCTCTTTTGGAAGTGAGGGAGATTCGAACCAGAAACCTTCAGGATACCAGTGCAGATCCTTAGCCTCAGAGTCACCACTTCACCCATGGTGTGATTTGTCCCCATCAGACCAGCTCATCCAGTTACATTACCAACGGTGTCAGTTTAAGAGGCTCCCAAATCAGAAGAGGGAGCATGGACCAGATGCGCACCGTCCCACAGTACCTTAAACTTGATTCAAATGCAACATATGTGTACTGCTACCTTTTTGTTTACAAAAAAGGCATTGCTCATCACATATGTGGTAATTTAAAACAAAGCTATGCTCCCTAAGTGTGCAGTAGACGCTGTATTCATGTGTCTTAATTATTGTTATCACTTGTTATGGGTTATGCACTGATAGCTTTGGTAGCATTGAGAGTTGTTTTTATTCAGTTAAATACATTTTGTGATGTCCCTAGATCATATATGACCAAAATATTTTATTTTAAAAGGAAACAAATGTTATTACTACACTTTGTTTTGATTTTATGCACTTTGAGATGTGCCTGGGTCAATGTGAGCAAAATATTTATTTTATTTCAAAACAAAACCAAATATTAATTTTAATAATGTACATTATTTTGTTTTTGCACTTTGAGATGTGCCTAGGTCAGATATATCCAAAGTGTTTATTTTTTTATTTCAAAAGTGGAAAAAAATATTGCTACTAACTTAGATTTTGTTCAGTTATAGCCTTTTTATTCTTTATTTAATGCACTTTTTGATGTGACTGTGCCAGATGTGACAAAATCTAAAAAGGAAACAATGAATAAACAATACTTCAATTCATTAATTTGTGTTGGTTTAAAATTTATTACCTGCTGCTTACTGGCTGCTGAGAATGTCTGACCCAACTAAAATTCTTTGTTTGAAAATCCGGCCCAACTGAATTTGTAATTAAAAAGCCTTGCAGTAAAGCTTCAAGGAGCTTATTGGTGTATTTTAAACCTGTATTTTCTCTCAGAACTTGTACAACCTGAAAAAGGTAATAAAATCAGAAATAAATTGCAAATATATAATCTTGTCGTTAATCTTATTCTTTGTGTTGCTTTAGGCTTTTTGATTGTGTCGATTTTGACAAGCTTTCCCATTTTACAGTAGACTTTATGTGATGCCCATGGAAGTGGAAATTGTTATGGTAGGCCTTTTCTGACCTGCTTGCAGAAGCTGTGGCACATATCTTATCTGCTGCCTACAAAGGCCTGGAGGCATGGCCAACCAGTGGCACACTAAGCTCTGCCTTAACAAGAATGGCTACCCGCTTTCATCTGTGTATGGCAGTTAAAGGATAAGTTCAATATTTTTCAAGTCAAAGTTATTTCTTCATAATCATGGTATATATTAACTTGCTATTTGAAATTGCATTTTAAAGAATATTTTAGACATTTTAAAAAATAACTATCTTGCTCTTACGCTTTATAGTGGAGCTAATGGGTACCATGGTCCCATTGTGTAAAAAAAAAAGATGTAAAACTTTCTGAATACATCAATTTTTCAAACCAAAAATATTGAGTATTGATCTACATCTTGAGATTACATAATTATTGTAAAATAGCGTTATCCATGTTATTTTTAAGAAGGAAAAAAGGAAAAGCCAAAACATTGTTTTGATATTCAGCCATTTAAAAAGAAGACTAGCTGTGTGCTTTACTTCTCTACTGTTTTTCCTCTGCAGTTTTTCATGGCCAGGGTTGTGAGTTCACCTCAGAAAATCATTGCCAAACACCATTATTGTTATTGAATATTAATATCCAGACACAAACTGTTAGCTCTGTTCAGTAGACAAGCAGATAATAACTGAAAAAGTCACATGATTCTTTCACTATGCTGAAGCTTGTTTTGCTGCCAGTATAATTAATGCAAGTGTTTGCTGCAGTGAGAGAGAATTTTGAACATGCATATAATGTAGCATGTAATCTAGTGGCAAGAACTAAACAGATGTTATAGGCATCCATCCATCTTCCTAACCTGCTTATCCAAGACAGGGTCTATGTAGCTGGAGCCTATTCCAGAAAACATAAGGAGCAAGGCAAGGGCAATTCTTGGACAGGAAGGCACTCCATCACAAAGCAACCACACACACACACACACACACACACTAGGACCACTTTAGAAATGTCAATTCACCAAAGTTGTGTCAGAGGGGGACATTTGTTTTGTACACTGGGTGGTTCCATTTATCTCTTAGGCAAAGGAACATGTAAATATTACATTTAAAACACAGTAGATGAAGAGGCAATAGGCACCCATTGTTGGGACTGGGTTGAGAAGTTAAAAGACAAAATTCCTGTGTAATCCCATTATTGATTGTTGTCATGGCTGTCTACAGGATACTGTACATGTAATTGCTGTCTTGCAAAAGAATCACTGTTTTGAAGTTTTAACTGCTTAAGTATACACACAATGAACATGTCTGAAAAGTTTGGTTTCTAATCAGCATATTTGTGCTCATGATAGTTGGTAACAATACATTTTGTTAACTTGTGTTTACACTATTTGTTAAACCTAAGAAATGTGGATGTGCCATTGTTTAATCCATCACCCTGTTGATCTAGGCAGAGACTGAAGGACATTTAAACTTCTGGGCAGGAGAAGGCAGGAGTGAGGGACTGTCCACTGAGAACGCTGCCAAGACACTCGCACAGAGCACAGGGGCTCACAGGTAGACGAGGGTACATGGTTGGTACGACGTGAGGCACAAGGACGGCAACACTTACCTCCAGGGAGGAAAAGACAGCTCCACAAGAAGATGCCGGTTGTGGGTCCAGCGAGTAGTTTCAGGCAGCACACAAACTTGTTAGTTACTTAAAATGTCTCTAAGTCCTCATTTTTGGTCAGCTTTCTTCAGAATAGGCTGCATGCCTCTCTCAATATGGCTGCTTAGTTGTGCTCTCCATTGTGTTGTCCTTTTCAGTTCAAGGTGTATGAGAGAGAGGGGTAAAGCAAGCAAATTTATAGATTCTCTCTCCAAACCCTACACCCAATAGGGCTTCATGGTACTTAATTGCTTCAGGCAACTTTAGACCAATGGGACACACAACTTTCACACCTGCCCCCAAAACCATTTGTTGAGCTGATGTTTGTCAACTAGGCAGTCTGGCTTTCCTGTGGGGGTTGATTGAGAGCGTCCTGCAGAGAATCACTTGCCAACCTGGTTTGAAGCACTTCCCCCAACCCTGTCATAAAATTACAAAGAGACTCAGTCCTAAAAGTGGGTGGGGGTACTTAACTATACAAATAAAGACATGCATAATATTTATCAACTTATATGCAACATTACATACCACAACACAGGTCATGGCAGGACATAACTGCTAAAGAAAACAAATGCAAATGAAGAATAATAAGCAGAATATTGTTTTGGAAGAAGGGTACTCCACAGTACCCACTGTACATAAGGAATGTACCCCTTTCATCAAGTAAATAGTACCAAGAATCCATGATAAAATATAAATGTTTGTTGTCACAAGCATTTCTCAGAAACATGGAAGGCATGTTTTCATAAATAGATCAACATCTACTGTTTCAAAGTGGATGTATTCAGTAAGTTTTGAAGCTTTTGTTCAGAGTGGGACCCCAGTACCCACTAGCTCCATTATAAAAAAACAAAAATGGACTAGTTATTCTTCATAATTTATAAAATAAAATATGCTTATCTTTGAAGTAAATTTCACATTGCAATTTAATATATACCATGACTAGCTGTGTTACAATGGACATCTTTTGAAGTACAATAAGTTAATTGGGTATATCCTGCCAAATTTCAGCTTTTAAACAAACTGAGAAATATTTTTTCTGTTTATGAGTGAATGGGTGATTTAGTCAACTTTGCATTTCGTGTATATATTGTGACTCGAGGACCCCCGCTAACAGAGCATGACAAAACTCTAACTGCACTGTGCTAAAACTCTGTTAAAACAGGCAGGGCTGCTTGTCCACTGCTGGTTCAATTACAAGTTTACATATTCACTATGTAAAGTGTATGTCACCCGATGGTTGATATGGGGAAACATTAAAAACTGACCACTGATCTGGCCTTGCTCTCCTTCTGTCTTCTCTCCTCCAGAAAGAGCTTGCTCCAGCCACTGATCCATAGCTGCTGAACCTACTGTACCTGAAGGCAATCTGTTCTTATAATATGAAGAAGGGAGCTAATGCAGAATGACCGACATCACTGCTCCAGTTTGAATAAATGCAAAAACTGTTACTGCCTTTAGTACAATAAATCTGATTTTCTCGGAAACCTGGACTCACCCCCTTCTCTCATGTGTAAGTCAATAACCCACATGTCACTATACACAGATTATGAAGAAATAAATTCAACTTAAAAAACACCAAAATTATCTTTTAAGTTGCTTACTCTCAGCACTTCCAGATCTATGAATGATTACGTGAGTGAATAGTATTCACTGCTGCCTGGCTGTTTTGAAATCACAAGCCCCATTGCTGTCTAAATTGAATTTGAATATTTTTCCTGTGTCTTATTGGTCCTTTCGCAAGCTACTATGGTTCATCTTCCACATTGCAAAGATATCCATGTTTGAATAACTGGCAAATTTTAAGTGGCCTGTTGTGAGTAAGGGCGAGTATGTGCCAACATGTGTTGTGTGATAAAATGGCAAGGTAAGCTGGCATTCTGTAGTGGATAAAATGTGTACAATTTAGGTTTTTCAGTGGATACTTCTTGATAGGTTTGTCATTGGTTAATCCTCTCTTCACAGTCAATTGTTTTGTCTTCACATTTACTTTGTAGCGGGGCTACATAATACTAAGTATTTGTTTTTTGTCTGTGCAGAGTGCGTTTTGTTTTCCTTGTCCCCTTTGCTATACTATATGTATCAGTAAATGTTGTCCCCATAAGTTAAAAGGAGAAGGATGATGAAGAGAGACCGTAACCCCAAAATGGAAATTACCTGTTGAATCCATCAGTTACATTTGGGACATTCTGTATTTAAATAAGAGGAGCGAAAGGCAAAGGAGGAGAGGAGAGAGAGAGAGAGAGAAGGAAAAGAATCATTTACGCAACCATATTTCAACTCATTTCCATTCATCGTACAAGTCCATTACTTGCTTCTTAAGGATCCTGATCATTATCATGACTGACAGCACTGAGAAACCCAGGGGTTTGGATACTTATCAACCATTGCTGAGCACACTTACAGTGAGGTCATTTTATGTATTGTCAGGAGGAAGCAAAATATCACATCAGCCAATATTCAACTATTACCAGACTTTATTAGCTTCTGGACTCATTTATCACTTTCATTTCAATTGCCGTTTATCGTTCATCTGTGCTTGTGTTTCGTGTTTATTCACTTATTATTTGGGAGCAAGGGAGGGTTTTTGTAAATATTGTGTTTTCATATAATTAATAATTATTCACTTGTGTCATTGGGATAGTGGTGGTTTGTGTGCACATATATATTATTGAATATTCATCTGTCCTTGTGTGTATTTATATTTATCACTGTCAGTATATCTGTACTTGATTTTACATGTCTGTCTACTGTTTGCTTCTTATTTCGTTGTGTCGGGAAAAATAGGACAACCTGTAATGAGTATGGCTTGTTATCGTCTCGAGAGTCTTCAGGATAGTCCAAGGAAATAGTCTTGGTAGTGCAGTGACTGGTTTGGGTAAGGGGTCAGCTGTTACAACTTTCTCATTTGTGTTCCTACTGTAATTAGCGAGTCTATACTGAGTAATTATTAATATACAGTTGTTACAGCACAGCTACAAAGAGCACAGTCCTACAATATAGTGAGTTATATTCTGCATTTGATATTCTGAAATGTTCATTACTACAATGTGACAAATTATCACAAGAGAAACACTGAAATAATTATGAAAGTAGATATTGGCTAACACTGAATTACTAATTTTAAAGTGGCATTAATCACATAATTATAGTGTTAGCTTCTAAATAATCACAAATTAAATACACTGGAAGCTTGACAAGATGTTTATTAACAACAAAAGTCAATTTGTAGTGTCTTTGCATGTTTTAATTAATAAGAAATGTGTTATGCAGAAATATACTTTAACATTGCAAAGTGCTGTCATTGAAACTTTTTTAAGCCACATTCAGACCAAACATGGCGCTTATTAAGATTTTGTTGCAGTAGTAGCTGACCAACCTAGGGCAGCCCCAATTCTAAAGTTTTTTCATTGTATATTAAAATAGTGTAATATTACTTTCAAGGTATTTTGAAATGAGTTTCTGATATTAGAAAATATGAACTGTATTTTAATATATGTCAGGTACATTTTGAGATACCTATTGTACCTAACATTACAAAACCTGCTTATTTCAATTCAGGGTCACAGCAGCATCAGCCGCCAAGTGGGAATTAACCTTGGACATGTCACAAGTTCATTGATGAGCCTATTCCCACTCCCACCCACAGGGCCAAATCAATGTCACCACCTAACCATCCAGCTTGAAGAGAAAAAGCAAACCGTCACGTAGGAGGACTAATCTGGATAAAATTTTGGGATGTCTCCAAAAGTCCAAATTGTTTAAGAAAATTGCAGTCTTTTTAATTTTCTTCACTTAACTCATAAGTTGATGAATTATTATTCTTGAGTAGGATAATTGTAACTTCATTTCATTTTGCCTGCATGTACAATTCCAATTTTTTGTTTACTTAATAGCCTGGTACCTTGTTAATTTGAACGCACTTTGACACAAAAATAAAGAGAATAACTAACTGATCAGCAAAAAATACAGCCACTGTGATAACTTTTTGCAAATCAAAATGTAAAAATGTGATTGTTTCATTCATGGCAGTTTACTTATTCACAACTAAAAACCTTTGATTTAAGAAGGTGATTCTGTGCTCCCAAACAATGCCTATTGCAAGTTTTTGGGCCAAAGAACATCTTTTATGTTCTGAACTCTTCATAACTGGTTGTCAGCTACAATTATTCAGGAACACCCTGTTCTGATTAAATTTCCTATATGGGGTGAGACCCTTGAAACCTGTTTAAGTCAATAAGTTCTATCGTGAATCTTATTACATGCAAAGGTCAGCTCTCCTGCAAGATGAACATTTATTCATGCTCTGGGAATGAATTGAAATGTGAGAATAGAGGCCAATCCAAGGGATATAAACAACTGGATATTTATTGTGCTCAAAAGTCACCTTGTTTGTTTCCTTTATTGAGTTTAAGACAGAAAATTAAAAAAATAAAAAAATCGGATACATGCAGATTTAAAAAAAAAAATTCTATTTTGTCAGCATGAATGCTTTTTGCAGGTACCTCCAATTCCTAATAACAGTCCTGCAAAAAAGTCTCACTAGGCCAGATTTTAAAGTGCTGCTTTATGATGCTGACATTGGTAAACATAACAATAAGGAATATGATAAAGGAACAGATATGTTCTGCCCAAAACCCCATTAACCAGTATGAATGAGAATCAAAATCAGAATGCATTTTAATGTAATGTAATAATGAAAATGACAGTGCAAGTCTTATATGATTTCCTGTTCTTTTTGTTATCATAAAACTGTTGTTCTGTTGCTTCTCAACAATACATAGCATTAAAGTATAATATAGATCATATAGTTTTACTATAGGCAGGAAGTGTGGCGTCATAGTGATTATGTTTTTGGACTTCAGACCCTGAGGTTGCAAGTTCATGTCCTGCTACTGACACTGTGTGACAGTGAGCAAGGCACTTCATCTGCATGTGATCCAATTGGAAAAGCAAAAGAAATGGAACTAGTATCTGAGATGTTGTAAGCTGACTTAGATAAAGGTGTCCGCCAAATATGTAAATGTAAATATAATACTGTATATTGCCATTGCGAAAGGGATCCCTATAGCAGGGGTTATAAGTGCAAGCATAATGCAGATCAGAAGATGGACCCTAAAGCATCTATATGCTGAGTACACTGGCAGTGTTATTATTGCCAGTGATAGCATGCCACCTCTGTATATAGGCACTTTGCCACAGTATTAAGTATAGAGCCCTGTCAATGAATATGCAGGAGACTGAAGCACAAACGGAAGCATGCCATTAAGTGGCAGCCTTACCACCTAAATTTCTCTAATCCTAATTATGTTGACCAGCTGCAAACAGGCATGCCCTTAATTAAAGGTTGGGGTCCAGAATTGCAGAGACATCTGAAGCCAATAGAGAAAGCTTTTACAGAACGACCAGAGGAGTTTCTTAACACATCCCTGATCTCAGAAGTAGAAGTTAAGGTTACCCTAGAAACATTTTCAGAAAGGGACTTAAAGGAACCGTTTTAGGCCTGAGGCCAGGTAAACGTAAAGTTGGGATGAGAAGGCATGAAGAAGAACATCCAAACAAGGCAGAAAGACATGACAGGGTTAGACAGGAAAAGATATATTATTTCACTTATTTTTGTAGTTACTTTTTTACCTCCACCACCCTGTACCATCCTGTTACATTACATTTTTGTTATAATAAACTACGTCTTTTCTTTACATTTGGTTTCCTTGGCATGCTTTAAATTTAGGTATTATCAGGTTGGAACTAAGAAAGAGAAGACAAATAACTCATTCAAATAAAAGCTTGAGTTTTTTTTTCCTCCAATTGATACAAATGATTTTTGCTTATCTGCTGACAGCACCTAACCCAGCCACAGGGATGTACAAAGCAGTGTTTCTTCGAGCCAGTCCCAAGCCCAGATAAATGGGGAGGGTTACGTCAGGAAGGGCATTTGGTGTAAAATTTTGCCAAATCAATATGCGGACAACAATATAAATTTACATACCGGATCGGTCAAGCCCCGGGTTAACAACAATCATTACCAGCAGTGTGAGCTAAGAGGGTGCTGACAGAAATTGAGCTACTGTTGGCCGAGAAGAATGAGAAGAAGAGGGGGGAGACATGTCCGGAGGCAGGAGGAGAGGAGGAAGGTAAAGAGAGTGGAACTAAGAGTAGGAACTTTGAATGTTGGCAGTATGACTGGTAAGGGGAGAGAGTTAGCAGATATGATGGAGAGAAGAAAAGTTAATATATTGTACATGCAAGAGACTAAATGGAAGGGGAGCAAGGTCAGGTGGATCGGAGGTGAAAATTATTCTATCATGATGTGGATAGGAGGAGAAATGGAGTAGGGGTTATTCTGAAAGAACAGTACGTGAAGAGTGTTTTGAAGATGAAAAGAGTGTCAGACAGTAATGATTATCCATCCATCCATCCATTATCCACCGCTTATCCGAGGTTGGGGGCAGCAGCCTAAGCAGGTAAGCCCAGACCTCCCTCTCCCTAGAAACCTCCTCCAGCTCCTCTGGGAGGACCCCGAGGCATTCCCAGGCCAGCCAGGAGATATAATTCCTCCAGCATTTTATAGGTCTGCCCCGTGGCCTTCTCCAAGTGGGACATGCCCGGAACAACCCCCCCCCCCCCCCGAGGTGTCTAGGGGGCATCCTGACCTGATGCCCAAACCACCTTAAATGACTCCTCTCAATGCGGAGGAGCAGCGACTCTATTCCGAGTCTCTCCTGGATAACTGAACTCCTCACCCTATCTCTAAGGGAAATTGGAGGTGTATGAATGTTGTTAGTGCGATGGAGGAGAAAGAAGATTTTTGGATGAAGTGATGAACAGTGTACTCAAGGGGCAGAACGTGGTGATTGGCGTTGATTTCAATGGACATGTTGGTGAAGGGAACAAAGGCGATGAGGAGGTGATGGGTAGGTATGCTGTCAAGGACAGGAATGCAGAAGGTCAGAGGATAGTGGATTTTTCTAAAAGGATGGACATGGCTGTGGTGAATACATATTTTAAGAAGAGGGAGGAACATAGGGTTACATACAAGAGTGGAGGAAGATGCACACAGGTAGATTACATCCTATGCAGAAGAGTCAATCTGAAGGAGATTGAAGACTGCGAAGTGGTGGCAGGGGAAACTATAGTTAAGCAGCATAGGATGGTGGTCGGTAGGATGACGTTGGAGATCAAGAAGATGAACAGAATGAGGGCAGAGCCAAGGATCAAATGGTGGAAAGTAGACAAGAGTACAAGGAGATAAGGCTCATGGTGAAGAGAAAGGTGGTGAAGGCTAAAGAAAAGGTGTATGATGAGTTGTTGGACAATAAGGAGGGAGAAAAGGCCCAGGAACCGAGCTGGGAAAGATGTGCAGCAGGTTAGGGTGATAAAGGATAAGGATGGAAATGTACTCATAAGTGAGGAGAGTGTGTTGAGCAGAGGAAAGAGTACTTTGAGAGGCTGATAAATGAAGAGAACGAGAGAGAGAAGAGGTTGGATGATGTGGAGATAGTGAATTAGGAAGTGCAACGGATTAGCAAGGAGGAAGTAAGGACAGCTATGAAGGGTATGAAGAATGAAAAAGCCGTTGGTGCAGATGACATATCTGTGGAAGCACAGAGGTGTTTAGAAGAGATGGCAGTGGAGTTTTTAACCAGATTGTTTAATGGAATCTTGGAAAGTGAGAGGATGCCTGAGGAGTGGAGAAGTGTACTTGTGCTGCTATTTAAGAATAAGGGGGATGTGCAGGACTGTAGTAACTACAGGGGGATAAAATTGATGAGACTCAGCATGAAGTTATGGGAAAGAGTAGTGGAAGCTAGGTTAAGAAGTGAGGTGATGATTAGATAGCAGCAGTATGGTTTCATGCCAAGAAAGAGCACCACAGATGTGATGTTTGCTCCAAGAGTGTTGATGGAGAAGTATAGAGAAGGCCAGAAGGAGTTGTATTGCGTCTTTATGGACCTGGAGAAAGTATATGACAGGGTTCCTCAAGAGGAGTTGTGGTATTGTATGAGGAAGTCTGGAGTGGTAGAGAAGTATGTAAGCATTGTACAGGATATGTACGAGGGAAGTGTGACCGTGGTGAGGTCTGCAGTAGGAGTGACGTATGTATTCAAGGTGGAGGTGGGATTACATCAGGGATCGGCTCTGAGCCCTTTCTTATTTGCAATGGTGATGAACAGGTTGACAGATGAGATTAGACCGGAGTCCCTGTGGGCTATGATGTTTGCTGATGACATTGTGATAGTAGGGAGGAGATTGAGGAGACCCTGGAGAGGTGGAGATATACTCTAGAGAGGAGAACAATGAAGGTCAGTAGAAACAAGACAGAATACGTGTGTGTAAATGAGAGGGAGGTCAGTGGAATGGTGTGGATGCAAGGAGTAGAGTTGGCAAAGGTGGATGAGTTTAAATACATGGGATTAGCAGTATAGAGTAATGGGGATTGTGGAAGAGAAGTGAAAAAGCGAGTGCAGGCAGGGTGGAATGGGTGGAGAAGAGTGTCAGGAGTGATTTGTGAAAGACGGATATCAGCAAGAGTGAAAGGGAAGGTCTACAGGATGGTAGTGAGACCAGCTTTGTTATATGGGTTGGAGACGGTGGCACTGACCAGAAAGCAGGAGACAGAGGTGGAGGTAGCAGAGTTAAAGATGCTAAGATTTGCATTGGGTGTGACGAGGATGGATAGAATTAGAAATGAGTACATTAGAGGGTCAGTTGGGAGACAAAGTCAGAGAGGGGAGATTGCGCTGATTTGGACATGTGCAGAGCAGATATGCTGAGTATATTGGGAAAAGGATGCTAAGGATAGAGTTGCCAGGGAAAAGGAAAAGATGAAGGCCGAAGAGAAGGTTTATGGATGTGGTGAGAGAGGACATGCAGGTGATGGGTATAACAGAACAAGATGCAGAGGACAGAAAGATATAGAAGAAGAAGATCTGCTGTGGTGACTCCTAATGGGAGCAGTTGAAACAAGAAGAAAAGAAGATTTGCTGAGAGCACCTCTGTTAGAAATTTGTTCCTTGTTCATAATTTTACATGAGTTCCTGTATCAATGTGGGTTTTTTTTATATTTGTTTTAAGAGTTTGTTTGGGTCACTGAATCTAATTCTAGTGTTCAAATTTCTCCATTCCTATATGTTCTGGACCATCTCATCTGCTGTTTTATAAATCTGTGGTCAGTGCTACTTCAGTTTTCCATTCTTAGTGCTGACACATCTATTTGGTAGGGGCACATTCTCAGAGGTTGTGACATTTGATCACATGCACAATTGGAAAAATGTTTATCTATGAAAACACTTCTTATTGCTTTTGGTAACTTTTCTATCTTTGATTCCTGGTATTTTTGATGCTGTTGTTTCTAAACAACAAATGTTTGTCTGATATTTTGGCTTAGATCTTTACTATTAATTGATCTCCCAGTTTTGACAATTTATCTGGCATTATACTTTTCCTGGCTAACTCTCAAACCCTGTCCATTCACAGACATAACAACCTTTTCTATATTATCCTATCTTTAAGTGCTTAATCCTTCAAAGGCAAATTTAAACAGTAGTGGCCACATACTAGTCTCGTAGATTCTGAGGCCATGCGCATGAACTTGATGTCCTCCTGTGACATTTACCCTTTTTTTCACAACTGCGCTCTGGAAAATCTATGTTATACTGTTGCAGCAACATATCTTCAATCTCTGTCATTGACACACGATTGGTTGAATGTTTGGGTAGCTTGTCATTTTGTTTTACGAGGTCATCTATCTCTTTGTATGGTCCACCAACCACCCATCCAGTCTTCATAGCATGAGGTCCACCTCCTTGGCTAGATATGTTTTGCGACTGCTCAAAGATTTCTGGGTAGTTGATCCTATTAAAAGATCAGCTTCAGAGTCAATATGAGATAGACATAAGATATGCCCACTTATTGATATCTTCTTGTAGTGGAATACTTTCTCTGCTCACTGGAATGGAGACCTGTGTAAAGACCTTTGGCAAAATCAATATATTCAACAACATTGAGACCATAGACTTGTAAATCTGATGAGACAGTACATTGGGTTAGCATCTTTGAATCATCTTCATAATTACTCATGGTTTTGAGGAATACTTGTGTTCTTCTCCCTTGAAGGCTTAATTGTCTCTGGAGCCTTTCAGTGCAAATTGTTACTGTACTGCCGAGGTCTATAAAGGCGTATGTTTCTACATACCTCTCACTCTTCTTGAATTTTACCTTAACAGGAACTACTTGCTGTGCGCATTCTTCTCCGGCCCCAGTAAAGGCACAAGTTCCAGTCTCGGTTTCCTTTTCAGTAGGTATTGCCCCACTGGCTGTAGCTTTAGATGTTGCTCCTCTGTCTTTTTTGATGTGCAGGATGTCTAGGTGCTGAAAAGAACATATCTGACATTTCATTCTTTCTTTACAGTTCTTACCAAGGTGCCCCTGCTTGAAACAGCAAAAACATAAACCTTTAGATTTTAAAAAGCCAATTCTTTCTTTATGCTGCAGTTCTTTGATTTTACTACATTCAGCAAGAGTATGGTGGCCATTGCAGAATACACAAGGCATTTTAAATGCACATGTATCATTAACAGTCTTTTTGACAGAGATTTCTTGAGTCCCTTTTTCGGCAGCATCAGAAATACTTGTAGTGTAGATACCTCCCGATCTCTGTCCATACTTAAGAGGAGACCTAACCTTGTCAGTCTTTTCCTTTTTCTCTGTACTACAATAAATAGGATGCATAAATATTGTCACGCACGCGCGAGTAGGAGACCGCGGACGGATCCGAACACACCTGGAAAGACATTCGCCGGCAGGGAATGGCGGGGTACTAATTTTCTCCCTTTACTTTCTTCCAGGAAAAGAGACGCTCCGCCACCATAAGCCGGGTTTTGACCACACTACGGTTACTTCCGCCCTTCCTCCGCCATCTTGTCCTGACGTCAGCAATCCCATCCTCCCTCACGGCTCCTTCCCAGCATTCCTTCACTTCCGGCTCCTCCCTTATAAAATGGCCGCGCACACCATCTTGGGTGTCGCGTATATGAACTGTTTTTGTTTATATTTTGACCAAGTAATTTCTTTTGATATTGTGGAGCGTCTACAATATACGGGGCCGGAAAACCCCAAACCTTTATGTTGTGCTTTGCTTAATCTTTTACAATATCTTAGCCTGTTTATGTTAAAAGTTAGTTAAATCGCGAATGTCTGTCACTGTCTTCTTCTTCTTCAGTTTCATAAGCTATGTTTTCCCACATATTTTGTAATATACCTTACGGGAGTTTTGAGTAGTATAGTACGGATATTTTCATTGCTATTAAATGCTGCTTGATTTCTTGCTTTAGTCATGGAGTCCATACAGTTATCATGAAAGATTGCATAGTCTCTCAGGGCCTCTCCATCATTTTGTTTTTATTTGAGGCCACTTCAATGCTTTACTTAAGTACGCATCTACTACAAACACTTGGTTGCCATAGTAACTTTCAAGCTGTTTTCTAGCTTTTTCATAACCTTGATCTGGTGGCAATCGTGCACAACCATTAATCATTTATTGAGCTGGTCCTCTTGTATATTGAATCAAGTAATCTAATTGATCTTGAGGGTCTACTAATACATCACCTACAGCATGATCGAAGGCTCTGATGAAATTTGCATTAGTCAGAGGGTCACCTGAAAATAAAGGGACCTGTGTGTGTTGTTCTTCACCACGTGGCGCAAGAGGTGGTGGAGCAGTAGCTATCTTTTGTTGGGTTAATGATTCAGCCATTTCAGTGATTGCTTTCTGACATTCAGCTTGATTCTTTTGATATTCGGCTTGATTTTGCACTAATACATCTAGTATATCATTTCTGGAGCTCTGTGTGTCTGTCATTGCGCTAGTGGAAGGTTGTTCCGATCGTACCTGTTTTTTCACTACAAACTCAAGCTCATGAAGCTTTTGTAGTATTCTATTGAGTTCCGTCCGTTCAAGTGTGACTGTCGAAGAAGGTAATGATGCTGGGTGGAAGAGTCACATTTAATATCCACAGTGCACTTTAACTGAGGAGAAGCTTTTTGTACTTTTGACTTTGTGCGATCCCGTTCTAGCAATTGCATCTCTTTGAACTGATTAATTAGCTGTTCGTCAGATGTATGTGTTAGCAGACTTTTTCTATCTTTCAGCAATGCCGTTTTAGTGTCAATAAATTCATTCCATTTCTTAGAATTTTCCGTGAATATCGTTTTCTGTTTCTTAATTGCTCCTTCTTTACTTAGCACTGATAGTAGCCTTTTTTGCAGCTCCTCTATCTGACTGTGCGTCTCAAGAAAAATTTCAAGTCTTTCTGCTACTTCTAAATGATTTTCTGGAGTGTCTTTAAGGCTTTCGATTTCAGTTATAACCACAGAAAGCTGATTTTTCCTCTGACTTATATGACCTTTAAGATCTCCAATTACATTCTCTGGCTTTGAGTCCGTACTCAAATCACTCCCGACTTCACTTGAGTTATGCTTAGACGTTGCCATGACAGCAGTTAAAATTCAAGGTAAAACTTTTCACACAAAAAAGAAAATTAAAATAGCAAAAAAAAAAAGAAAAAATTCTTATTAAGAAAAGTTCTGTTCAAAGCTTAAATCTTGTTACATCTCAAATCGTTACTATTTACTTAACATTTCTGAACCATTTCAAAACGTTCAGAAAACTGTATGCTTATCCCATTTCTAAGTTGAAAATGGGTCTTTCAAGTCCCTGCTTATAGGGACCTGTTCTAGACACAATTGAAGCAATTATCACACTGTATCTCAGTTATAGCAAGAAAGTCTTTTACTGACTTATAGGGGGAAAAGACTATACCATTAGCTATGACTATGAAAGAAATCATATTCAATTCAAATTAAGCAAACATTAATGAGAGTTTAACTCAAAACTTTAACTTTCTAAGATTGGCTCTTACAAGTAGTTCTATTCAACCATATCAGATGCTTTTTCTGCATCTAAAGATAATAAGATCTCCGGGTGTTAGATTTAATGGGTGAACATATTATATTAAACAAATGTCAAAGGTTAGAATTTAAGTGTCTGCCTTTAATAAATCTGGTTTGATCTTGTGATATTACTGAAGGAAGCACTTTCTCAATCCTTCTGGCTAGAACTTTGGAGAGTGTGTTAAAGTCATTACTCAGAAGAGAGATTGGTCTGTAAGATGCACACTTTAGTAAGTCCTTATTTTTCTTAGGAAAGATGGTAATTAATGCTTGGTGAAATGTTTGAGGTAGAATTTTGTTGTCTTTAGTTTCTATAAACATAATAATAGTGGAGCTAACTTATTTGAGACGTGTCACCTTCAAAAGTTCTCAGATGACACCACTATTGTTTGACGTATTAGTGAAGGTAAAGAAAAACTAATACAGAGGCCTAGTGAGTATCTTTGTTGAGTGGTATCATCACAACCATCTTCAGCTAAACCCCAAGAAAACAAAGGAGCTTGTGGTGGACTTTCAGAAGAAGAAGTCCGGCTCCAGTCATTATCCAGGGGGAGGAAATGGAGGTTGTTAAAACCTACAAGTAACTGGGGGTTTACCTGAACGGTAAGCTGGGATGGGGGCAGAATGTGGACCTTTTATACATGAAGAGCCAGAGACAACTCTATTTTTTGGAGGAGGCTGAGGTCATTTGGTGTGAGAGGCCTGCTGCTGAGAACTTTCTGTAAGTCTGTAGTATTGAGTGCCATCTTTTATGCTGTGGTCTGTTGGTGCAGCAGTATCATAGCCAAGGACACTAATAGACTGAACAAGATCATCAAGAAGGTTTGTTCAGTCCTTGGGGTGAAACTGGACACTGTGCAGGTGATAGCAGAGAGGAGGATGCTGGTAAAGGTGTCTTTAATTATGAAGATCCCATCTCATCCACTCCATAAATTGCTGCAGGGCTAAAAGAGTGCAATGAGCAGCAGACTGCACCTTCTCTGGTGCAGGAAGGAACATTTTCACAGGTCTTTTCTTCCTGCTGCTATCGAACTATACAACTCTGGGCTTTAATCCATGTATTATTTACTAGATTATATCATGAACTGAATGTATGGGGTGCCCGATTCTGTAATCACTGGCACTTTATTCATCACTAGACACTTTTTCTGTGTATTGCACATATTATATTACTGTGATACTGCACTATATTTATTACTAATGATTTGAATTAATATGTACGGTTGTTATTTATCTTATTTGATTCATCTCATATATTTATTTGGTGCTTAGTTAATCTGTATGTACTTGTTTAATTTTGCAGTGAGCTGCTGGAACACCCAAGTTTCCCTTTGGGGATTAAAAAAGTCCTATTTTATCTCATCTCTTCTCATCTCAGGATTTGAAGGAAAAGGGCTTGACTGGAAAGGATGTGCAGGACCGAACTGTATGGTGAAGGCTGATCAAGCACATTGATGCCAAATAGAAGTGGGAAAAGAAGAAGAAGACTTAGCAGGGCACCTCTCTGAACTTTTCTGTTGAAGTTTAGTCCACTAGTCTTGGCCTGTGCCAAGTCGCTTACAAAGCAGTAATGCTGTTTACCTTTAGGTGTGTCTCTCAATAAGAAAACATGTTAAAAAAAAATCATATTTATGTGATTTGCCAGTTTTTTAGGAGTTATGATTCTGGAGGCGCGTTTCTGAAAACAGCTTGCAGGGTAAAATGCACTGACCAGAGCTGTCTCCATTAGTAAAGCCCCAAAGGAAAATAAAATAAAAAGGTTTCTGCAACAGCAAAAGAAGAACAAATAAACAAAACATTCATAAAGAAATGATAGGGCAAGTAATATGTAGAAATCATGGCAACAGATGAAAAAAAAATAATCCTTTAAATACTATTTAGCAACTGCAAGTCAAAAAAGTAAGTCCGAGAAGTGGTGCTGAATTGAATGTGCCTTCCAAGACTAATTATTCAGTGTCCACAAAATCTCTGTTAAGATCACATGCTGATGGCCCACTATTCTCACCCTGTAAATACTGGCTTGGCATCAAATGACAGTTTCCCTTGAGGAAGTGTCCATCTTAGATACCTGTAAACAATGAGATTCACCTAAAAACAATGTAACATGAACATAAACCATAAGTAGTACATAAACAACACCAGATGATCTTGTGTGAGTGGGCTGGCACCCCCCCAACCAGGGTTTGTTCCTGCCATGTGACCTTAAATTGGATGAATCTGGCTTGTGAGTTGTAGACTATGAGTAGTTTTTTGATGTTACCATTAATAAAAAGCATACAATATAACATTTATTTCTTTTAGTCTGCTTAATGGACCTGCCTGCTTTTTTTGTATCTATTATGATAAATAAGACATAATTAAATACTTATTAAGGAGTTTCAGTGATATATAAAAAAGTGAACTGGTGAAAGCAACCTTTATCTTAAATGCTAAAAAATGTCAAACTTCATCCCTTATTCACATCTGCTCTATTTCAGTTCAGAGTGGGTGAATCAATCCAGGTAGCATCAGACAGGGTGATAATCCATTACAAAGCCTCAGACATGTAATGAGTTTGACAGGACAGTTTGAAAGTATTATGGGAAAAACGTGTTTCGTGGGGAGCAAGGATTTCATGGGTCTATCATTTGGAAGCAGCAGAAGAGCAGTCAGCATACTAAAGTATAGTATAGTAGATAGTATTCTTCACCTAACTACTTTCTTTATTTTCATTGCTTAAGGTGAGCTAAGTTATATGTTTTGTTTTGTGTGGTGCTTTCTTTAACAGTGCAGCTGTGTTGGCACAGGAGTGCATTATTTTGCCCAACAACACACTGTGTCTGTAGCCACAAAGTGCAGTACATAAAACAGTAAAAAATAAAAACAAGAAATAACAATTAATAACACATCAGAACAAAGCAAAATCTTTAGAAATTAAATACTAAGTTGTTTCTGACTGTAATGTTACTGAAATAATAATGAAAATAATGAAAATCAATAACGAAGGGGAATGAAAAAAAATATATACACAATCTTTTCAATAAGAAAAAAATAATGGCTAAAATTAAATCACTGAAATATTAAATACAAGTTATGTATAGCTTTCAGAACAAGACTGAAATGTCTATAATACATATGAAAAAAAAAAAAAAATCAATTATGTGTTTGTCAATTCAGAATTACAAATGAATCTAACCTGCACAGCTTTAGAATGTGGGAAGAGCAATAAAATAGCTATTGAGTGTCAATACATAGCAGCCAGGCAAAGGATTCCACCTGGGGCAACTTTCCAGAACATAATGACTTGAACTCATAAAGCCACAATGCTCAATACACTGTATATTAGGGTGTTTCATTTTCTAAGGCAAAAAATAAAATGTAAAATTTTTGCAGGCTTTGCTTATGCCCCGAGTCTCAGTGATATAAAAGATATACAGTATGTGCCAAATTTCAAGAAGATTGGATAATATTTAGAGGTTGCACACTTTGATCAGTTTTGTAAAAGTAGGCAAAAAATACGATTTTTCAATGTTAATTACTTTTATTGGGGAAACTAGAAATCACAAACTTAAAATAATATTAAAACTAGACACTTAGATTAATAGGTAGTATGCAAAACATGTATTACATTAATCAACTTTGAACAATGCAATCCCTTCTTTTGTTCGCTTGGTGACGACTTTTCTGTGAAGCTTGACTACCCTCAACAAGAATTGTTTTTGTTGTTCGTCCCTGACCAATTCGTTAAACTTTTTTATCAGAGCAATTCCTCTTTCTAAGGTATTATTGACCACCTTAAGAGCGTTCACATGGCTTCTTAGAGAATCACTGCAGTATTCTGTCACGTCATGGATCCCAAACAATTCAAAGAGCGTCTTTGTTTTATTAGTAACAAAATGGCTCAGGTCTTTTCCTTCAAAAACTACACTGTAAAAAAAATAATGTTAAATTTACGGTAAAAAACTGGCAGCTGGGGTCGCCAGGATTTTACCGTAAAAAAAAAGGTAACAATATTTTTTGGTCTACGGTACACTTTAAAAAATAATGTTAAATTTATAGTAAAATACTGGCAGCTGGGTTGCCAAAATTTTACTGTAATAAATAAGATGACAATATTTTTAGGTCTACAGTAAAATTTTGTAGTAAACACTATTTGGTCTTTGCAACAAATTCCAACAGAAGAGAATGTTTAACCATAACCAGAAATTCATGATGTGTAATAAATATGACAATCAATAAACAACATGTATTGGTTGAGTCAAAACCCATTACATAGTTTGTATCAGATAAGTAACAACAACCAATAGCAAGCATGTACCATTTAATTATACACATTGAAAATAATTCAATGTTTAAGGAAGTTAAGGCACGTTGTCTGGTGGGGAAGTAAAGTTTTCTTTTGTGGTATATGGTGTCCTACTTATCGAATACAACCCACCATAAATCAGCTTCCATAACCTCAAAAAACCTTCAGCACGTGGGGAAAAATAAGTCTGCTAACTTAGGTTACGTTTTTTTCCCTATTATTCAAAGGTATGCAGTTCACCAGGAACAATTTTGTAAAAAGGGGCGTGTCCTTATGCAAATATCGTAACCGGTTTTACTGAAACAGTGATTTACCGTTTTACATTTTACGGTTGTTTACCTTCGTTATTTAACAGTTCTACACTGTAAAATTAACAGATTTATTTTCAGTATAACTGTAATGCATCAATAAACGGTATTTAGCATATTTTGAAGGTAGAAAAATATTGATTTTACAGAACTTGGCTGTAAAAAATAATGAAATTTATTGTTTAAGATATACAGGTAATTTTCAGTAGAACATAAGGTAACTTTCCTTTTTTTCAGAAAAGGTCTTTTACTTTCACGATATACAGTATTTGTACCGTTAAATTTACAGACATTTTTTACAGTGTAGGTTTTTACCCTCTAATCGTTTCATTTCCTTTTTCTTTGCAGGTTTGGTTTCTAAATTTTTAGTCATATTTTCCTTTTCAGCCTGAGTAATACGTTCGTCCAAAAAAGCCAATCCTACGTTTGTTTCTGACAGATACCAAAGGTGTCTCTTAGCAACTGTGAGAGCACATTTTTTGACGTCTGCATCTGGGTAAGTACTCAGAAGCTGTAGCATATCCAAATCATTCTTTGGAGCCCATCGACTTACAATTGCCTGACAAAATGTGCAACCCGTTTCATTCCTTTCAATTCTCGTTGAGGAATATTCAACTGTTTAGTGAAGAGGACAATTTTACTGTAAGTGCATATATTGCCTTTGCCATCCGCCTTGCTTGATGCAGAGCCCCTGGGATCCTGAAACTGAAGTTGTTTATAGACCAACCTCCTAGGTGCAGGAGTGAGAGTTGGAATAACTCTTTGTAGTCTTTTAGGACGTTTCGGATGTAATTAACCATCTTCACTCATTGTTCTTCTAGAAAGCCTTGAACGTGACTTTCTTCATCCAGCATTGTCGTATATGACTTCTTATCAAGTGAAGCACTACAATATTAGAAATTTCACTAGTTTGAAATAAAAGTGATCAATGTGTGCAACCCCTAAATATTATCCAATCTTCTTGAAATTTGGCATATATATCTTTTACATCACTGAGACTCGGGTTGTAAGCAAAGTCATATAAAAATCACATCTTTGGAAAAATGAAACACCCTGCTGTATATGTACACTCAAACTTAAAAAAAAAAAAACACAGATGTATAACACTTCACAGTAATTACAAGTATTATAAATAGACTACTACATAATTATAATAGATATAGTATCAGCAAAGCTATAACTATATAAACAGGCAGGTATGTAAATAGAAAGAGAATAAAAATGACCAGTGTTGCAATGAAAGGGATTATTGAACATATTAATGCATAAATGTCGTAGTTAGGGGAGTGTTGTTGCACATGTTCATCTAGTACACTCTTAAAAATAAAGATGCCAGAGTGGCTCCCCAAAGACCCTTCCACATGAAGGTTCCAGCAAGAAGATTTATTTATTTAGGTCCATAACACTCTCCATACAGTAAAAAAACCATGAACAGATTGGAACAGATTTGTGAAATACCAATGGTGCATAATTTTAAAAGTACAGTACTCTTACTGCCCACAATAACGCAGACTAAGTTCAGGTTTTTTTTAATCAATTAGTGTCCTGCTGGGTAGCCTGCAATGCATTAAAAATGTTGTGTGTTTTTCAATATATTAGGAAGTTTTCAAAGCACAAAGAAGCAGCCTCATATGCAAAGAACTCTTCCCAAAATGAAATGGTGCTTTGCCAAATAATAACTCTATGAGAAACCACACAACCCAGTAAAGGACCATGTAGTGCCATTACAGAACTAGTATTTTTAAGAATGTACGGCAATTGTAAGGGGAGTGTTGTGCTGATTGCAGGAGAATATTTTAGCTGCTGTAGGAAAGAAGTTGTTTTTATATCTGGGAGTGTGTGCATGCATGATCCTGTAGCATTTATCAGAGAGAAAACATGCAGTTTCTTAATTCGAATGAATCTCCAAGGCATTCCTGTAACAATAACTGCTACAGTATAGCTCTTGTCCAGTACTGTGAGTCTGGCACCAAAGATGTTTTGTGCTGCTTTTACCACTTTTACAGGTCTTTCTGATCAGCTACAGTACAGCCAGCATACCATTTTCTGTTGCAATAAGCTGGAATGCTCTCTATAGTACTACAATAAAAACTGATCATAACCTGCTGAAGTAGGCTGGTTCTTTTCATTGTCCTCAGGTAGAAAGGGCATTTTTGAACAAAGGTGTGTGATGTTTAGGAACCAGTAAAGGTTCTCTGTAATGTGGAGTCAGAGAACCTAAAAGTGTGATTACTCTTTCCACTTGCACATTTATCCTTAGGGATGCTTTCTCTGTCCTCTCTGCTTTACTGAAATCAATTATTATTTCTTTTGGTTTTTGTGCATTGAGTCACAAATTGTTTTCTGCACACCATTTGGACAATTTAGTACTTCTTCCCTGTAGCTGGTCTTGTCGTTATTGGAGATAATCCTAGTAAGGTGGTATGTGGTCAAAAGTTAACATTTTATTAAAGAAAGTAACATCCTCTAACATGACAATTCAATAATCAGGCAGGAATAAAGCTGTTTTGTATTTTTTAATTACTTCTCAGAAAAATACCTTGGAGGGAGCATTCTTCAGAAGCAGTTTGTTACAGCATGGTCAGAATAGTCAGAGAAATAAAGAATAGAGGTTCATTTTATAAACTACTGAATTTACATACAGTGTCAATCAATGCATACATTTTACTCTGGTTGGTTCATTGATTTACACCCAAATGATTTATATAAAATAAAAGTCTGTTATATATATTCTGGTTCTTCTTATACCTTTCAGTTGCGCCACCACCCTTGACATTTCTGAGCATATAACAACTGTCCATTCTAGTTTATAGGACATCTGCTGATTTCTTTGCCATCTCTTAGTCATCCTTCAGTACATTTTGTATATAACATCAACCTTTCTTCTGGCACATTCTCTATTTACTTGACCATCTCAGTATTTTTCCTAAACCAATTCTTATATCACTGAACATTTTGTTGTTCACTTGATTTTTACCTCGTTTCCGACATTTATTAACCCTTTATGCTATTTCTCAAAGATGAATGCTATGTTAGCCGAAAATTATTCTTCCACAGGTATCATCCACAATTTGACAATTATATTTGTGCTGTGGGTGGTTAGGCAGTTATGCGTAAATAGTCAGTGAAGCACAAGGCTCAGTCCACATTACTGTGGAACCCCAGCATTGAGGACCCTAGTGGAGACACATGTGTCCAACATTACATGCTGTACTCTATTTTAAAGATTCAGGTTGAGGAGTTTACAGACCAGTTTCTCAGGGACCACAATATTAAGAGCTGAGCTCTACTTCATGAAAAGCATCCTGACATATGTGCTGTTTTGTTCTAAGTGTGTGAAACCTAGTGATATTGCATCATCAGTGGCTCTGCTCTGCTTGTAGCAAACTGCATCTGTTCAGTTTCTGGTGGGATGTTAGTTTTAATGTGGGTTAATTCCAGTCTTTGAACACATTTCAAAATTATTGGGGTAAGGGCAACTGGGCAATAGTTGGCAGCAGATTTTTTAGGTATTGCTACAATGGTGATTGATTTGAAGCAAATAGGAACCACTGATGGAGGTGGGAAATAGATGTACACCAATTTAGGAAAGCTACATTTATATGTTTAAACACTGGAGAACACCATACAGACCAAAGACTGAACTTTCATCCCACAACAACACTAACCACTGTGCTATCATGGTGCACAATATAAAGAACTATCTTGGCCCAAATAAGTAAAATCATTTGGCTCCCTAAATGTCTTAGTAAAGATAAATATATAATAAAATAAGCTACATTTTAAATAAATAAAATATATAACAATATCGAGAACCCCCAATTTAGGCCCCAGATTTGGCAGAAATCAAATTGAACACAGAGTTCATAAAGAGACTTCAATTGGGCTTGTGCTGAATTTTTTCCTCATGCAGCCCTTTTTTTCTTGGGCATAATCGGTCTGATCTAGAGGAAAAGAAATGCAGCAGGGCGCAATCAGCCTCCTCGAGCGTAAATCTCTCTTAAGTACACAGAAAAAATTACAAAGAAAGCGAGATCCATCTAGCTCATACTAGTATCCCGAGTTTGATAACCTGCTTCTTGTCTCCAATCACAAATTGAGCTCACAGCTATACGCATTCCTGACTTTTTGGTCCCCAACACATTACAGATTACAATGGTGATAGTGGAGTGAAGGCTGTGGAGAAATAATTTAAGCTGCCTGCTAGAAGGGAAGAAATCGAACACAGAATTAATAAGATCTGTGTGTGTGCCGTGAAAGAAAAAATATACCAACAGAATAAATTCAGGTTTTTGGTTAAAAATAAATATCGATTTATTTACCTATCTTTTTTTAAATGACATCACCTTCATGGGTTCCACTAGAAAAGCTCCAAGTAGTAAGTGAATCTGACAGGCTAAAGTCCTCTGGAAGATTTTTTTTTTATTATTTTCATTTTCATTTTTTTTCTCAGCTTCTGTTTGCTAAAATAAATGCAAAGAAAAATGCATCAACAAAGAAAATGAAAAAGCAATTTAAGCAACCAGTGGTCTGTTTTATTGAGAATGCATGCAAAGAGGCTGTCAGTCACATCCATTTGAAAAGCATCTCCTAGAGACACCTTGATTTAAAGCGGGGTTTGTCCTGTACTGGTCCTTGTCCCACGGGGCCATGGTGGCTACAGGACATCACTCCAACCAATTTCTTTACTGGAAACCAATTCCTTACCAGTGGACACTTTACTTTTCTGTGAAAATCAACACTTTGTTACATGGAATTTAAGGAATTGGAGCCTCTTAATCTTTACATTTTTTATTCAAAATATTTAAATAAAATTACTTATTGATGAACACACATATATACACTATGTGAATATGGGACCACTTTACCCCAACAACTAATGCACCATTTCATTCGCATCTAATCTTTAAGGGTCTATTGATCAAAAAAAAAAAAAAGTGAATAAAAGATGCAGAAACAGAACTTACTTGTTTGCATTGAAAGACATGACAGTAATAAGCATCCTTAGGAATTTCAAACAGAAGTAAAGGTCGCACCATTATTAATTTTGAGATGGCAGGCAGAGAGCGAGGGTGAGAAGTTCAATTAGCCACAGGGACTGACATCAAATTAAGAAGCTGGTCGAGGTTAAAGGCTGCAGTTGTTGTGACCCTCCAGGACTTGGACTTCCCACAACTAGAAAAGAACAGATTTGTAGTGGAAACGTGACATCACAAGAGCAGCAATATCAACTACAGCTCCCCTGTTTCCTTCAGTTCAATTGCAAGTCATCTTGAAGGCTCACAGCCCTTTGCTCTCCGATTGCTTTTTATGATTCTGTTAGATGCTGTCACCTGTCAGATCACATTGTGCACAACCTTACAGAAAGTGAGCTACAGTATAGCAGGTTGAAGTCTTTTTGAAATCATCTAGGAAGCACACCCAAGCAACAAATGTCATAAGACACTGATCGGTCAGGCGTAGAAGCCACCATTAAAGCAAAGTCACAAGCTAGCACGTCACTTGCTAGAAGCTATTTTGAGTTTCTTTCAATCAAATATAAATACCAGTGACTGCTGCTTGTCTGCATGCCACTGCAGTATTTGTAAGAAAAAGTTAACAGGAGATGTTTTGCTTAGAAGGCTATATAGCATATCATATGTAATAAAGCTCATGTGAAAACTTAAATCTCATGCTTCATGGCAGATTATTATCCCTTCAGGTATTGTGGCATTTATGTTGTGGCTGCTGGGGGTTATGTGGTACATAAAAGACTTGAATGTACACTTGCATTCTCATGCTTTATTTCAAACTCAGCAATTGAGAAGAAGGAGTTGGAAAAACATCAACTCATGACATCATAAGGCACTCTCTAAAGGAGCTAGAGATCTGTAGAATTCATTACCATTATCTTCCAAATCAGTCTTAGGAATTCCAATATCCTGAAAGAAGGAAGTCTAGCAAGATGAGTCCTCCTCATTCATGCAACAGACAGTAAACCATAAAAAGTGTCTCTTATAGTCTTTAGGTATTATAACAGCGTGGAGATGCAGAAAGTTCCAGTGCCACTCACTACCTTCAAATTTGAAATTTTGTTAAACAGAATCTGCCCTATTGTCCTCACTTCCCACCTACCTCTATGCCGGAAAAAATATTGATCAGTATCCAGGACTTAGACAGCATTTTCGTAACAAATAAAACTATTTTACAGTCCTTGCCTTTCAAAGATCCAAGAGGACAGTGGGAAAAGGATCTCTCACTGAACATCTCAGAAAAGGATTGGAAAGTAACTGTAACAGCCATTTTCCTAGTTCTATAAGATTCATGAATATTTTACTAGATGACAATGTATAATCTATGGGAGGTTCCTATAACCCCCATAAGTAGAATTGTATTGGTATATTCTTGCCATTTCTATCACCTTTGAGTAAACATTATTCTTCAGTTAGTGACCAGCCTTGCCATGTGTAAGGCATAGAAGGCATAAGGCTTTAAACTGTGCCTGCGGGTGTAGAAGGAAAATTTTTTGTATTAGCATACAAAATAGCAAATTAACATAAAGAGCCATAAAAAAGTAATTAAAAGCTTCTAAAACATTAGCTTAAGCATAAATTAGAATGTTAAAGTAAATAAGATAGGTCAGTCATATTGCATTATTTTTTAAGCTTACAGCAAAATTTCTAGTGTGAGAAAGAATAGAAATTGATATACAGAAACCATCTTAGAACAGGATAAGAGTTTGAGCACATCTGTGTCCAAGGCTAGGAAGCGATACCACGGAGAAGATGGCTCTGGAAGGCACGTAACGAAACCAGCTGGATTGGGGAATCAGCAGAAAGGAAACAAAAGGCTTTTGCTGTAAGCAAGGTCACACTGATGTAATACATGAAGAGAAAACCTTAGTAAATTCAGGCATTAGCAAAAATATTAGAAGAGTACATTAGAAATTAACTTTTGTGTAGAAATTAAGACAAATCAAGCATAATTAAATGAAAGCATACACCATATTTCTTTTTAATTAAAGCTTACCTTTGGGCAACAGACAACCCGGCTCAAGTCCGAGAAAGAGGAAGTGATGAGAGGAAAGCCCATATAAGGAAGATGAATGTCTTCAATTACTGAACCGTTCAGGGCTCAGCTCAATTTGGCCGTATTGGGTTGAGTCTGTGTTGTTTTTTGTGTTGTTTTATTGCAATAAAGCTTTAAAACTGTCTGTCTATCCCGAGTCCTAATAGCCTTTATTTTCAGGTAAAAAGCCTTCTGGCAATGAATTTTACGCCACGACACAGGTTTACGGGCCTTTTGAGTGTGTGAAACAACTCTAAGAAAACAGTGCTTATTTAAGTACTGTACCATATGCTTAAGGCGTACAGAAGCAGAAATTAAGAACCCTTAAGTATAGAAAGAAGAAGTAAAGAACTTTTAAGTACAGAAATAACTAGTTTCTCAAGAAAAGCTAAGTTTATAGAAGATGCATTTTTCCTTTTTTTTTTGCATTTTATTCTACGTGTGTAACTATTTTCCCTTTATTCTTGTGTGGATTATTTGCTTTTAACTTTCACTAAATATTTTTAAAACAAACTTTCGGCACGCGTTTTACCCATGCTTGATCTTACCTTACACTTCGGCGGCTACACTATAGTTTAAAACCTGCCTAAGATTGAAACCAGCCTAAGACTGAAAGCTTGAAAATTGCCTTGGCTTATAAATGATAGTAACCTGCGCGTTCTATGCCTGAAAAACGGACTGCAATGAAAGAAAGCAATGACAACTTGAAAGGACTCAAAAGGTACCTTTAATCTTTGCCTTTGATCAGAGTAGGACATATTTGAGAATCGCTAGCGCTCCTCATGAGACTGTATAAATTATAAAGGAGCATACCCGCCTAATAAAATCGTCATGACACCTGATTCCAGCATCCAGAGGAAATATCAGAGAGGTGTTAGAGGAAGTCGCGATGATTATGACATCACAAAAGACCGACTCTAAGATGATGAAAAGCCGTTCAATTCAGTGACAACTAAACTTCAGTCAGCGATTTATTACAAATACAAACAATTATCTGATGCAATGACGTATGTAAAGGATTTACAACAAAAGGAATTTGACTGTGAAATTGTAGAATCAATTATCAAGAATCAGTTCTTTAACCTGAGAAAGGAATATAAAAGGTTAAGCAACAAACTTTCAACCTTCCAGAGCAACGAAGATACATGGAAAATGATACAAAGGGACTTTGATGCTAAAATGGAAACTTTTCGTACATTTTCGGGAAATACATTGGATTGGATATTAGAAGTACGTCAAAATAAAAGCCTCAACCATCAACTTGACTTTTCTGGTAAACAATTCAGGGATTACAGAACGAAAGATAACATTTCTCCTACAATTAAAGACTCCCAAATCTCCGCAAAATCTAAAAGTCACGCAAGTTCAGCGGCTACTTCAATTAGTGCCATCAGAGGCAACACACGCTGTGCTTTTGGCTAAAGCAGAGAACCAAAGAAGGCAACAGGCTCTAGATATGGAAGAGGTGCAGTTGAAAGCCAAAAGAGAAGCTGAAGAAATACAGTTTAAAGAACAGCTGAAAGCTAAAAGAGATCAATTGGCTTTGGAGGCAGCTATCGCAAAAACCGAAGCAAAACTGAGAGCTCTAAAAAGATGCAATCGAAGCTCAGATAAACCAAATCCCCATAATGTTCCTGGAAAACCAGATGTAAGAAGCGCAAAAACCACAAGATGCAAGTATTCGTGACTTTCCACGTAACAACGAAAATAAAACAATCTTCAACAACCACTTTATGATAAGCTTTACGATCGACAGAAAGAACAACACTATAAGACTCAAGTGCCTTAAATTAAATAGTAATAAAAATGAAAAAAAAAGTTAGCATTTACTCCCCCGGGTGGAATTGAAGAGTCGCATAGTGTGGGGGAGGAACGATCTCCTCAGTCTGTCAGTGGAGCAGGACAGTGACAAAAGTCTGTCACTGAAGCTACTCCTCTGCCTGGAGATGACACTGTTCAGTGGATGCAGTGGATTATTCATGATTGACAGGAGTTTGCTTAGTGCCCGTTGCTCTGCCACAGATGTTAAACTGTCCAACTTTACTCCTACAATAGAGCCTGCCTTCTTAACAAGTTTGTCCAGGCGTGAGGCGTCTTTCATCTTTATGCTGCCACCCCAGCACACCACCGCGTAGAAGAGGGCACTCGCCACAACCGTCTGGTAGAACATCTGCAGCATCTTACTGCAGATGTTGAACGATGCCAACCTTCTCAGAAAGTATAGTCTGCTCTGACCTTTCTTACATAGAGCATCAGTATTGGCAGTCCAGTCCAATTTGTCATCCAGCTGCACTCCCAGGTATTTATAGGTCTGTACCCTCTGCACACAGTCACCTCTGATGATCACAGGGTCCATGAGGGGCCTGGGCCTCCTAAAATCCACCACCAGTTCCTTGGTTTTGCTGGTGTTAAGATGTAAGTGGTTTGAGTCGCACCATTTAACAAAGTCTTTGATTAGCTTCCTGTACTCCTCCTCCTGCCCACTCCTGATGCAGCCCACAATAGCAGTGTCATCAGCGAACTTTTGCACGTGACAGGACTCTGAGTCATATTGGAAGTCTGATGTATATAGATTGAACAGGACCGGAGAAAGTACAGTCCCCTGCGGTGCCCCTGTATTGCTGAACACAATGTCAGACCTGCAGTTCCCAAGACGCACATATTGAGGTCTGTCTGTAAGATAGTCCACAATCCATGCCACCAGGTGTGAGTTTACTCCCATCTCAGTCAGCTTGTCTCTAAGGAGCAGAGGTTGGATGGTGTTGAAGGCGCTAGAGAAGTCCAAAAACATAATTCTTACAGCACCACTGCCTCTGTCCAGGTGGGAGAGGGATCGGTGTAGCATATAGATGATGGCATCCTCCACTCCCACCTTCTCCTGGTATGCGAACTGCAGAGGGTCGAGGGCGTGGCGGACCTGTGGCCTCAGGTGGTGAAGCAGCAGCCGCTCCATGGTCTTCATCAGATGTGACGTCAGAGCAACAGGCCGGAAGTCATTCAGCTCACTAGGTCGTGATACCTTTGGGACAGGGGTGATACAAGATGTTTTCCAAAGCCTTGGGACTCTCCCCTGATCCAGGCTCAGGTTGAAGATGTGCTGTAGAGGACTCCCCAGTTCCAACGCACAGGCCTTCAGCAGTCGTGGCGATACACCATCTGGACCCGCTGCTTTGCTGGCATGAAGTCTTTTCAACTCTCTGCTCACATGGGCTGCTGTAATTGTGGGTGGGGATGTCTCACCTATGCTGGTATCAGCAGAAGGATGGTTGGAGGATGCAGTACTTCGAGGTGATAGTGGGTTAGGGTGATCAAACCTATTAAAGAAGTTGTTCATTTGGTTTGCTCTCTCCACGTCTGTCTCGATGGCGGCACCCCGCTTCGAGCTGCAGCCAGTGATAATCTTCATCCCATCCCACACTTCCTTCATGCTGTTGTTCTTCAACTTCTGCTCCAGCTTTCTCCTGTACTGCTCTTTCGCCACCCTGAGTTGGACTCGGAGTTCCTTCTGCACGCGCTTGAGCTCATGCTGATCACCACCTTTAAAAGCCCTTTTCTTCTGGTTCAAAAGGCCCTTGATGTCACTTGTAACCCATGGCTTGTTGTTAGCATAGCAGCGTACTGTTCTTACTGGAACTACAATGTCCATACAGAAGTTGATGTAATCAGTTGTGCATTCAACAGCCTCTTCAATGTTCTCACTATGTGACCCTAGGAATATATCCCAGTCTGTAGTTCCAAAGCAGTCTCTCAGAGCCTGCTCTGCCTCAGGGGACCACTTCCTGAATGAGCGTGTGGTTGTAGGTAGCGCCCTCACTCTTGGTTTGTATTGAGGCTGTAGCAGAACCAGGTTATGATCTGCTTTCCCAAGCGCAGGCAGCGGGGTGGCGCTGTATGCGTCTTTAACATTTGCATACAGTAGGTCGATAGTCCTGTTTCCCCTGGTGTTACAATCCACATACTGGGAGAAGGCAGGTAATGTTTTGTCTAGCGTTACATGGTTAAAGTCTCCAGCGATTAGCACAAGCGCCTCAGGGTGCTGCGTTTGTAACTTAGCAACTGCGGAATGGATGATGTCACTCGCTATCTCCGCGTTCGCTTGAGGGGGGATGTAAACAATGACAACAATCACGTGTCCAAACTCTCTGGGCAAGTAATACGGACGCAGACTTACGGCCAACAGTTCGATGTCCCTGCAGCAATTGGAGATTTTAACGTTTACATGTCCTGAGTTGCACCACTTTGTATTGACATAGAGAGCGAGTCCTCCTCCTTTCTTCTTCCCGCAGGTACTTGCGTCTCTGTCCGCTCTAACTGTGCTAAACCCGGGTAGCTCCACGTTAGCATCTGGGATGGTAGTTGTTAGCCACGTTTCACTAAAACACAGCAAGCTGCATTCTCTGTAGGTTCTGACAGTTTTCACCAGCACAGCCAGTTCGTCAATCTTATTTGGTAGTGAGTTCACATTTCCCAGGATCACAGAAGGCACCGACGGTTTATAACACCATTTTCTCTCAAGTTGTCTCGATTTAATCTTATCTTTTATCTTTGCGCCGGCTCGGCTGCCCCGATATCGTCTTCTTACCTCGTCAGGTAAATAAGCAACCACACCGGCATGTGCATTTCTTCTCAGTGCTTTAAGCTGACTACTTGAATAGGCGATTCTCGGAGTGTAAAAATCCATGTCAAGTAGTAAAAATAGTAAAAAGTGTCCAGGGAGCAATTCCACATAAAAGAAATTGGTAGAAGTGATCAGTGAAATAGAGAAAAATAGAGATAAAAAGGTAAAAAGATAAAGTCATATACGGAGCTGCTGGAAAAGGCTGCCACTCGGATGCGGCGCCGGAAATTATCATGTAAAGGTTCACCTCACAAGATTGTTAAAAACTGTAAATACTTGTCGCCGTTCGAAGGTTATCAAAAAGCCAGAATGAAGCTCAAAAGTCTTTATGGAAACCAGCTACTGAAAACAGATGCATATGAGAAAAGACAAAGGGCAGCCACAAATAAAGCCAAATGATGGAGAAGGTCAGAATGATTATGCGAACCTTCTCGCCGGATGTACGAACATTATACCCAATTTACAAAGCGGACAACAATTTGAAAGTAATGATAACCTTCGTACTAAAGTCTCCAAACTTCCTCAAGACCTACTAGCACGGTGGCAAAGCAAAGTTCAGAGTATTGAAACTACGGAGAGCAGACGAGCACTTATTGCCGAACCAGTGAATTTCCTGGACGAACAGACATCAATTGTGGATCCTGCGTATGGTTCAGCCCCATAAAGCCATACCTTCAAGAAAGAAAAGGACAAGACTGATCAAGAGAAGTATCCTTTGAAAGGCGCCCTGAGAGAAAGCAGTTTTGTTACAAATTTTTTTTGCTGCAGATGAAAAAAGGGATACAGACACCTCAGTTAAAACGGCAGAGAAGGCTGGACGTACAAGTGGTAAGCACTGTCTTTTTTGCAATGAAAATCACGATCTTAATGAATGCAGTGCAATTCAGAAATTAACTTATGAAAGTAGAATTGACTTTTTGAAATCTAAAGGCTTATGCTTTAAGTGCCTTAAACAAGGACATCTTAGTAAAGACTGTGAAGAAAAAATGAAATGCCAAATATGCTCTCATTTACATCCAGTAATTCTGCATATGAATAAGGAAAAAGGCACTGACAATAAAGCCACACCTCCTAAAAAGGAGAACGCTAAGTCGGAAGAGAAGAACATTTCTTCTGCCCATACTTCTGTTGAACCACTAGAGACTTGTACTGATACCGGGGCTGGTAAAGAGTGTGTCTTAGCTGTGACTCCAGTTAAAATTAAGTCTGAAACGACTGAAAAATGTGTAGAAACATATGCTCTAAAAGACTCTGGCAGCTCAATTACATTTTGCACAGAAAGTTTGCAAAAGCAGTTAAAGCTTTCTGGAAGGAAGTCTCATGTCTACATCAGCACTGTAGAAAGAGACAAAGTAAATAGACAGAAATTAGTAAAGTGTACAGTCTTAACGAAGTTACAAGTCTGTGGGATAGAGCAAAATACTTTTTTTTTTTTACCAGAAGTGTACATAGTGAATTTTATACCTTTGAAAAGGGAGAACATCCCTATGCAAAAAGATGTCAAGAAATTGTCTATTCTAAAAGATATGCATCTATCCCAGATAAATGCTGACCAAAGCAATAATATTGTAATTACAATTCTATTATTAATATTGTTGTTGTTAAGTACAAATGCCCGCAAAGTCATGAAGCCATGGCAAATCACACATATTGAAGATGAAAGACTTTATGCTGTGAAAACATTCCAAGGGTGGATTGTTAATGGATTTATAAAGGTCTCAGACAAAGAAAAACTGCAAAGTTATTTTGTCAATCATGTGACAATAATGGAGATAGAACAAATGTTACTCCAGCAATACAATATAGACTTTCCAGAGCACAGTTGTGAGGAAAAGCAGGAAATGTCACAGGAGGACATTAAATTCATGCGCATAGTCTCAGAAACTGCCAGACTAATGGATGGACACTACTGCATTAACCTGCCTTTTAGAGATGAAACTCTTAAAGTGCCAAACAATCGTTGTGTTGCAGAACAACATGCTATTGGACTCAAAAGGAAACTTACAAAGTATCCAACATTTCATGAGGATTATAAAATTTTCATGAAAGATATTTTAGAGAAAGGATATGTCATCAAGGCACCCACTGAACAGCGGACCCTTGAAAAAGAGAGAGTGTGGTACATACCCCACCATGGACTATATCATCCAAAGAAAAATAAAATAAGAGTGGTCTTTGACTGTACAGCCACTTACCAAAGTTTTTCTCCAAATGAACAGTTGCTGAAAGTACCTGATTTAACTAATACACTCATTGGAGTTCTTAAAAGATTCAGAGTGGAACCAATTGCTCTCATGGCTGACATTAAATCAATGTTCTATCAAGTGAAAATTTCAGAAAAAGATATGGATCTTCGTTTTCTGTGGTGGCCTGAAGGTAATCTAAACAATGGACTAGAGGAATACAAAATGACAGTGCATCTTTTTGGTGTTACTTCGTCACCGAGTTGTGCCTCTTATGCCTTAAGAAGAACAGCAGAGGATGCAAGAGACACAGCTCCAGAGGAAGCATCTAACACTGTGCTGCACAACTTCTATGTTGATGACTGTTTAAAGTCAGTTGCTACAGAAGAACAAGCCATAAAATTGGACAAAGATCTTCAAACCCTGTGCTTAAAGGGAGGACTTTATCTTACAAAATGGATAAGTAATAGTAGAGCACTCTTGTCATCTATTCCTGAAGAAGACAGGGCAATAGATCAAAAGGATTTGGACTTAAGTCATGATTTGGTACCAGTTGAAAGAGCCTTAGGTGTTCAATGGTGCACACAGACTGACAGTTTCAAGTTCCAGGTAAATTTGCAAGATAAGCCTGCTACAAGATGTGGTATTCTGTCAGTGGTCAGTTCAATATATGATCCATTTAGATTTTTAGCACCAGTCATACTGCCTGCTAAGCTTATTCTAAGAGAACTGTGTAAAGAGAAATACTACAATGTAGACAGGTGCATTAAACTGCCTGGATTTTGTCAACTGACCACACAAATGCATCAATTTATAGCACTGTTTCCTACTCCCTTCTGACTAACAAAGAAAATGAGAGACATTATTCATTTTTAATGGGGAAATCAAGAGTGGCACCACTAAAACCTGTCACTATACCAAGATTAGAACTTACAGCAGCAGTGGTTGCAGTCAAAATGGGCAAAATGTTAAAACAAGAACTACAGATTCCCCTGCAATAATCAATCTTTTGGACTGACAGCCCTACAGTATTAAGGTACATTACAGATGAAAGTGCATGCTACAAAACTTAAGTTGCCGACAGAATCGCAATGATAAGAGAGCACACACAACCCTCGCAATGGAGGTACGGCGCATCTGCACAAAATCCTGCGGATCAGGCATCAAGAGGATCGATAATAGAAAGCTTCATTAAAAGTAAGACTTGGATAGAAAGCCCAAACTTCCTGCTACAGCCAGAGCACGAATGGTCTAAGAGACCGGATGAAGTGGACCTGTCTACTAATGATGATCTGGAAATCAAAAGGTGTGTAGTAAATTTTGCAAGTGTAGAAGAAAAAACTGAACCTGTAAAAAGACTTGTAGAGTACTACTCAGAATGGTACAATTTAAAGAAAGCAATAGCTTGGTTCCTTAGGTTCAAAGAAGTGCTCTTGCATCTGAAAGAAAAGAGAACGGCAATTCGATATACAGTCAGTCAGTCAGTCTGGACACAGCCCAGAAAGACAAAAGACACTAATCACAGAATATTTGAAGGAATACAAATCATCAATGAGACTGAAGTCACTGTTTCTAAATGACTTGTCTAAAGCAGAAGATGAACTTATTCACCTCAGTCAACTACAAGCTTACCCAGAGGAAGTTAAAGCCTTACATAAAAATCAGAATGTAAAGAAGGTTAGTAAAATCATCAAACTGGACCCAGTCCTGCAAGAAGGAATATTGAGAGTTAGAGGAAGACTCGGCAAATGTGCTGTGCCAGAAGAGGCAAAACACCCTGCAATTATTCAGAAGAATTCACATATTGTTACTCTCATTATGCAACAAGTTTATAAAGAAATTGGACACTGTGGGCATAATTACAAGATGCTACACCCTGTAACTCCTGGGTAAAGGGTCAAGTCATCAAGACAATGCCAGATGCAAAAGGGGCAGTCAGAAGAGTTTGTGTGCAGACCAAGACCAGCACACTGATCTGTGAACAAACTGTGCCTGCTCCAGGAAGCAGCACATGATTGAAATGATTAACTTTTCTTTTTGCATGCCTAATTTTAATTGTGTTTGCGTTTTTACAGTAGAATTTAAGTTTCTTAAGTTAAGTGTTTATACTATTTGAAACTGGAAAAAATCTAATTCGCACTTAGAGGATCTGTGCAAAACTTTTTCAAAACCTGGCAGGATCTAATCGATAACATTTTAGAATAAGCTTTTAAAATTGAGGAAGCAGGTTTTCTCCTCTCTTTTACTCCATTTATCTTTATTCATTTATTAATTTATCTATTCACTTATCTTTACTATCATAAAGTTTTACACTGCTGGCCCAGCTCTCTTTCTCTCTGGGGGGGTGCGTGGGGGTTGATTTATTTAGACCCTTTTTTTTTCTTGTAAAACTTGAGTCATGTGTATGGAATGTTATTTGATTTTAATAAAATCAATAAAATGCAGAAGAAAAAAAAAAGAAAGTTCCTGTGCTCTGCCGTTTTGTTTCCAGTCATTATTTTTAACAGAATATAGTATTTGATAGACTTTGGATCCGTGTGAACTCAGGGAAAGAAGGATCTAGTAAGCAGGAGTTGCAACTGTTTTTTTTCAGATGTTGCTTTACAAGAAGCATCTGAATGTATGGTGATAGGCTATGGTGTGCACTACTCAACTTCCATATGCAAACCAGACAAAGTGCTCACCACAGTGTATAAATAGATGCTTTATTATAGTTGAGTAGAGCAGATGTGATCTGGCCCAAACAGTCACTGCCCTAAGTCCCCTAAGTACAAGGCAAGATTTAGGCTACAAGAGGTCCTGGTGGAGTGTGCTTGGCCAGTAACAATTCTTGTGCCTGGGTCAGAAGCACTGTGCTCCCACTAGGGATAATCCAAGTGTTAACAAGAGCAGTGAAGGTGTGTGTCCTATACGTATTTCATAACTGCAAGATGTAAGAGAGCAGTCAACTCCGCCTATAACAGGGTTGGCTGACCCAGTTATTAATAGGAGGATGCTGATACATGGTGGTAGTGAAAGGCCTGTAGCTGGTCTCTTCTTAGGAATAGAAGAACAAGGAAAGACAACGGGGGTGAGAATTCACAATCAGATTGGTGGATGCAAAGAGGACCTTTTTTTTATACATATCTCCCTACTATCTGTGGTGAACAGTTATGAAAGGATGTCTATGGCACTAGAAAAAGTTTTTAGTGGAAAGTTCCAAGATTTCTTAACTCTAGAACATTAGTGCTGGGAGATTTTGGAAAATTGATTGTGGCCAGGCTTTGAAGGCTTCTTTTAGTTAATTGGTTTGATGGGCTTCAAGTTGGGAAGTTAGACGTTGATGACAATATGCGTACTTAGTGAACAAAAGAGGACAAGACAGTAAGAAAGTGGGAGCAAGAGGAGACAATAGGTATAAATATGTAGGCAAGGGGGGCAGGCATCTTATACAGAGAAATAGGGCAGAATTAAGCATAGGTTCATAGGTTTTGTTTATTGTATTTATTTTTATACTCAGTTTCTCCCATCGCTTGTACTACACAATACTCTTCTGTGATCATCAATTGTACTAAAAAATGTTCTTTTTGTCAGTCAGTCAGTCATTGTCCAACCCACTATATCTTAACACAGGGTCATTTATAAGAAACAAATTGGTAAAAGTGATTTCTTTAAATGGAAGATACAAAAGAACACTATAGATGCAACATTAGCCTTCATTATGTGAATCAGTAAATAAGTAAAGAGATACTTCAAGTGTCAAAGTGGATAAGTGAAATGGAGGTAAGAAATGTAACAAGTTAGAGGGGCAGGGCCTAGCAAAGTCCTGAAAAAGAGAATGAAGATGCTAATGTGTGAGAATGAAAGAGAGTAGGCAACCTATGATGCGTGAAGGATGTCTTACCCCCAGTTTTAGAG
>JANRMT010062856.1:29209971-29225450 GCA_026402145.1 Polypterus bichir lapradei
TATATATATATATATATATATATATGACAGCAACACTCATCACTCACAACAGTGACAAAACAATTACATTGACAATCATGTTACGTTATTTTCAAAATGTTTCCTTTACTTTTTCATTGCTTCTTTAACACACTACTTCTCCGCTGCGAAGCTCGGGTATTTTGCTAGTATATATATATATATATATATATATATATATATATATATATATATACATACATATATTTATGTGTGTATCTGTGTTTATACCATATAACCATATACTGTATAGTGTCACACATGGATGCTTGAGGATTACCTTCAGGCCCCAAACCAGGCAGGCTATACCACTGCAGAAAATGAGGAGGCAATGTCACTAACTGTTCTGTTTCTTACTCCTGTAGCTCTGAGAAAATGTGCAATGAGGGCATAGGATACACACAGTGAAGGCCCTGCCTATTCCGGTAGTAGCCTTATAAAAGTCGATCAGCCCAAGAAGGAGGCGTCATTTCTTGGACTCAACTCTACCAGGACTAGAGCTCCCAGAACTGACAAGCTGTAGAACTGAGCTACATAAAAGATTTCCCAAGAAGGCAATGTGTGTTTTTTTTTTTCTTTGTTGCTTTTATGCAGTGCCATCATATGCTTGTTTACTTGAGCACTCATATTAAACAGGGTTGCCTGGCTGACTTCTCAACTATTGCCTGGGTCTTCATCAAATTACTCAGGGGGTTACAATATATACATAATAAATAAATGGTAAATAGAAAATACAATATGAGGCCAAAAAGGTTTGGGACTACAAGCAGAAGAACCCTGTTTAATGTGAATTCTTTCCCAAAAAGGACTGCAAAGTTGTGAATATGAAAAACTGGTAATTTGGTGCCCACTAGTGGTACGGAGTAAGTAATACAGGAGTGTGTATGGTTTCTCTTGTATCGGTGGTGAAATGGGACCTCCCACTAGGTCTCTCTTATCTTGCCTGAGAAGAGGAAGAGGAGATTAAAGAGGACATGACATCACATATTTTCTAGCCAAAGTTTTTCAGAGAAAATAGAGACTGCATGGAAAAACATTCCATACCCTTGCTAGATAGACCCTTGGTGTACAATAAGAATCATCCATGTAAGAGACTCCCCAAGTGTGTGTGTGCAACAATCGAAATGCAAATTGTTTTAGTATGACTGTGATAGCCACAGACTCTCCTAATATTGATTATAAGGACTTTATGGCTTATTTCAATACGTTAGGACTGTAGATCAAAATACAGCTACAAGTAGCTAAAGACATTTAAGAGCAATAAACCTTAAAAGCTGGTCTCTTATAAATGCAATTTCAGCAGCTTTAACATCATCAGTTTAAGAGTGAATTAATAATAATAATAATTCTTTACATTTGTATAGCACTTTTCTCACTATTCAAAGCGCTTTCATAGTAAGTGGGGAGCCACTTCAGCCACCACTTATGTGTAGTATCCATCTGGATGATGCGATGGCAGCCATTTCAGTGCCAGTACACTCAGCACATATGAGCTGTTAGGTATTGAAGTGGAGAGACAGAGATAGTCAATTAGAGACAGGGGATGATTAGGGGGCCAGAATGACTAGGCCATGGAGAGCAATTTAGCCTGGGTATCGGGATACATCCTACTCTTTACAAAGGATGCCCAGGGATGTTTTATGAAAACAGAAAGCCAGGACCTTGGTTTTTACATCTCATTTGCAGGACGGTGCCATTTTTGCAGCACAGTGTTCCCGTCACTGCACTGAGGCATTGGGATCCACACACAGACCACGGGGTAAGTGCCCTCTGCTTGCCTCACCAACACCTCTTCCAGCAGCAACCCAAGCTTTTCCTAGATGGTCTCCCTTTCAAGTAATGGCTGGGCCCAAACATGCTTAGCTTCAGGTGGATGACCTCTTCTGAAGTACATGTGGTATGGCTGCTGTTTGTCCTAATTTAAGATCAATATGTTATACTTTCAATAGGACTCTAAATAGCTTTTGCCATTTTACAGAGCACATTTATTATTTCATTCATTTTATAAGCCTGCTTATTAGAATTGAAAGGGCTAAAACTGCCTGTCTGAGCCTGTACACCGCAGGAGGCAATTATAGGCAGGAATTGTTGTTAAAAGTTTAGATAAAGTTTTATTACTGTTATAAACTGGTGGTAACAGAACTGGGCAAAGCATGTGTCTGTATTTACAATTGCCTGGCCAAATGATAATTTATTATACTTATAGCGCCAAGCAGATCTTCCCCCAAGCAAAGCAGGAAAGAAGACAGAAACTATACATTCTTGGCAATTTATTTAGCCAGTGAATAACATTACATCTTATCATATAAAAGTATGTTCTTGAACACATTATTAGTCCCTAGGAACCCTAACTAATAGGCCTATATGTCATGAGTAGTAAAAAAGGGCCACATTATGTGATCCTTTTTCACTAAAACTAGTAACTGGAAATAAAGGTACAAAAAGTAATAATGTGTCTAATAATGTAAACATATAACATATTGCATAAACTTATATAGTGGAGTTAGTACAGGGCTGCGTCAGCTCACATCTGCAAAGGTAAAAAGTTATCTACATGCTGAAAAGGAAATAAAGTTAAAGACACAACATTTTGACTGTACAGCCTTCATCAGGTGTGCAACTGAAAAGAAAAAAATCAGGTATAAGAGGGGAAGAATGGAATAAAGCCATGGCAGAGGAAATGGGAAGGTGAGAGCAGGTGTGAAAGAGATGCCATTGGAGTAGATGAAGGAGGAGATTAAAAGTTTATATGAGAAATATATGATCTTGGGCAACTAATGGTAGGTAACTACAGAGGGGAAAAAATGATGAACCACAGCAAGAAGCTATGAGAAAGAGTAGTAGAAGCTAGGTTAAGAAGGGAGGTGATGATTAGTGAGCAGCATTATGATTTCATACCAAGAAAGAGCACCACAGTTACGATGTTTGCACAGAGGGTGTTGATGGAGAAGTATAGAGAAGGCCAGAAGGAGTTGCATTTTGTCTTTGTGGACCTGGAGAAAGCATATGACAGGGTGCCTTGAGAGGAGCTGTGGTATTGTATGAGGAAGACGGGAGTGGCAAAGAAGTATGTAAGAGTTGTACAGGATATGTACGAGGGAAGTGTAACGATGGTGAGGTCTGCGGTAGGAGTGACGGATGCATTCAAGGTGGAGGTGGGATTACATCAGGCATCAACTCTTATCCCTTTCTTATTTGCAATGGTGATGGACAGGTTGACAGATGAGATTAGACAGGAGTCCCCGTGGACTATGATGTTTGCTGATTACATTGTGATCTGTAGCGAGAGTAGGGAGTAGGTTGAGGAGACCCTGAAGAGTGGAGATCTGCTCTTGAGAGGAGAGGAATGAAGGTCAGTAGGATACATATGTGTAAATGAGACGGAGGTCAGTGGAATGGTGAGGATGCAAGGAGTAGAGTTGGCAAAGGTAGATGAGTTTAAATACTTGGGATCAACAGTACAGAGTAATGGGGATTGTGGAAGAGAGGTAAAAAAGAGTACAGGCAGGTTGGAATGGGTGGAGAAGAGTGTCAGGAGTAATTTGTGACAGATGGGTATCAGCAAGAGTGAAAGGGAAGGTCTAGAGGACGAGTAGTGAGACTAGTTATGTTTTATATGTTGTAGATGGTGGCACTGACCAAAAAACAGGAGACAAAGCTGGGGGTGGCAGAGTTAAAGATGTTAAGGTTTGCATTGGGTGTGACGAGGATGGATAGGATTAGAAATGAGTACATTTGAGAGTCAGCTCAGGTTGGATGGTTTGGAGACAAAGTCAGAGAGGCAAGATTGCGCTGGTTTGGACATGTGCAGAGGAGAGATGCTGGGTATATTGGGGAAAGGATGCTAAGGATAGAGCTGCCAGGCAAAAGGAAAAGAAGAAGACCTAAGAGAAGATTTATGGATGTGGTGAGAGAGAACATGCAGGTGATGGGCATTACAGACCAAGATGAAGTGGGCAGGAAGATATAGAAAAAGATGATCTGCTGTGACAACCCCTAATGGGAGCAGCCAAAAGAAGGAGGCTGAGAGTGAGCTTAGCTATTCCTTTTTTCTTTGAAAAGTGGCTTTGGAGTCCTGTGAAAGAACACAAACAGAGTGAGTGGTGTGGCTATCATCAAGGGATGGGAATTATTCTACAATAGGCTTTGTAAGGATTTTGATTGTAATGGTATAAATACGTTCCCTGAAAGTCTGTTAGCCATCTCCATTTCATCTATGTAGATGGATGGACACTAACTACAAGAAATAGAGTAAATAAGATTTTTAGACTGACAAGTGACCTGTTCTTTAATATTGAATTTATCAGAGGGAACAGATTTAAGGGTATTGTTGGTGACTTATTTGCAAGTGACATAGTGGCTCCTGTTACAGCTCAAAGTGTTTGGTGAGGAATGCAACTTTCCTCTGTGAAATGAACTGTGGGTGAGAAATTTGCATAGGCTAGGCGGTTGATGGTAGAAGATCAAAGGAGGGTTAGGAGAAAAAGATCCTAAGGAGGGATCAGTCAAAATTGGGGAATTTTGTTTGATGGTCTGTTGAAGTTTAAGGAACTGTGAAAGAGGTTGATAGTTTATAGTATGCCAGGACTGGAAGGAGCTGCAGAGAAGGTAAATATTTGTATCATTTGTCTTGTATTAGACATTTATCTTGGCAGATCAGTTTAAATATGTAGGGGTAAATATCACAATTAAATATAATGCTCTTTTTCAAAGCTCTTTGTCTGCATGGAAAAAAATAAACAAGATGTGAATACATGGTCCACCCTCCATCTCACATTAGCAGATAGAATCAACACTTAAGATGAACATCCTTCTCAAGCTTCTTTTTTGTTTCATACCATCCAAATATACATTAACAAATTTTTTTATTAAGAAATTTTATTCAATCATAACCTCATTTATTTGGAATGATAAACATCCACACCTCCAAAGGGCAACTCTAGAATGACCTAAAGCAGAAATGGGCATGGCAGTACCTAACTTTCAATTTTATTACTGTACTGCAAATTTAAAGGCCATAAATACCTGGACGTCGACACAAATCAATAAATATACACAAGCCTGTTCTGCAACAGAATTAAAATCTTGCAGTACTTCTTTATATTATCTGCTCTTTGCCCCAGTGAATACACATCATCAATACACTAATAGTCCAATTGTCTTTCATTCACTCATAACATAGAACCAGTGTAGGATGCACATTATCAGAGAGAGGCTCTTATCTGTTGCACCTCTACAACAACCACTCTTTTAAACCCTTTCAGACATACACAGTTTTTAACACTAGAACCCTTGAAGCCTACGAAAAAAAGTCGTAATGCCGGGCCACTTTAAATTCCTTTGCACCTCCTCTTCAGCATCTTTGTTTTGTAAATGTGTCGATCAGCACTGGCAGCAGTCAGCCTGCTATCCCATCCCCCACCGACGCAGCTGAAGTCTGACACAAAGTTCTCCCAGCTCAAGTTTGTTTATCTGGGAGTGAGGTGTCCTGAATTGTATAGGGTAGATAATATATTGTTATTTAGAACACATACATTTCATTTGTGTTCTGTGTCTACAATGATCTGGGTAAATGTAGGATGACAGGAAAAGCGAAGCAAGAAATGTTGAACACATAACTAAAACAGAAACTTTTTTCATGTTATAGTACTAATGACAATATGTTGACATGAAGTGTATAATGTGTGAAGACTGAACTCCAAATATCAAATAAACACTTTCACATAGGGTACAGGTATAACAAAACAAATGCACAATCCCTCATAATCCATTAAGAGCTGAGTTTGCTGGGTTCCCAGATGGGCTTAAAGTGGAGAAGGACAAGCAAATCTTAATTGCCCTTACTTCACTACTAGCACATAGACTTATCTTGCTCAACTGGAAGAATCCCAACACACCACCTTTAAGTCAGTAAGTAACTGATGTTCTATAGTATCTGAAATTGAAAAAAATCTAATTCTCTTTTAGACGATCTGTTCAAAACTTTTTTTTAATATGGCATGATCTAATTAATAACATTTTAGAATAAGCTTCTATACTGTGGAAAAGAATATACTCTTCCTTCCTTGCTGCTTCAAAGATTTGCTTTGTTTGCTGGCACTCCTCTCTTTCCTTTGGGTGGGGGTTGACTTTGGGTTTTGTTGGTTTGATTTGATTGTATGGATGATTATTTGCTTTTCATAATTAAAATTAATAATAAAAAAAATAAAAAAGTTTGTCTGTTCCTATAGGATTATTCTGATATCCCCTTGGCTGCAGCATATTTCAAAAGCTGTGGTCCGTAAAGAGCTTTTAAAACTTGACTGGGATCTCATCATTGAAGGTATCAGTCAGGAAAGGGGTACAAAAAAAGTATACAAAGCATTAAACATCCAATGGAGACAGTCATTAAAAAATTAAAATAATATGGCTCAAAAGTAACTCTACCAAGATCAGGACACCCTTTCAAGATTGATGAAAACACAAGGAGAATACTGATCAGGGAGTCTCCAAGAGGCCTACAGCAACATTACAGGTGCTGGAGGATTTCCTGTCCAAGTACTGGCTGTTCCCTACATGTGACAACAATCAGTCATACGTATTCTTCATATGTGTGGGTTGCGTGGGTAGGATAGCAAGATGAAAGTCTTTTCTCACAAAGAAAAACATTCAAGCCCAGCTAAGCTTTGCAAAAAGGTATACCCAGTCTCCCACAATAATGTGGAAAAATGCATTATAGTCTAATGAGACCAAGGTTGAACTATTTGCCCATAATACCAAAAGGTATGTTTGGTGCAAAAATAACAGCACATCATCAAAAGAACACCATACCCACAGTGAAGCATGGTGGAAGCAGCAGCATGCTTTGGGTCTGCTATTCTTCATCTAAAACTGGGACTTTAGTCAAGATGGATGGAATCATGAATAGCTCCAAGTATCAGTCTATTTTTGCACAAAACCTTTAAGCACCTGATAGGAGGCTGAAGATAATGAAGAACTTCATCATTCAGCATGATAATGACCCAAAGCATACATCAAAATCTAAAAAGCAATAGCTTCATCAAAGTAGGATTAATGTTCTGGAATGGCCCAGCTAGGACACAGACCTTAATCTAGTTGTTGAAAATCTGTGGGGTGACCCTAAAGCCTTGTTCACACGGGCGTTAAAATCGAGCGTTTTTTTTGCGTTCGTAGCGTCCGGTGAGCGCAGATCAAGCGCCGAGTGTTTTCTACACGTAGGAGTCAATGAGAGTGTTCACATGGGCTTTGGTGACGTGCGTTTGTCCGGCTGCACGTTTATACGGCATCTAAAAGAGCTGTGCACAGTACATGCCTTCATAATTTGACAGATCTTGAAATGTTTGGCAAGGAGGAGTAGGCAAAAATCGCCACAAAACCTATGATTTTGGCAGGAGTGTGTATACTTTTTATATCCACTATACAGGGTTTATAGGGTCAGTATTGTCAATATCAAGTTTCATATTAATACTTTACAGACATTGAACTGTAGTGTCTATATCCAGCTTAAAGCTTATGTTAGTGAGATTCTAAACACAAAGTTCAATTACCGTACTTTTGAATTCCTGGAACAAATACAAAACATATAGTGAGCTACAGTGGACCTAGATCAAAGGAATGCTTTAATTAAATGAAGGCAAATGCTGTACCATAGTTTACTCAGATTAGAGCTGTGGGATTGGTGCTTCTAGCTGCAGTCATGCTGTTTGCACTATTGTCTGTTGTGGTAAAATAACCAAAAAAGGAACTCAAAAAAGAGTTGGGGAATTGTTCCCCTATAATGTCCAGTGAATTTGCAAAAATAAGCAAAGGAATCAATCAAAAACATAAGCATTTGACATCATACAGGAGTTGGTTGTGGCTTTATATACAAAATGGTGACCAGAAGAAAGTAAAGATGGATGCGACGTCATAACAGGAAGGGTCGGAAGTTACATCACCAGACTGGGACCGGAAGTGGTGTCATCTTCGGAAGCAGACGTGATGTGTTGGTAGAAACGCCATTTTGGAAGTCCGAAAATAATGAAGGTGGATAAATTATTTAATTATTTTTCTTCCATAACTCAGGTGAAAAGGAGAGAGACGTTAATGCTCGATATCATCCATTTGTCTCACGATATTTCACTCACCTCAGGACTTGTTGGCTGCCTCCTAAGCACTCATATGTGACACTCTTCAGGTGATCATTTTAGAAATCACATCTACCAACTGTTACTCTTTACAATTTAAACTTCTAGCTAACCAAAAAATAGCAGTACATAGCATTAGAATCATTCTTATTGTGTACTATTTGAGTGTAAGGGAGAATTGGCCTGTCTTAGATAACCAAGGCACCCATTTTACACACACACACACACACACACACACGGTACTATTGCAGCCATTTTCGGGGGAATGCCACAAGCTAAGTTATCAATACTTCCTGACATTTATAAATGGCAGATAATAGTAAAGCTAATTTGGGGATGGGTGCCCTGTGATCCTCATTGCCACTCTCTTTCTTAATGGTTCTAACCTCTAGGCTCGTATTTTGGGTTGCACATTTCTTGGTGATATGTCCAGTAAATATCAGCCTATACATTTTCCTCCTCAATTGTCTAAGAGTAGGTAAGTGGTTTTGCTCATGAGAGTTTCTGTTCTTATTTTATTAAGTACTAGCAGATTACCCAGTGACTTCGCTCACTGAGTGGAAGGGAAAAATTTGTGGCTCTCATGAGGCAACGGCATTAATGACCCAATTCTATGATAGATTTGCCCCCGCATTTTAAATGTCGGCATAAAGCCAGAATCCTCGATAGCGGCCGTGGTGCCAAACGATGTCAGCTGAAAACACAAATTGTATTTCATAATGTTCTGTAGAAAATGAGTTGAACATGGATTTGCGCCAGAAATAAGAGACAACGGTTCAGGTGGATGGCTTAAAGGTGTTAATTTCACCTTGCCGTCTGAACAACACATCCCACGTGATTCAAATTTAATCTTCTGTGCTTGGCAGTACTCACACATGATGTCCATTTCTCCTATTGTAACTTTTGGATGTAGGCAATAATCTTTTTCAATGTTATAATTGAATCTCTCCATATACAGACCCTGACGCCTGTGTGACGTGGTAGCCTGTGAATACTGCATCCGTCGAATTCGATTCTGTTTAGCACTCAATTGTGATTGTCATATACGTTGATCAGCGAGCCTGCGAGCCTTCTCTCTCAATCTGCTTCTGTCTCACTTTGTCTGTGTAACCTGACTCCTGTGGTCATACGTAAGCACGTTGTTCAGGTGTTTTTGAGGCCGTCAATTGTGATTGTCGTATACGTTGATCAGCGAGCCTGTGAGCCTTCTCTCTCAATCTGCTTCTGTCTCACTTTCTCTGTGTAACCTGACTGTTGTGGTCATACGTAATTTCCGTTTCAAACGCGAGTGCATTATAATATGTTCTGTGGTCATACGTTTTAAACGCAAAAAGAATTTTATATATATAGATTTTTAACATTCACTTGATGGCAGTTCGAACTTTATTATTGAATGTTAAGTTCTATAAATCCTGCATTTTGTCTTGCTGAAATTCAATAAAATGTTGGTCACAAAAAAAAAAAAAAAATTGAAATTAAAACTTTCAGGTGCATGTGGATCAGCCTTATAAAAATAACTTGTGATGTTACAAGTATGTATTTAATCCCCTGGCAATGTGTCATTAACACTAGGCAATAGAACATCAAAATGGCTCTGAATAACATTAAAAACAAAACCACAATTAAATTAATAAACAGATATTTAAGTAAATAGCACAAAATAATCCATTTCTTTTAGTTTTTGACAGGTTCTATTTACCAGACTAGTGTATTTTTACACTTTTTCTTTTTAAGCTTTGAAATTTCCAGAATCCCTTTCTCATGTAGATGATTAGGCACCATTTGCTTTAGCTGGGTTGTCCCCTATATGGGGCAGTGGTAGAATATTAAGCTATTTTCTAGGTGAGCTCCATTCTCTCTCTCACTCTAAGAATTTACTTTCATGTCACCTCTCACAACTGCAGGGTGTACTTGGTCCATTTTAGTCCCTTTGCCAGTCTCTACTAACTTAGTGTCACTTTTGTCACATCAGTGCCTTTCATATGATTGGCATTTTGACTGGTAGACAGATATTAATCATTTTTTTTCATTACAGATTTACTGTCAAAGTAAACCAATACTAGTTATTTTCTGAATTGAAATAAACCTATGCCTTTTAATAACTAAACTGGACTATAACAATAATAACAATTTCTTTTTTGAGAAAGCATTATTAAATATTGTGAAAATGCCCTACTTCTTGAAACTAATTTGCAAGTTTTGCTTATTTTGCATCTTTCTACCTAACTGACCTTTAGTTTATGGAAATAAGCATACTATTTGTCTTGCGCTGTACATATTTGTCAACTTTTGCATCCTCCTGGAATTGAAAAACAATATATTTTCTTGGTTCTTCCAGAACTAATAACATATTATATTCATTGAAGATTTTATTTCTCCATTTAATGACATGAAGGGTTTTTGCTATAGGCTACATATCTATGTGGCAATGTGCTCATTAAAAATTGAGCTGCCAGGTTAAAAGCTGTATTCTCAACACAGGATTTCAGAACATCCACCTCTCTAGCTGATCTATCCAGAAAAGTGTCTGGAAGACTGGGACAGGCACGTTTCACATTTTACATCACTGTCAGGTTCTAAACACCAAATCAGGACAGTCACATTATCGAAAATTGGAAGATTCTGGTTCTCTCTTGATATGAAGGTTTTACTCCAGGACTGCTTTGTATCAATTGAGAATTGCTTTATGCTGGAAGGGAATGTAAGAAATACTTGGAAAACTCAACTATCATCATAACATATGTGGCTGAATCCTTCAGTACGAGAAACAAGCATTTCAGGCTCATAGTCTTGTTCTGAAGTGCACTTTATGTGTACTCATCTGCTTGTTGAGAATAATGTGAAGGATGACCCTTGTAACCAGATGACGACATCTGCTACTGGTGTGCTTTGTACCACTTTACTTTGTCTTTGGATGAAATAAAGGAGTTATCCACTTTGGCTCCACTATTATGTTTCTTTAAGTGAAATATGTTATGGACTGTCCTCAAAGACACTTCCTTTTGCCACCATTAACTTGTTGTCTTGAGGTGATGGTGAGATGATGATGTACTCAGCTACTCTTCCTCATAACACATAAGAACAGGGGTGTGCTTTGATTAATGATGCTAATACCACAAAAAACTCTCTGTCAAGGTCACTGAAACCTTTGCTTTCAGCCACAGGAGCCAAGGCAGAACAGGATGAGTCTACCCATTATTGGGAAACACAACCTTAAGTATGAGGAGATGTTAAGTGTTCAACACTAGAATTACCAAAGCCTAGAAAAAAACTTGTAAATGCGGCCCACCTTAAATTCCTTCGCACCTCTCCGTCAGCGTCTTTTGTCTTGTAAATGTGCCGATCAAGACAAGCACCAAGCAGCCTACTATTCCATTTAACATTCTAGTGTTAAATACCTCAATGCATGCTTTACTTGTGAAAAGCACATGCTTTCAATAGATTTTGGATCCCTCATTTATCTCAGTATGTTTTTTTTTATTTTTCACTTACCTCTAAAGTGCATTCTAATCAACTTAAATATGAAGTAGCACAAGGTAGGAATCATTAGGATTTAATTTAAACTGTATATGTGCCCAGTGCTGCCAAGACAGATTCCAATCCAACCCGATTCTGAACTGAATCAAGATGGTTTGGGAAAGTTATATACCTTCTAGGGCACATCATTTGGATGAAAACAATGAAAATTGAGGAGAGAAAACAGATAAAAGCAAAGCTATTGAGTCTTAAGTCCCAACGACTCACTGAAAAAGCCAAGCTGTCCTATAAAAACAAGGACAAAGAAGTGAAGAGGAGTGCAAGGAGAGACAAGAGGACCTTTGCAGAAAGCCTGGCAAAAGAAGCAGAGAAGGCCGCAGCCTTGGGAAATCTGGGGACTGTATATAGGATCACCAAACGTCTCTGTGGAAATCACACAAGCCAAAGTACCCACATTAAGGATAAGAACGGCAATATTTGTTCATCAGAGCGAGAGCAAGCAGCCAGATGGGTCCAGCATTTCCAGGAAGTGCTCAATCACCCTGAGCCAGAACAACCTGCCAACATCACAACAACAGACTACACCCTGGATATCAACATCAATCCCCCTGACCTTTCTGAGGTTAAAACTGCCAATCCATGCAGAAATGCTGAAGGCCGACATTTCAACATCAACTAAAGTCCTTATCGATCTCTTCCAAAACATCTGGAACAGCGATACCATCCCTGAAGAGTGGTCTAAGGGCTTCATTGTCAAAATCCCAAAGAAAGGCGACACCAAAAACTGTGACAACTGGAGAGGAATCAGCCTTCTGTCCATCCCAAGCAAAGTGTTCTGCAGAGTCCTCCTTAACAGAATGGAGCCAGCCATTGCCTCCAAGCTTAGACAAGAACAAGCAGGCTTTAGGAAAAGAAGAGGATGTATAGACCAGATCTTTGCACTGCGAAACATCCTAGAGCAGTGCTTAGAATGAAACACACCCCTGTTCATCAACTTTGTTGATTTCAAGAAAGCATTTGATAGTGTCCATCGTAACACTCTTTGGAAGATACTCCAGTACGATGGGATCCCAAATAAGATAATTACAATCATAAAAATCTTCTATGAAAAATTTGAGTGTAGTGTCCTTATGGGCAACACTCTCACTAAATGGTTCCCTGTACAGTCCGGAGTGAGACAAGGGTGCATCATCTCTCCCATCCTCTTCCTACTTGCAATAGACTGGATCACAACCAACACAATAGCAGATAAACCCAGAGGCATCCAATAGACCCTGTTCTCTCAATTGGAAGACCTTGACTTTGTAGACGACCTTGCTTTCCTTTCAACAAACCACTCCAATATGCAATCGAAAACTGACAGGCTTCACAAATATGCCAGACAGACTTAACATCAACACCTCCAAAACCCAAGTGATGTGCATAAATGCCATCCCCATAGCACCCATCCAGATGAATGGAGCACCACTCGAGTTTGTGGAGGACTTCACCTACCTTGGCAGCCTTATCAGCAAGGACAGCGCTGTCCATAAAGACATTAGAGCAAGGCTGGGAAAGGTTCAGGGTGCCTTTTCCCACCTCCGTTCCATCTGGAGGTCTAAACAATACAGCCTAAAAACAAAGATGCTCCTGTACAACAGCAACGTAAAGTCCATCCTCCTGTATGGTTCAGAGTGTTGGCGTGTGGTCAGCACAAACATGAGGAGACTTGAGGTCTTCCACAACAGATGTCTCAGACGAATCTGCCAGATCTTTTGGCCCGACAAAATATCAAACCAACAATTATACAAGAAAACAAGCAGTCAATGCATCACCAAGGATAGTACATTAAGACACTTAGGATGGCTTGGACATGTGTTAAGGATGGAGCAAAACCGGATCCCAAGAGTTGCCTTAAGATGGACACCACCTGGAAAAAGAAAAACTGGAAGACCCAAAAACACCTGGTGTAGAACGGTGGTACAGGAGCTTCAAAAGGTGAACCTGTCATGGGGAGAAGCAAAGGACCGCATGCAATGAAGGGAGCTCATTGAAGCCTTATGTCCCACTAGGGACGAAGAGGATTGATTGATTGATTGACTAGTTTATTGCAAATGGCACTTGTGGCCACTACGGGGTATTTAGGAACTACAAACCTTAAACACAAATCTACTATACCAGACATGGGGTTTAGATAACATTTTATTTTGAAGATTATACCTTCAAGGCAGACAGGTAAATCACAATACACCAGGCTTTCCTTTTTTTCTGTTCCTTTTCTCCTCCAGCTAGTGTTGTCCTCTGACTCTGACTCTCCAAATGAGATGAAGAGGACCCTTTTATGCCAGACCCAAAGGTACTTCCACTGCCTCAACACTGCATGAAGTATGCACTTTTGGGATAGGCAGAAGCTCCTTAATGTACAAGCAGCTGTTCTCTACATTTCCACCCGGTGGCATTACCAGAACCAAACAGGGCTGCCCAATGGCACTATAGATCTCAGTATGTCCTATGGGTGTATGCAGAGATGCACCAGCCCAGGAACGCTTCAACCTAGTCTGGAAAAGATACATTCCCAGAAGGCTCTTTTTTCCTGTTGTGGAAAAAAATTATGAATACAGACACCTCCACTGGAATGCCCCGATTTAAGCAATAAAACACAGGCAGGAGAAAACATCAATTGTTATTCTTCATCTAAATCTCCAATAAGTGTATTACATGTTGGCCACATGTTAGTCACATGCTACAAAGAAAAAAAGTGTCCTCTGCGCTATATTTATACAATTCATTGATTAGGTCACTATTCTTTATAAGGAATTCATTACATACTCAGAAAACGTTTAACATGATTGGTTACACCTAGTTGCTAACAGGACATGGCAGATGTTGATACATTAGATGACCACAACTTGATTGATAGTCCTGTTTGTTTAGGATGTACATGACTTTTTCAATGTCTATTTTTCATTATTATTTTTATTTTAGGAGATGTGTCAACTTCATCACATACATCTTGTTTTTCAAAAAGTAAAAAACAATGGCCTCATTTATTTTATGATCCAGCTTTGGTACAAAAAACAGGAAACTTAGTACTATAGAAGAATGGTTATGCCATAAATATAACATTTCTCTTAAGGGGTTATATAAATAACAAGGAATACATTTTATCATAGTGAGTAATAAAATAACAGAGTCAGCTTTTAAGCATAAGCTCAGAAGGATACGAGACTCAGACACATGTCAGGTGCACACCTAGAGCAGGGTTCAAATTTAACTCTTACACTGTTCATCCATTTTATAGTACTATCCAAGAAAATGAATGCCATTCATCCTGGCTGGGACATAAGTCCAGTGTTGCCTCCCACACCAAAAGGCTTAATAAATAAAAAGATACAATTAAGTATTCAAGGAAAGAAGAACTAAACCAGATAAATAAAAAAATACCAAAAGGCTAAATTAACAATAATAACATTAACTACAAAATTTTCTGAACAATGCCGCACATCCTCTCTCTGACACACTAACACTGAGGACTTTCAGCTAATAAATCATTCAGCAGAAGTGTGTCTGCTGGGGCTCCATTATACCAACAGCAATATGTCTGCATAATGCTTCACTGTGACTGTGACAGCCAAGTCAGGACTTTTCTTTTTTTGAATTTTCTTGCTTTATAGTCATTCTGGTGTGTGTTTAGACAAAATTGTTTGTTTATATTTAATTATTAATGTTTTTATTTATGTATTTATTTACTTTATTTATCTACTAGCAGAATACCCGCGCTTCGCAGCGGAGAAGTAGTGGGTTAAAGAAGGTATGAAAAAGAAAAGGAAAAATTTTAAAAATAACGTAACATGATTGTTAATGTAATTGTTTTGTCAT
>JANRMT010062856.1:29240450-29253905 GCA_026402145.1 Polypterus bichir lapradei
TCAATCAGGTTCGTATTTGGAGGATGTGTTGTGTTCAAGTTACATTCTGTGTTTGTCAATCAATCAATCAACATTTATTTATATAGCACATTTTCATACAAAAAAATGTAGCTCAAAGTGCTTTACAAAATGAAGAATAGAAAAATAGAAGACACAATAAAAAATAAACATAAGTCAACATTAATTAACATAGAATAAGTAAGGTCCGATGGCCAGGGTGGACAGAAAAAACAAAAAAATAAACTCCAAGAGCTGGAGAAAAAAAAATAAAATCTGTAGGGATTCCAGACCAAGAGACCGCCCAGTCCCCTCTGGGCAACTTGTCAACCGTTGTAAAGATAACAGACTTCATTCATCGATTCCTTTCTTACTGCATCAATAAATAGCTCGTCTTCCTCTTTATTTGAAATATCACACACTGCATGCACGGGTTTTTTTTACACTGTCTTCCTTTAGCTGGACATTGACTTTTTCCACCGTGTGCTTTGTTTCCGCAGTAGCTGCACTTATGAATATGCTTGTATGCGTCACTCGCTTCATATTCTTTTGCTGCCTTCTCAAATGTGTAATGCGTTTTTTGTTCAGCCCTCCTTGGAGCTCTCACTTGTTCTCTCCGTACTGCGTTCACAGTCAGTTCACGTGAGCCGCTCGGAGTACATGCATCGAAGGTTCTCAGCTGTGCTTGTACTATCTCATGCGATGTCCACGGCTTTATTTAATGTTAGCTAAGACCCGGCACTTAAAAGTTTCTCTCGCAGTTTCGCTGAGTTTGTGCCAAACACCACCCTGACCATGTCATCTTCATCCTTCACCTGTGAATATTTAGCGGCAGAGTGTTTCTATTGAATTGCCGCTGACGGACGGCCTTATATGGGCAGGCACTCAATTACGTGGGAGGCGTGATGATGAGGGACGCAACTCCGCCTCACACGGCGACCGAGCTGCAGGCTATGGCCGGTATATATGTACATAAGTAGGTTCCAGTTATGACTGTTACGCGTAGAATTTCGAAATGAAACCTGCCTAACTTTTGTAAGTAAGCTGTAGGGAATCAGCCTGCCAAATTTCAGCCTTCTACCTACACGGGAAGTTGGAGAATTAGTGATGAGTCAGTGAGTGAGTGAGTGAGTGAGTGAGTGAGTGAGTCAGTCAGTCAGTCAGTCAGTCAGTCAGTCAGTCAGTCAGTGAGGGCTTTACCTTTTATTAGTATAGATATGCACACTAGCCGACCCGTGGTGTAGCATACACCACATAATTATTCATTGATGAGTGAACACTTCCTGAAAGACACAGTTGTCCAAATGGGGTGGGTTTGAGGATACGACTGAGTGAATGAAAAGATGGAACTCTGGAGAGAGCAACATACAATTGTCTGCGACTGAAAAGTGGTTTTGGCAGATACAGGCATATCTTTTTAAAAGTTTGGCCCTGTGCCTTATTAATTGTCATTGCAAAGGCTAATCTAATAGGAAATTGTCTGCGTGTAAAAGTAAAAGGCAAATTTGAATCTGACGGGGTCAGGGAAATCCAGGGAATAAGGACAGTTTGTAAGGTAGGAGCTGCGATAGTTTTCACTCCAGTACATTGCGGTGAATGCTGGTAACAGTCAGTCTAGTGCCATTACAGAGACCTCTTGCTGGCATGAGGTTTCTGAGAAGCATGACGACTGAACCAGTTTTAATTTTGAGTTTATGTGGAGGCATGCCAGTGGGAGTAAGACTGTTAAGAAATTCTTCGGGGAATGAAAGTTGATCTGCGGGATTGTCTGTGACGATGGAGTCAACATTAGTGAAAGTTACTTCGTCGGTAGGGATAAGTTTCAGTACTTGTTGATTAAGGTGTAGCGAGTCTTCGTTGGTGGCGCTTAATATAGCTCGCGTACTGAGTTGTTCCGGAGTGACAGTTGAGAAGTCGATATCGCCATATAGTTGTTGAACGGGATCAGAATTAAAAGGAAAACAATGTGAAGGTAATGTTACAGCTGTTACGTTTTTCCCGTCTCCAACATCGAGGAGCCATTTTGCGAAATGTTGTTCGTGAGGAAGAGCTCTCATATTTGTCATCAGTGTAAGTACATGCATGTGACGCCACAAAGGTTGCTTATTAATGCATAATGACGGGGAGTATTTGTCAGAAATCTCCACCCAATAGTATTGTTTTCCCTCCAAATGGCTGCGTGTCACCCGTGAGGTCACATAATAACCTGTCAACTGCCTGGAATGCGTATGCATTTGTCATTGGCGCCTCGTCCCATATTATCAATTTGGATTGCAGAAGATGTTGAGCGTGTGGCGAGGTAGGTTTGATGTTGCATGTGGAAGTAGTAGTCAGCTTCAATGGTATTTTAAAAACGGAATGTGCAGTACGTACACCCGGTAACAATGTTGCCGAATGTCTCCCTAGCTCTGATGGTATGAATCAGAGTTTTGTAGACAAAGGTTTTCCCTGTTGCTGCAGGACCATTTAAGAAGAAGAATGTTTGTCGCGGATGGGAATCACTGTATGCAGTGTGTAAACATGTGTTTGGTGAGGTGTTGGGGCGGCCACATGAGCAGGCAGTGTGCTTGCCTCGAGAGTGAGGGTGGGTGCAGGAGGAGGGTTAGAGTTGGAGGATGGGGCTTCGTCGTGCGTACCCCATGGTCATGCTTCCCATGGTTGGGCGACTTGGTCGATTATATATATAGATTTTTCAAAATCTTCACTTTCCTCCATCCATTGTATTGATATTGATTTTAAGATACTTAGATCAAAGTCTTAAATGATTATTTTATCTCTTAGATAATTTTATTTTACATTTTTAATTTGTTGATTTTGTTTTGAAAATATTTTTCATTGTGAGATAGCACTGGTTGTTAACACTGCTGCCAGACAGATCTGGAGTCCTGGTTTTGAATTCCTGCATTGGGTCTTTTTCTGGGTACTGCAGTTTTCCTCCCACATTCACAAATATGTGTTTTAACATAACTGGCACATCTAAATTGGCCCTGTGGGTGGTGCCTTGAGTGCTGCCCTGTCCACTGTCATTTTCTATCTTGTGTCCAGTTCTGCCAGGGTACACTCTGGCATCCCGTGAAACCTTAACTGAATTAAGAGGTTTGAGAATGGTACATTTCTCTGTTTTTGGCCTGCAGAGTAAATTGATTATATTTTCTTTTATACTTTCATAATGTATAAGTTCCACATGTGAAATGATTATGTATCAAATTGTTTGCAACTGAAGATAATTCCATTACAATAATCCTGTCTGAGTTTTCAGAAAATGGCCCTGATGCTTTCACTGCATTTAGATTTTGATCTGCATGCTGAACACTTATTATCGCATGTAGTGTTTTGAATATGTCAATTTAGTTCTTTAACATTATGCACTGTAGTGTTAATAAACAGGCTGACAAACTGTTACTTTTGCTGTATTCTGAAGCATTACACAATACTTTTAATTATCATCCTTCTACCCATTTTGTAACTCACTTATCCAGTTCAGAGTCACGGGCAGTAATGCCATTCCTGTTAGCTGACAAAAGGTGGGCAATAGTCCATTGCAGAGATTAAACACAGAAATTAGATTCATTATTTGGATTAATTTTAGTCTCCAGTTAACCCAACATGAATGATTTGTTGAACAAATTAATTTGAACATAGCACGGTTTCCTGAAATCTTCAATTATAAAACATTCCTAGCATGTCCACTCTTTATGTGTAGCAACATATACTCTACTTGACCTGAAGCAAAAAGTGGCATTGTAAAAAAGTGCCTTACTTCACTGTCAAACCTTGAAAATTCTGAACATTGCAAGCAATGTTAAGAGAAAATGCTACTTTTAATGCCTGCACTTTAGAGCCCAAGACTGACTATGATTAGCATGTAAATATTAAAGCATATCTTTATCTCCCTGCAAATTGTAGTCCTCTTGCAAAATGAGTGTTATATTAATCACATCTCTAATGCACAGTAATTAAAGTTCACTTAATGAAAGTTACTTCAAAGTTCATTGGGTTCAGTTCATTTCCATATGCTAAACCATTATTAAAAGCCATAGAGAACTTAAATTTTATTTTATTAATGTCATTTAAAAGAATGTAATTTCAAAGCTAGATTTTTGCTTATTCATCAAGAAAAAGTCTGTTTCCTAACCTAAGTTCAAAGTTTTAAAAGTTACACTAGGCTTGAAATGTAAATAATTAATTTACACCTCAGCATTAATGTTTGCAGTTCACCACGGAACAATGCATATGTCTCGGTTATATGCCATTTGGTTTGGGATTTGTAAAAACAGTACTAATGTTTATGAATGTGCCATCTATTGGAATGAGAATTGCAATGTATTTTATTACTAAAATGTTTGCCATGCACCATCTTTTGGAATGACAGAGACATAGATTCCACATGGATACACAGACAGACGCACAAACACTTATGCAGAATTTGACTAGAACTCAGAACCTCCGATTCAGAAACAAAAAGAAAATGCTCCATGAACTCAGAATTCCTACTCAAAAACCTGGCACTAGCACTCTCAAGTCCAAGTTTGTCCAATTTTGAATGACGTCAACTGCGAACAGAAAGTGCAGTAACACTTGAAAGATTTATCTTGAATTATCAGAAGAATTTAAATGAATCACCTCAATCCATAATAGTGAATATTGAGGAGATTAACATTTACATTACTACAGTAGAATAAACTGTAACAGACTGATTTAAGCTTAATATGCACTATTATTCAACAACAACATTTATTTATATAGCACATTTTCATACAAAAAAATGTAGCTCAAAGTGCTTTACAAAATGAAGAATAGAAAAATAGAAGACACAATAAAAAATAAACATAAGTCAACATTAATTAACATAGAATAAGTAAGGTCCGATGGCCAGGGTGGACAGAAAAAACAAAAAAAAACTCCAGAGGCTGGAGAAAAAAAAAAAAAAATCTGTAGGGATTCCAGACCAAGAGACCGCCCAGTCCCCTCTGGGCAATCTACCTAAAATAAATCAATGTTCTCAATGTTTGCTTTGTGCAATTTTTTTTAATTGCAGGTTCTAAGCAGAAACAGTACTAATTATTGTAGTTGAGAGTATAAAACATTTTTTTAGACATCACAACATACTTCGTTTTCTTTTGATCCAAACTATAAAACAGTTAGATATGGCTGTCCCATTAAAGCGGATATTTCAGCAACAAACACTGCTTTCCTAGTTGAGTAATGCAAACATGTGGAGGTTGTAAATGACGTAAATGTAACTTCCAACTTCCGAACTCCGACCATATGACAAATATAGCATTATTCTTTTACTAGCCGACACCCGCTGTAGCATACGGCGGTGTAAGAATAGGAACGGAAAACGGTGAGAAAGGAATTCAGAAATCAAGAAGAAAGAAATACTTCTTGAAAGACGCAGTTGTGAATAGGTGTTTTGCTGGAGACGACAGGTAATGAGCCAAAAGATCTAACCCTAGAAAAAGCCACGTACAACTGACCGCGGCTGAAGACTGGTTGTTGTAGATTAACACAAATCTTTGCAAACATTTGTCCTTGGGACTTGTTGATAGTCATGGAGAAGGCGAGTCTGAATAGTGTGCGTTTAAATTTAAAAGGGAGACTGGTGTTGGAAGGAAGGAGAGAGATTCTGGGAATGAAGATTGTTTCTGAATTTTGGATAGCGATCAGTTTGCACTCAATAATATTTGTATGTATTCGGGTAACGATGAGTCTTGTTCCCTTGCAAATACCTTTTGATGGCATAATATTTCACTTGTAACCTCTCTCTCTCTCTCATTTCTCCTAGGGCACGAAGCAGAAAATGGCCGACAGTGGGGTAACTCGCGTCGAAATCGTAGTGGAAGAACTTCAGGCACTCGACGGACAGATTCAGAAACTCCTGTCCCGACGGAGATACCTTAGGGATCTGAAGGCCCGGCTGTTGGATAAACCGTCCGCACCATCTATAACCGGCGAAACATCAACCCCACGTTGTGCCGACCTCACCCCCGCGTCTCGTAGGAGCGACGCCGCTGATGACCTCGGTGGATTTCAGCTATGCAGGCGGGGGGTCAAGGCCAGAGCACCTCCATCGGCACAGGCGAGCATCCTATCCCAAAACCGGTTTGACCCTCTCCGCGTCCCCAGCTCGCTTTCAGCCCCTGGTGATGTAATAGTGGTAGGTGATTCTATTGTTAGGAACCTTAATGTCGCATGCCCTAATGCAAAATCGTTTGTTTCTTGTTTTCCCGGTGCTCGTGTCCGAGATGTGATGAGACGTGCACCAGCAGTCTACGAGAAACACAAGGAGAGGGCAATTGGAGCAATCGTTTTGCATGCCGGCGTAAACGACATAAGGCAGCGACAATCAGAAATCCTGAAGGCTGATTTCGCAGCTTTGATTAAAGACACGAAGGAGAGGACCCCATCGGCAAAGATCTTCGTTTCGGGTCCACTACCTCTCGTCAGACGATCCAACGAGTACTACAGTCGGCTGCTAGGATTGAACAACTGGCTACAGGGTTTCTGCAAGAAGAAGGATGTCGGTTTCATCAACAATTGGAATCTCTTTTTGGAAAGGCCGCGTTTCTTCAAGCGTGATGGCCTGCATCCGAACAGTTTCGGCGCCCGGGTCCTCTCCGAAAACATAGCGAAGGTAATTCGTTTATCTTGACTATCTATCTCTGCTCTTAACCCCTACAGAAATGATACTGTTGTGCCAGGACATAAGTGTTTAATAGAATCTTCCGTTAAAGTGCACAACATTAGTACTGTAATAAGAAATCTCAATGCACGTAGAAAATCTAGGAAATACGGCATTAACTCCAATAATCTAATTAAAATTACCATTTTAGAGGAACAATGTATCAAAACTATTAAAACAGATCACAGATTAAACAAAAAATACACACAGAGCAGCGCTAATAAAAATAACTTAGTCCCTATTCCAAATATCAATAACGCACATAGTATTCATCTCTGCACCTCCGAAACATTAAATATGGCACTATTAAATGTTAGAGCTTTAACTAACAAAACGTTTTTTATCAACGATCTTATTAGTGATAAAAAAATAGATTTTATTGCACTAAGTGAAACGTGGCTTAACTCAAACGGCGCGGCGGTTTTAATCGAATCTGCGCCTCCGGATTACAGTTTTACTCGTGCAGACCGCCAGGGGAAAAAGGGGGGCGGATTGGCTAACATTTACTCGAGCCGGTTAAAATGTAAAGATGTCAGTTTTGGTAAGTTCAAGTCCTTTGAATATCTCGCCGTTGTTATCCAAGGAGATGCTCAAGTTCTAGTATTATCCGTGTATAGACCTCCAAAATGCAACGCGTCTTTTATTGAGGAATTCTCTGACTTAATGTCAATTTTAATTACTAACTATGACACACTCCTAATAGTTGGCGACTTTAATTTTCATATAGATAATCAGTGTGATCTAAAAGTAAAAGAATTTATGAACCTCCTGGATTCATTTGATTTGAGGCAGCTCGTAAATCAGCCTACACATAAAGCAGGTCATACGTTAGACTTAGTGATTACTAAAGGACTGAAAGTTGAGGTAAAGCAGATCATTGATATTGGTCTATCGGACCATTTTCTTCTACTTTTTAATATAGAAATAATGATAAAAAACACTCATGAGAAGCATATTGTTAAAAAACGCTTCTTTGACTCAGCAGCAGCTTTAAAACTTACAAACATTCTAAGCAATCAGTCCGTTTATAGTGCCAACTATAATAGCGAGGATAGTGTAAATAGTAAGGTGGAAAAATTTAATACTAAAGTGAGAGCTGCTGTTGACATAGTTGCACCTGAAAAGACAGTAAAAAAATCCTCTAGCATTGTTATACCATGGAAGACCCAAAGAGTGTCGGACTTAAAGAGAACATGCCGCAGAGCTGAACGTAAATGAAGGAAGACTAAACTAACTATCCACTATGAAATATTAAAAGTCAAAATAACAGAATACAATAACACTGTCCGTCTTGAGAGACGCTGTTATTTCTCCAAGATTATAAATGACAATGCTAGTAATCCCAGAGTCTTATTTTCTACAATTGATCACCTACTAAACCCAGGTAACTCACAGGAATGCCTCCTAAGTACTTGCAATAACACCTGTGAGGCTATCGCTGTATTTTTCAATCAAAAAATTAATGATATTAGAAATAACATAGTATATCCCTCAAACACTAAGGATCCTCCTAAACCCCAGCATCCTGTTATAAACCAATTAAACTCTTTCACTAGGATAGATTTACCTGATTTACAAAAAATAATATCTCAATTAAAATCCTCCACCTGCGTCCTTGACCCAGTACCAACAAGGCTTTTCAAAGAAGTATCAGGCGTGCTAATTGATAATGTTCTGGACATAGTAAATTCGTCATTAGATACGGGGGTCTTCCCAGACTGTCTTAAGACTGCTGTAGTTAAACCCCTTCTTAAGAAACATAATCTTGACCCCTCGGCCCTTGAAAATTTTAGACCCATCTCTAACCTGCCTTTCTTAAGCAAAGTTCTGGAGAAAGCAGTCATTATGCAGTTAAATGACCACCTAAATAAACATGCTATTCTTGATAAATTTCAGTCGGGTTTTAGAATAAATCACAGCACAGAAACTGCACTCGTTAAAGTAGTAAATGACTTGCGGGTGAATGCAGACAGAGGCCATATATCGGTTCTCATCCTCTTAGATCTGAGTGCTGCATTTGACACTATTGATCATAATATTCTTAGAAATCGCCTTAGTCAATGGGTGGGCCTCTCTGGCAGTGTCTTAAATTGGTTTGAATCCTACCTGACAGGGAGAAAATTTTTTGTTAGTTGTGGTAATTACAACTCAAAGACACATGATATCCGATTTGGTGTTCCACAAGGCTCTATCCTGGGTCCGCTGTTATTCTCAATCTACATGCTTCCGTTAGGTCAGATTATCTCAGGGCACAACGTGAGCTACCACAGCTATGCTGATGACACACAGCTGTATTTATCAGTAGCACCTGATGACCCCGATTCTATTGACTCACTAACACAATGTCTGACTTGTATCTCAGAATGGATGAATAGTAACTTTCTCAAGTTAAATAAAGAGAAAACTGAAATCTTAGTGATTGGCAATAATGGATACAATGAGGCTATTAGAAATAAACTGGATACATTAGGATTAAAAGTCAAGACGGAGGTAAAAAGCTTAGGGGTAATTGTTGACTGTAATCTGAATTTTAAATCGCATATTAATCAGATCACTAGGACAGCATTTTTTCACTTAAGAAACATAAGTAAAGTTAGACCTCTTATATCACTGAAAGATGCTGAGAAATTAGTTCACGCGTTTGTTTTCAGTCGACTAGATTACTGTAACGCACTCCTCTCAGGACTACCCAAGAAAGACATAAATCGTTTGCAACTAGTGCAGAATGCAGCTGCTAGAATCCTAACTAGGAAAAGAAAATCCGAACACATTTCTCCAGTTCTGATGTCACTACACTGGTTACCTGTGTCATTCAGGATTGACTTTAAAATTCTGCTTATGGTTTATAAAGCCTTAAATAATCTCGCCCCTTCTTATATATCGGAGTGTCTGACACCTTATATTCCAAATCGTAACCTCAGATCCTCAAATGAGTGTCTCCTTAGAATTCCAAGAACAAAACTTAAAAGAAGTGGTGAGGCGGCCTTCTGCTGCTATGCACCTAAAATCTGGAATAGCCTGCCAATAGGAATTCGTCAGGCTGATACGGTGGAGCACTTTAAAACACTGCTGAAAACACATTACTTTAACATGGCCTTTCTATAACTTCAATTTAACTTAATTTAACTTAATCCTGATACTCTATATGTTCAATTTCCTCATAATAACTATTCAGGGTAGCTCTACAACCTGTACTGACCCCTACTCTCTTCTCTGTTTCTTTTTCCGGTTTCTTTGTGGTGGTGGCCTGCGCCACCTCCACCTACTCAAAGCTTCATGATGCTCTAACAATGATGGATGGACTAAAAGGCAGAATTCTACGTGACCATCATCATCAAGCCTTTCCGTGAGAACCCTAAATCCAAAGAGGACTGTTTCATTTATGTTAGGTAGAATGCCCAGTGGGGACTGGGCGGTCTCATGGTCTGGAATCCCTACAGATTTTATTTTTTTTTTCTCCAGCCGTCTGGAGTTTTTATTTTGTTTTTTCTGCCCCCCCTGGCCATTTGACCTTACTCTTATTCGATGTTAATTAATGCTGATTTATTTTGTTTTCATATTGTGTTTATTTTTCTATTCTTTATTATGTAAAGCACTTTGAGCTACTGTTTGTATGAATATGTGCTATATAAATAAATGTTGTTGTTGTTGTTGTATTTCAGAGGAGCATAACTACGGCTCCCACCTTGAGATGAAGGATATGGAGAGGCATGCCAGTTGGTGTGAGGGTGTGTAAAAACTCCAGTGGGTACGTTAGTTGATCATTAGGATCATCACTGACCACTATATCTACACTCTTGAAGGTCACTTTTTCACCCTGCATAAGATCAAGAACTTTGTTGTTAATATGTAGAGAATCATCGTTTGTGACGCAAAGAGCTTGAATTTCAGTTTCACCACCATAAACTCCAGATGTTGCCATGTATTGATAGTACTCCTTACTTGTTGTGATAGCTCAATTTGCATTGGAAAGAACAACAGGAAGAACGTCTCCAAATCTGTCCCAATGTGATGCAACAAAATCTACTGCCCTATGTCGTAATGAGAGTGCATTGCCTTCGTCAACCGTTTGTGTCAAGAAATAACCCACTGATAGGAACAGGCAGTTGCCGGGTCCCAGAATAGAGATGACGTTGTACAAAAACCCGTCGACAGAGAAGATACTGTCGTTCATTTTATAACAAAGGCTTAGGAAACAACCGTCGCAGTATAACGAAGATAGCAAGGAGTGAAACCAATGCCAATGGTCGAGAGAGTACCTTCCTGTAGCAGCTACGGATAAGACTCTGAGGAGCACACATGGCCGAAGTGAAAGGTCACGTGGTCAGACTAGATATAGGGCGCTGACATGACACCAATGGGGTCATGAGAGAGAAGCGGGGAACGCGGTAGTCCGAAGGAGGAATAGGAATCAAGAATAGCGGCTTGGGGGTGTATGGGAGGCTGCAGGCAGTGTGGGGAAGTGTTTGGAAGAGGACGAATAGGAATCGAGAAATGCTGTGTGGGCTGCGTGTGGGGGGGACCAGTTTTGAAGAGGAAGCAGGACGAACCAGAAGAGAAATATGTATAAGAGATTAAGGTGGATTGTCGTCATTATTTACAATGATGTAAAGTCGGTAACACGTTAGTTTAGGTACTGCAAAATAGTTCATTTACATGTGATTTCTTTTAGATAGTGTTAAAAAGTAGCAAGATAGAACAGACACAGAGACACAGGCATACTGATTGTGTTACACAGCTCTTAGCTGGTCACACCTGATCAATAGCTGCTCTCATCTGCTGACCGCTACTTTAGCAATAATTTTACCATGTACAGGCTCCATGTTTTCAAGTGCTTGAGTGGTTAAGTGTATTTATTTTTAATCTTATATATACTGTAAATGTCTATGCGTGGAAGTGTGTGTGTCTGTCCGGCCCGGAAGTGAGAGGTGAAGTCGGAGTAAGGGCTCCACCTCAGAGGATACACAAGAGAGGCCAGCACATCGGCAAAAGCGAAACCTCTGAAGAAAGAGTCACTGGCTTAGCGGCTAATACAGAAGCAAGGCGAGCACATCGGCAAAACGGTATCCCTTTTACTTTTCCTCCTGCTGCTAATACACAAGCGAGGCGAGCATGCCGGCAAAAGGAAACCTCTGAAGAAAGACAGTCGCTTGGCCGTTAATGCACAAACAATGCAAGCACATGGGCAACATGAAACCTCCTAGGAGAGAGATGCCCAGAGTAGTTCCTTTCAATTACCTGACATCTCTATATTTCAATTTTTTCTGATGATTTCAATAGTATCTATGACCCCTTGCTTTTTACTGCACAGGCTTACTCAGCTAGTTATTTAATTGTTAAGATCTGTTTTTTATTAAGAGTTGTTTTTGTGAACTAAAGACCTGTGTGTGCAAGTTCATGTTTGGAATCTCATTCTGCAAATGTCACTCTTGTAGTTTATTTGTTTAACTGTTGAATTCACATTCATAGGTTACATATTCCTTATTAAAACACTGATTTGGGTGTCATCCTTGTACTTTCCAAAAATAACATATTTGCACGAGTACAGACATTAACTTGTAAGTCTAGTAACTAGTAGTAGTGTAAAATGGAATCCCACTAAGTAATAAGTAAAATAATCTTGTTAAATGTTGAGATAAGAGATTAGTAATTTGTTACAAATTTCTTTCTTTGTGTAACTACCCTAACTCTGTCAGTTACTAACTATGGGCTCATGATTTCCTGAAGAACATGTTATTAAATAAAATATAGCATAAAATCTGTTTGTAACTCTTGTCAGATCTGTGGTACTTGTAGATGTAGAACATTAAATGTCAACTCAAAAGAAGAATATCAGTCAGCAATTTAAAATGTCTACTGCCAGCCAGTACAGAATTTGTTCCTGCCTTGTGCCCTGTGCTAGCTGGGATAGGCTCCAGCAGACCTCCACAAGGCTGTTCAGGACTAAGTGGGTTAGAAAGTGACTGACTGACTGACTACTGCCAGCCAATTAGAGAATTATAACTATTAAATATAACCAATAAATCAAATTATCTCAAAAAGACAAAAGTCCACAGTCCAAAATAAAACACCAGCAACAAGCCAAAAAACATGTAATGGTTAGACTTATACACACAAGATACCAGAAAAGGAACAGAAAGCACATGCCAGAATGGACTAATGGCACTGCAAAGCTATAGTGTATAACAGACAGCATGAGCAGATTGGCTTCTTGATTGGCAGAGCTGTTATAACTTTTTCTGGTCGGGAAGCTGAAATAATGGTGGAACAGTGGGTGATTGCCTCCTAGTGCAATGCTTTTGTCCTCAATCTATGGGGCAGCATCCCTCTGGCCATGGTATTGTTTGGACTTCAGCATGTAGTTTTGATGGGCAGCCCTGTTGGTAATAAGTCATTAAATGCTACAAAATGAACATACCAGAAGTACTTCTAGGAAAAGAGTATTGCTAGTTTCAGTGCATTTATAAGAGTACTATGCTGTGGGAAACATGGAAAAAGTTGATCCACCCTAGCAACCCCTAGTGGGAACAGCCAATAGAAGAAGAAAAATAATGGGCTGTGGTAGATAGTAGGATTTTAGGGTGGTAGGCAGTAGGATATTAGGGACTTTCAAAACAAGACTTGATATCTTTTTAGAATATTTAAGTGGACTGTTGAGCTTTGTTAGGTTGAATGGTGATAGATGGATAGATAGATAGATAGATAGATAGATAGATAGATAGATAGATAGATAGATAGATAGATAGATAGATAGATAGATAGATAGATAGATA
>JANRMT010062856.1:29263940-29280948 GCA_026402145.1 Polypterus bichir lapradei
TACCTAGTAGTTGTTCCAGATCCTCACAACTCTTTGAATGAAGTGCTTCCTGGCCTCTGTCTTTTTATGCATATCCTCTTAATTGAATACATCAGTCACTAAACTGACTGAGCATAGTAACCATAAATATCTTGACTTTGAACAACATTCAGGTGAAAGATCAAATTTGATCTCACTAACCTGGTCTTCAATGTGTTTTGTTCTTATTAAAAAAAAGTTAATACTCATAACTTAAAATCAGAAATGTATAAACACCAAGTTGATTGAGTAATTTGAATTCTTTAATATCTCACTGTGATCACAACTTATGCATAGGAATTTTGAAGGAGCTTTCTGGGCATGTTATTTATTCATACAACCCATTATTCACAGGGTATCAGGAGTCTGTACTGTATAGTATAAGGTAAATATCAGCTTTGCATGCTGCCACACAGGCGAGTCTGTGGCTCACTCTCCAGGCTTGTCTATGGTATGAACTACCACTCCAGGTCAAGTAGGGTCACTGGTGCTAACCTTATCCTCTTCTGCTCCCTCCACAGTACTAAGAAGATGCCCAGTGAGGGCAACTGACTGTGCTCCTTCTGGTCTCCTACCTATAAAGTCCACAGGTACGGAAAAAGGTGTTCCAATCTGAATAGAATTGTAACTGAAATTCATATAATTATAAAGCCTGATGGCTCCTGTGTTAATTTTGAATTTTTATGTTTTGTTTTATTCCAATAGTGCCCATTTTTGTTTACCTTGGTGTAGTTTGATTAAATGGGGATAATTGGGTTGGTGCCCCAACGTTTCTTCATGGAAGCACAATGCGGACTCATGTTCATTGCAAGGCAGAACAGCACACACACACCTTCACTCAAAACTAGACTGATTTTTTTTTAATTTATTTTTTTTTTTTTTAGAGTGGCTGAATAACCTAAAAGGCTTATATGTGAGAAGAAAATGACCTCCTAAGAAACCCCCATGAAGACAGGAAGAACATCAGTACTTCAAAGATATAGTGGCTCGGTTTTTTCGGAGAAACAGACATATAATACATACATCTGGAGACAACCATGACTGAATTGTGTTTAAAAGTGGGTGGGAACAATAAGACTGTACACTTAGTTTGAAATCTCTAAACCAGCCCAACACCTCATGAAGACAGAGACCAGATTAGGGGCTGTGATTTAAATAGTGTAGACTAACAATGGTCTCATTAACCTTGTCCAACAGACAGAAAGACTGCAGTAAGAATGAAAAAAACCTTCTGTGGCTGAAAAATCTAAAAATAGTTCTGTTGAACATATAAGTATGTATCATGTGTGTAGAGAACACTTTACTGTACATATCTACTCTCTCTCTCTATATATATAAAATCCTAAGCCTAAAAGTGCAACAATTTTGTGCAATGATTTTATGTGACGTTTTTATATCACATTTTTTTGTCACGCTTTAAATCTTGCCGATTTTTAAACCTAAATATATATGTTTGGTATCATCCTTTTCAGAGTTTATCGAAATTTAATGTGATATTGTTAGATTTTCAGATTCTTATTCCATTTTTTAAATTAAAAACAAAAATATCAAGACAGTCTTGGTTTTTTAATATCAAGAAAGTGGTGGTTTTGTGGCCTACCAGGCTGCAACTGGGGGTTGGGCACCACAGTGTTAAAAATAAACATAACCTATTGCAAATGAAAAACATTTCCGTAAAACCAGTTTATACTTTGGAATTTAAAGACATTACTGGGATGGTGATAAAAATGAATAATGCATTGCCACCAGCTGTACATGGTGTCTGTCTGTCTGTCTCTATTATGATGATACTGCCACCGTTAACATGAGGTTAACAGAAATTGCAACTACTTCAGCGAAAATATTAGCTAAATTGTGTGAATGGTGTCCTGTCCAGGAATTTTTCCTTCCTTGCACCTAATGATTGCTGGAATATTCTAGTGCTACCCGGCAAACCTACCCTGGATAAGTGGATAAAGATAATGGAAAAATGGATGAACTGAACAGTTTGCAGTCACACTAACTTAAAAGGAAGTGAAAAAGAACTGCCATTAATCAAGTTACTAAAAAAAGAGCCACAGGAGATGTAATTTTTAATCCCCAGTACATCCGAAACAGTAAATGTGCATAATGACACTGACACAACTCCAGCAGAACCACAGAAAAGGTTGCACAGCTCTCAATGTATCACCGCATGTCTAAGCGTGTAACTAAAGTTAAAATTACTGTCTAATTGCAAATGGCAATCATGTACAATATTTGTGAATACATTCACTTCATGATAACGCTGCATTGCTGTACTCTCAGTCAAATGGTGAATCCATGTTGGCGAGTCAGAAAAACCAGAATGACGCTTGGTGAAATCAGAAAAACAGTGCAATATGGACAAAACAAAGCTACCTGAATTGTCTGAGTTTTGATGTAACATTGACCTTTCACCTTACAGTAGTCAAATGCTTAAAATAAAACAAACCATGGTCATCCCAAAAAGCCCTTTTTTGCTTGAAATGCATTTGGAGCAAAACGGAACAAATTCAATACGTTAATTTTGCTCTTTATTTACACAAACAAAATGCAATTTATCTTAAATTCTTCTTCCTGCAGACCAAGTGACAAGTGAAAAGCAACCTCTCATTTTTCAGTACAGTCCAACCAGAAACTCATGTGAACACACCGAAGTGGGAAGGTGAATCATCACAAATCTATGCTTCCAACGGTCTGAAAGCATGTGAATGCAGCATAACACATAGTAAATATATTATATATACTGTAGACCACAATGCTTCAATAAGATATATAAATTAATCATTAAGCTTCAGGTACTGAGCTCTTGACCTGATAACAGCATTTTTATCTTTCTATTTTTTTCTCAGTGTCAAGTCTGTGCACTCTCCTCTTCTCTCTCTCTGTCTTTCTATAGTCATTTTACTAATTTTTCTAATATATGAGAAGAAATGAGACACTGCTATCTTCTACGTTAAAAATGCACAGACTGATGAAAGTGTTGCCATGTTTTTGGAAGAAACCCTGCTGGTTTTTCAATGGAGGATTTCCCTTCTCTTCATTACAAACATTTTACTGAGTTGTCCCCAGACATTCATTCTCATTCAAGAATTATGTCTGGTCCAATGAGTCTAGTTTGCTGGGAGCTGAATCAAACTTCCTCAAACTGTGTTAAGGACTGTGTCACAATGCAGAGTATTAATTGATTAAATAAATAATATTGTATTAATGAAATATACTTATTGACTATCTCCTTTTATTTGGAAGTAATGAATCTGAGACAGTTGTTGACTTAATGACAGCAGTCACATTGTCACCTTGGGTTGTTATTTCACTGCCCTAGGTGTTGCCAATAAGTGAAATATTAAACAAAGTGATATAATTATGTATGGCACAATACTTTAGCAGTAAACATGGTCCCTTCTGACCAGAAAAGAACATTTCTAGCAAAAGACTCTAGACACCTAACATCATTTAATATCCAATGCATTTCATGGCCGGGAGTTTATTTTGCAGGAAAAACAGACAGCTCAATCCTCATGTTGGCAGATCCTTTCTAGTTAAGTGTATGTCTCAGTTCACTGCGCATCTCAGTTCCCTTTTTTTGATTAACAGTCCTATCAAGACAGATGCTTTTCTCTGTGCCTTTGCTGAATGTAAGATGCTGTAGTCAAACACCTGAGGATATCAGATAAATACAATAGGTTGACACTGACTGTTCTGAAAGCTTACTTTAGACTTTACCAGAATTAGTAATTCCATCATTTTTTTTAATAGGTAGACTGACTAGAGTGAAGGCAATGGTCTTTTAAACCACAATATTGCCAGAATGAAAGATTGTTAATGTCTGAATTATGGCAAAATTATATATGTAGAAGCAGAGTAGGTTCATAGGACAATGGAATTGAATCCAGTTTTTAAATCATCGACAGACAATGAGGTAAATCTCATAATGGTCAATTTAATATATGGGGTTGTTAATTATTTGCTGTTCAGCACTGTTCAGTATGTACTCGCTGTAGCTGTGTACAATGAGCTTCTGAATAAGAAAATGTGCTTTCATGACTGAAAAAATCAAAGCGGCTGGAAGATTCACAGCCATTCTGCCATTTTACCACAAACCCAAGTGAACCCTTATCAGACACTTCTCTCTGTTCGTCGTGGTTTAGATGCAGAAAATACTGAACTTTACAACAAAGGCAAAACCACTTACAAGCAGAATAATCATCCAAAGTACTGGACAATGGAGCAGTTTGATCACAAAAAAAATGATACGATTGGATACTAGTTCATGTAGGTAAACTGGTTTGCGGCATATTCAAGTCACTGAATTTGCTTGGCCCATATACAACCTGAAGACTTAAGCTGTCATATTGAACAGAGTGAGTGTGCTGTCTCCTGTAGCAGCGCAGACAGAGCTAGTCAGCAAACTTCACTAAGACAGACTGTAAATATTCACAATAGATCAAAATCATACAATAACACCTTCATTCTTTATGTAAGACAACATGAAAAAATGCATCTTATATGAATCTGATTGTGTTCTGTATGCATTTTGCATATTTTGCATGTAACCTACATGAATGGGTTGTTCAGGTGTTTTTCTTTGGGATCCTCTTTTTCAAGCTTTCGAAGCACTGGAGCTCAAAGTTCCGCTTCGAGGCTTGTTTCAAATGTGCCCGTCACGTGATTTTGAGGCACGCTAGCGTAATGACGTCATTGATATCTGCGCAGTCAGCAGTCGATTTGGTCACTCACTTGTCTGCTGAACTGCTTTGGCTCAAAGCGTAAAGGCAATTGTTCCTGCTAACGCGTTAAGGTGTGCTGACGTGAGTTCAAATCCTAATTGGGACTCGCGTATATTAAAATAAGGACTTTGTCTAACACAGTTATGTAGTACTTGTCTGTAAGTTAACAAATATATTTTGGAGACATTATGAACGATTTACATGGGGCACCTTTTTCTTTGGTGTGGAATCGTGTCCACCTATAATCTGTAACAAATTGATGAGCATATTTTGCGTAAGGTAGCACGTATTATAACAATCAAGAATCTATTCTACCCCATGTTGATCATATCAGAGAGGCTAAGGAACACTTCACTAAAGCCGATGTGGTCATTACTCCAGTATATGTGCAAGACCCTCCTCATTAAACGTTTTTACTATCCAGTGATTCCCAGATCTGTAGCTGATTTGTATTATTGATTTCCAAAAAGCAATGTGAGTAAAAGCGTGTGCTGCATAACTAATCACAACTGTCTTTCAGCGCCATCAACAGTGTCTTCTGCCATTTAAGGAAAGCCTCGGGATTTCTGCGTTAATGAAACAAAAAATTTGTAAAGAAACTTTGCGAATTCATCCAGAGGTGGACATAAACATCACTCAAGTACTGATAAGAATGAACAGCTGGATAAGCACATCTGGAGCCAAACTTTAAAAAAGCACCTGACTTTATCAGCAACATCCTTTCCTTGTGAGCATCTTATCAAAGGCTGTGGTGGGGGCTAAATAAGTAATCTTCCGAACTGCAGCACAACAGAGTAAATCATTGATGTAAATAGAATTATTGAAAGACTAAGCTTTTGTCGTTTCTGTATTCTTAAACCATCTTCCAGTTACACAATCCCCTGCAGTCACTGTCACATTTAATGTTCCCGGATCCTTAACCTGTCTTGTTACCCAAAGCATCAACACTCAGTTTCATTCAAGGCTTTACCGTCCTTCCTTTCATAGACATAAAATAAGACACACATTTCCTCTACATACGTGTCCAATAATAATAGTTAACTTGCAGGAACGAGAAAAAGCACAAGATGGGAATATTCATAACAAGAGCCTGGGCATCAGGGTGAGGATATGCCTTGTCACCCATTACGTGAGCTCGTCTGCCACCCCTCAGTTGCACTGGGGGCAAATGCAACAGAGAATACCGACAATGTACACCTTCAGAAGTGGAATAAATCGACTGCATAAGTAGAACATTTCAGATAAACCATGAATTTTGTGAATCATAAACAATGCAACATAATTATATGTGCTGTTATTTTTTTATTTATTCTCACCAAATGTTACATATCTACATGGAAAATGAACATGGGTAATATGTTTATAATCATTCTCATTAAAATACACTGTCAAAATATATTAATGGGCAAATTGAGACACATTGGCCTTTAGGAAATATCAAAAAGCGTGTGCGCTGTCATTTAGGACAGAATGCATTGTTAACTTGACGCATCTCTACTGACACAATGTCACGAAAAAAAAGAAAAAGCACAGTCCATGCAAACTCATATCATTCTTGATTTTTGACCCTATGATTAATTGTCAATATCAAATCAATAAAGTCATTTTAAGAAGATGACAAGTCTGCAAGTCTGTCTTTATTTTTAATTTTTGGGGACTGGAAACCTCACTGTATATGTTGCTCACTATTTTTGATTGGGACCTTTTTGTTGTTTTGTTGCACCTGTAAATAGGCCTGCTCTTGTTTTGGAAATACCACCTTTTTGTGTCTGTGTCTCCACTACTGACTTCTCACAAATCTCATCCCGGTCGGTCCTGCACTACAAGATGCCCACAGAGTGGTCTGGTGCCAACCCTGCCACTACACAGGCTGTCACACTGCTATTTCACCGTCTGTATTTTTTAGTATTTCTGAAGCATTTCACTTCTTCTTTGTCTGTTCCTTTACTAATAAAATGCTGAAAGAATTTCTTTGTGTCATATTTGCCTTATATGGTATTCCTTAATAAACCACCGTTAAGCTTTCCTAATATTCTTCTTAGTGGTTTCCTCATGTTCTCATAGCTCCTATGATTCACATTGGAGTAATTAGTCTTATATACTGTACCTTATATAGCTGTTTTTCCTTTGCAGCTTCTTTTTCAATTCTTTTTAACCCTATGTAGAGTTGTTTTATTTACATTTCCTACTAATTCCAAATTTGGGTTTGTATATGTCCTGCATTCTATGTAAAATATTTTTAAACTTGTTCCAATACTCCTCGACTGTCTCCACGCACAAAAACTTATCCCAGTCTATCCTTCTTAGACTTTGCTGCATCTGCTCAAAATTTGCCCTATCAAAGTTAAATTGAGGGGTCTCTGCATCCACACTGTTGTAAAACACATAGAACTGTATTATATTATGGTCTCTTGACCCTAGTGGTTCTGTCACCGCTACACCCTCAATTCTATCCTGATTATTACAAAATACTAAATCCAGACAGGCTTCCCCTTGTGATTGAATCACTGCATGTGTGCATCAGCCTTCAAGGATTAATTAACCCAGTACTTGTTCCTAGAAAAATGTTTTTCTGGATAATCCTTGTGATCGCTGCCACAGAGGGATGTGCCGCTCTTCAGACACTCCATCTTAAACAGTATTTCAATGGGAAACAAATACACTCTTACACTTCCTCTTTGTGGAATTAGCTGCAGGCTTACTGGTTTGCCACGTGACATGCTCCTCACGCGGGGCTTTAAACATTTAAAAGGCAAAGCTGCAGTCATCCTAAGGTTTCACTCTCCTGTCCTCTCTTCCCCCAGATTCCCTCTGCTCCAGTCACTGCTTTCGAGCCGCTGCACTCCCTTGAAGAGGAAGACTTTGTGTTCTTTTGACTAGAAGGTGGGGCCAAGATGTCATCTTGACAGCTGTTCCCTTCATGGCTGGACCACTTCTGAACGAGTCTTGTGTTTGTATCTGCCAGTACTGCAATAAAGCTTCTGTTCCTTGGAAAACCTTCTTTGCTCTCCTGTACAAGTTTGTGACCTAAGCTTAACAATCTAAAACTGTTATTTTTCAGTTTTTGATAGGTTTATTATAGATAGATAGATGTGGCCTGCTGGAGGCACACCAAGACCCAAATCCCCAGACACAACTACTACAGACATGGTTCTGGCTTCTTTTATTTACAACAAGTGTATCTTTCACCAGTTTCTTCCCCACACTGCCGTAAAGGGTTCCAATAACCAACAGTATAGCACAGCAAACTCTACAGTCCTTTCTTTATTTGCTCCATTCTCATTCATTCCAACCAGGCGAGTGTTGATCGTCTTCTCTGGGCATCCTCCTGTGGGCATTCATACTGGGGTTCAAAAGATGAGATGACCCCCCCCCCAGTTTGTTGGGGGACACTGTCCACTTTTTTGATCTTTCAGGTGCCCAAGCCCAGACAGTGTGTGCCTCTGTGGTTGCTTGGTCACCAGCCCTGGTGTAGTTGCTGCCACAGCGTCTTGCTATGTCCATGTCCAGGCACAGAAGGGGAATATCGTTGCTCCCCCACTGACCTTCCTTTTCCATCACTTCATGATAGGAGGAAGATCCCTCACTATACACACACACACACACACACATATATATATATACTGTATATATATTAGTGAGACATATATATACTGTACATATGCTATCACGTATCAGATTAAATTTAAACAGTTCTTAAATCAACTCCTTATTCTTGAACTTGCAGAAACAGTCCTTGGAGTCTCCTAAAACAAAAGTAAAACATTTGTCACTTCCTGAAATTAAAAGAATTAAAAGACATCTTCTTGAGAGCTGAGGGACAAAATTATAAGCCACAGAACAGTAGTGCAAGAGATAAGCACCTCAGACCGGGTGAAGCTAATTGCATCAGACAATTGATCACCTATAAAGGTTTTTACTACCTTGAGATATGAGACCTGTGCATGATGGCATCTGATCCAGCATTTCTGTGACTACTGTCTAGGAAAGTGACACATTTTTTGCTCCATATATCACCATATATAAAACATAAAAACAGGATATAAGAATTAAAAGACAGAAGAAGTTGCATATAGATCATGTTTCCTTGAGTTAATATTACAAGTGTTTTTGTTTTGTGTTTCACTTTTCTCATTTTAGAACTGATTCATGCCTGTTTATAGAGCAGGTGTATAGTAGCATGCATTAGCGCAAGGAAAAGTTCATTTAAAGGTAACAAGGTTAAGATGAATGTTGCTTTAAAAGTCTCTTTGGGGTGCAGACATATCAGCTAATCTTTGATTAAGACCTCTGGTTATCAAATGAAATTCTGAATACAAGCTGACCAAGTGATGGTAGAGGTTCATTAAAGTTTTTTTTTTTTTTTGATACTTTGTATGCCTGTGAAAACATGACAAAACAGCACAATGTCTAATTTGTCCTACATAATCATGCTTCATTTCAAATTATTTTGCTAAATTTAAATTTTGTTTGCAGATGATACCAATCTAGCGTTTATTGTGTCATTACAGAGGTACCTAGACAGCATCTATGCTTTGGCATATTTGTGGCAGATGAAATTTAATGTAAGTAAATGTAAAGTATTACACATAGGAATTTAAATATTAGGTTAGAATACATAATGGGAGATTTAAAAATTGAACATACACCTCATGAAAAGAATGTGGGATGTAATGATTCAACTCCAACATGCTGAAACGGGCTGATCGCTACCGCGGATAGGGTAATATTGCACCCTGAAGCGCCCCACCATAAGTCCCTTTTTGAAATAATCATCTCAAACCAACAAATTAATATATACAGTATTTAATTAAAAAAGCTATAAGGCAACATTCATAAGCAATGAGAAATATACAAAAAGAAGTCAACAAGATGACAAACTGCAACAATCCCTTCGCCCCACCCCCCCAACCCAAAATAACCACTATGCGTGCAAATAAAAATATATAAAGTGGAAAAATCACACCCCCAGCCCCTTTCCGAAGTTCAAACACAAATCCAAATGTTCTAGCCAACTGTTAACAGCAGGTGAATGAATTATGGAATGCTAGCCAACCCAAAAAGGTCAAAATCTTAACTGTAAAATATTTCTCAGTCAGTCTGCGCCATTGTAAAAACAAAGGACTTTATGAGCTCATCTGATAGATATAACGGAATGCAAAATGCATGTTCCTAGAGCGAATTGCTGACCTCAACCTATATAGACAGGTATTTGGGAGCTGCAGAACCTTTTCCCATGGCCAGATGCTGATCAGTTTAGATAGGTCTTTTTCTATCTTTTTTCCCATGATGGCTGTTCTCCTCTTCTTTTGGAAAATGGCACACTTTATGCTATTTACACCTGAAAAAAAAGGATGTCTCTCCGGGGCACTGCTGTCAATCACAGGCTGTATGAGATATCCTAATACCAGCAGAAGCAAAGCAGACAGACAGCAGAAAACACATAACATCTTTTTTATGTGGCAGGCTACAAGGAGTTGTAGTTGACTCATCACTATCAACTGCCAGGCATTGTTCAGAAGCCATTAAGAAAGCTAATGGAATATTAGGTTATACTGTATACCATAGCACAATGTGTAGAGTACAAACATTAGGATGTTTTTCTTAACACAGAATCATAGACATGTGAAATAAGTGGATATGACTGGCATGCTTTGCTGAGCTGAATGGCCTGTTCTCGTCTGCCACAGATTCCCAAAGGGCTGCATGGGAGTCGGGGTTTGGCACAGCATAGCTGGGTTACATGGGGGCCATCATAGGGAGTTGCAGAGCTTCTGCCACATCTGGGGGAGCTTCCGGACCTCATTAATGAGCCACCTGAAGTACTCACAGGGGCAGCATAAAAGGAGCTGCCTGCCTTCATTTGGGGAGCCAGAGTCGGGAGGGAGAGGAGAGGAGGAATGGAAGCAGTAAGACAAACAGAAACCATGAAAGACAAAGTGCTATGTGTATTGTTGTGCTTTATTGTACTGTGCTGTGCAGGTGGGAATGGTTGAAAAGCATTTCCCACTAAATAAAGCCTGTGTGTTGCTGGACTTGTGCCTGTTGTCTGTCTGTGTTGGGTTTGGGGAGTTGGTGGCCACACATTGTAACATTTATTATGGTCCCTTATATAAGGCAGATATACTCTATTAACCAGACTTTGTGAAACTTACAAACACACAATGATTTTTTTCTTTTCTGCTAACCATGCATAATACTAAAATTTAAGGTAAAGCAACAAAATGAACAGTCCTCTTCCATCTAGTATTTTTGTTTTACCTGTGTTTAAAGAAGCCATATTCGAATGATCAGCACACAAAGATATCTGAGCTTAAACAATGTCTATTGTCATGTACAGAAGATGAATTTCTTGAGTTGCTGACTGTCCACACCCTAGACAAATTACATCATTTGGAGATAAAAAAGTACCTCAAGATACATTCAGTTCAAGCAGCCAAAGATAGAAAAATACCTAGAAGCTCTTGGTGATGTAAACAAAGAGATCAGATAAAGACCTAATGCAACACAATACAAAATAGTGTTTGCTATTTGCTGTGCTCTTAATTATTATGTTGGGCAGACATAAGACTTCATTTAGACAATTATTTGTTAATTACTTTTTCCTTCAGGCAACATGTGTTTATGGAGAAAAAATACAATTGATCTTTAAAAGTATTCTTTATAGAAGATGTTGCAAATTGCCCTAAGGGGAAGCCTCTTATTATATGTATTTGTAATTAATCTTTGTACGTTACTATTAAGCATTTTCTCTAATTGTACTGAAGCTTTCAGTTATGAATTACACAATTAAGCCTCTGTTGTTGTCACATAAAGATGCCTGAAGGTTACTTGCCTTCCACAAATAATACTGTATCTCAATTCTACGCACAGAGCAACTTTAGAACTTCAGTCTACAAGGTCACAGGAGTTTGTATTGTTTGTAAGTGGTGACCTCTGCTTTTCTTTGTTTGAACCTGCTCTAAGCAACAGAGAATATCAAAAACTTCTCCAGCAAAACCATGTTTCAGATTCTCACAGTTAAAAAGACTCTAATGAATGTCTGGGAGGAGAAAAAGGCAACAGATGCTGAGGGGAAATAGAAATAGTGAAAAAGAAATTATACATGTGTGGGATGTATAGATGCAAGCCTTTATGTTTTTTGGAACTTAGGTCAGCTATCAGAGTAAGATAAACACACAAGAGAGCAAATAATATATCATAAAATTTTATCTAGACTTTATACATCTTTTTGATGCTCTACTATGATGGAGATTAATCTTGAAACTTAATAGCCACAGATACCGGGTAATATGTAAAACCAGACTGTGGTCTACATAAAGGACAAGAAGAAATAGTTCTTAGATAGATATAGTGCCATCCATAAAGTCTGGAACAAAGAAACATTTTTCTAAGATTTACCCCTCTGCTCCACATTTTTAAATTACAAAATCAAACAATTCAGATGTGATTAAAATTCCATTTAAGGGTATTTGCATTCATTTTGGTCTCACCATGTAGAAGTGAGAAACCTTTTTCTACATGGTCCCACCATTTTAGGGCACCATAATATTTGGAACATAGTAGTGGTTGGTATATTAAAGATGTAATATTTAGTATTTTGTTGTGTATCCCTTGCAGTAATGACTGCTTAAAGCAGGGATTCTCAACGTCGGTCCTGGGGACCCCCTGTGGCTGCAGGTTTTTGTTCCAACCAGATTCCTAATCAGTGACAACACCTTATAGCACTGATCTCATTTAATTAGCTGGTATTTTTTTTTTCTTTTATTCTACATTCAGAAAAGCATAGCAGCGTGATTTTTACATTTATAAGACATTTATTAATATTTCTGCTTTTGCTCTAGATTTAAATGCTTAACTCTCTTTTGTTGATTTCATTATACTTTGCCCTTTCTCTGTGCAGTTTTTCCCCCTTCATTGTATCTTAATAATGACAACTTAAAACGAGCAGAGTAGACACCCATGCAAACAACACTGAATAATCAAAGGCTGCAGCTACTTTAGAGTCAGACACACTAATTAGTAAATAATGGATTAATTAAACAATTAGAACACCTAGAAAAGTAGAATGAAAATCAAGATGAAAATACTGTTAAAAAGAAGAAAATACATTATTCCTATATAACTGCTTAGTACATTTTAATATATATACAGGTATATATTTTTTTAGCAAACCTAGTTTTCTAATTAATATATTGTTTCTTAAACACAGAACTTGGGAAATATCAGTTCACTTATTGAGCCCAGGAGTTCAATTAAAAACAGAAGCTGGTTGGAACAAAAACCTGCAGCGACAGGGGATCCCCAGGACCGACGTTGAGAACCCCCTGGCTTAAAGTCTGCAATTCATAGACATCACCAGGTGCTGAGTACTTTCTCTGGTGATGCACTACAAATCCCCTATTGTAGCCATATTCAGCTCCTGCTTGTTTCAGGGGCTTCTCCCCTTGTTTTTTTTTTTTTTTTTTTTTTAACTGGATATGGAAGGCATGCTCAAATGGATTTAAATTGAGTGACTGGCTTGGCCATTCAAGAATATTCCATTTTTGAGCTTTGAAAATCTCTTGTGTTGCCTTAGCAGTATGTTTAGGATCATCATCTTGTTGTAGGTTATGTACTGTCCAATGAGTTTGGAGGCATTTACTGGAATTTGTGCAGATAAGATGTTTTTATATACACCTTAGGGTTCATTGTATGACTTTTGTCAGCAGTTCCATCATCAATGAAGATAATTGTGCCAGTACCTGTAGCAGCCATACATGCTCAAGCCATAACATGCTTAGCGCAATGTCTAACAGATGAAGTGGTACGCTTTGGATTTTCAGCCATTCCCTTTTTGTCTCCACTCTTTGCTCTTGCCATCACCCTGATACAGGTTCATTTTTGTCTCATCTGTCCACAAGACCTTTCCAGAATTCCTTGGACTATCAGTGCCTTTGCGATTAGTGAGCTTCACCTCTGATATTCCAGACAGTTGATTTAGGTAGACCTAAGGTTTTACATATGTCTCTGATGGTTTTATTATTGTTTTGCAGCCTCCTAATGGCTTCTTTGACTTTTATTTGCACAACATCAGCAGCGAGCACATTACACCCATCCTGCTCCATCTTCACTGGCTCCCTGTGTCTTACAGAATCAAATATAAAATCCTACTAATAACCTATAAAGCCTTAAATAACCTTGCGCCAAACTACATCAGTGACCTTCTCCATCACTATGTGCCTGCCCATCCACTAAGGTCCTCTGATTCTGGCAATCTTGTTATACCCCACACTAATCTACACTCCATGGGTGACAGGGCCTTCAGCTGTATAGCGCCCAGACTCTGGAATGACCTACTGAAATTAATCAGATCAGCTGACTCCATGAAATTTTTTAAAAAACAACTCAGAACTCATCTGTTTAGGATGGCTTTTAGCTCTACTTGACTTTATTACCCTTCTCTCAGATTACCTCTCTGTCAAGATGCTCATGTAACCTGTATGTGTGTGTGCTAGACCATCAATTATGTTGTCTGTTAGGCTTTTGTTTTCTGAATTCACTGTCGTAATCTTCTTTATTTATTTATTTGGTTTGTATAATGCTATATACTGTATATCCTGCCATTCTTTCTTATATTCTGTAAGTGCCTTGCGCGTGGGAAAGGCGCTATATAAATAAAATATATTATTATTATTAACTCTTATCTTATGTTGAACAATGCCAGACTCCAAAGACTAGAAGCAAGCCTGGGTATCTTATGGCTGCATAAATAAAGCAACAAAACATACCTGAGTATACACAAACATTTGTGATGCCAATTATCAGGGCAATATGGTGGGCTGAGATGGGGGAACCATGTATAAAAAGTGATGTGACCGAAATATATACAAATACTCTTAAACAGCAGTCTGCAAAGTAATCTTTAATCATGTCTGAATTTTTTGATTTGTAATTTTAAACTGTGGAGCAGAGGCCTAAATCAAAGAAAAAATGTGTCTGTGACAAACATTATAGAGTCACTGAAGATTATATTAGATCTGGAGTACAGTTCCTGGTGGAGCCCTTCTGCAATCACAATTTGGAATTTTGCTATGTGTAATTTATATTGACATATTAGATTCAGGTTTACCTTTAAACATTATGCCTTATGCCTGCTCCTGCACAATATACAGTAATGGATAATACAGAAGGAATTCATGTAGCATGATCCTTCACATTAATGAAATTTGTTAGAAAGAAATTTTAAATTTCTCTTAGTTTATTTAAGTAAATTATTCTCTAAGGCTTTAAACGGATTCCTGTCCTCATTTACTCAAATTAAGAAAATGCATAGTTCGAATGAAATTACAGCTTTGGGGATTTGATTTATTTAAATGCATGCACTCAGTTATATATTTCTCAGGCTATACTTACATGGTGTGCAATGGAAGAGAGTTTTGTACTTCTTTCTCTACATGCTCTTCAAGTGGTTGAAAAATCATTAAGAATCAAGTTTCCAGTCCATGCTCCCTTATAATTCAATGTCTTTGTGGTCAGTTACATTCTTCAAAGCAAAAAATGCTCTCCTCTCCAATGAAATACACTGGGTTTACTTTCTGGCTTTGGCATGTTAACAAGACCATTACAGTCTTATTCAGGGAAGATATACTGTATTTAGATACTTTCAACACCTCTCAGAGAAATACAGATTGTGGTATTAGCATTTCCTTGATGATTTGCAATCAGAGATTAGGTTTACTGGAGTCTAACTTGATTACAAAAGTGGCCCTCTTGTCCCCTGTCAAGAATGTGATAATAGTGCTAATACACTGGAGTGGTGGAGCCCTGCACAGCAAGCATGAAGTGTTTTGTTGCTCTGCCCATAATCACAAAGTCCTAACCCTGGAAGAGGAGGATTTATATTGGCCTACTGTACTCAACCATTTAATGATGAATGCTGTCCGTGAACATCCTACATTCCATGCTCTACTACTTGATGTAGGCAAAATTTACCCAACAGGCAAGAAACAAATAGTGCTACACATTTTATCAGGCTGCCTTGTTGAATCTGTTGGTTGTTAAATTGTCAAACCATTGTTTAAATTTGGTAAGAAATCCTGTTGTTGTTTACTGAGGGAACACATAGGTGCAACAAATAAATGTCTGTTACCCATTTTAATAACTAATGTGTCTGACAAAAATAAACAGGCTATCACACATGCACGTCAGAGTGTGATCCTCCAGGATCCCCCAGGTATGTAATTCCACCACAGACCGAGAGGAGGCGCTGCCACTAACTGTGTTGTTGTCTTCCTTTGCCTCCAGAGTATCAAGAAACTGCTCAGTGTGGACAATTGACTCCCCCCCCTCATCCAGTCCCAGGATCATAAAAAAACAAAACCACCCTGAAGGAGACGTAACTTGCTGACTGGAAACCTGACAGAGGAAGTCTTAATAGGCAATGATTGTGTTAGTCAGAATGCCATAGTGTGACACTATATGTTTGTATTCACGCCATTGCATGCTGCTTTGTTTAAAGTTTGGAAGTGTACAGGGAAAGCCAGGCTGGTACCCCAACATTTATCTTGTCCTCAGATGATGACAAGGCGCACAGTGATCCCAACAGAAATCAAGGCACAATAAGGCTGTATTGCCTTTCAAACCAAGGGAATCGACCTCTGTTCAACGGTCACAGATTCTGATTGGAGCTCCGTCCAGGGGTCTGCACTTCCCAAAGTGAGATGACTCCTTCTGAGAGCATCTCAGATTTATAGTTGCTGGACTGGAAGGTTTGGGTAGAAAAAGTGGCAACTCTGTCAGAGACAGTACCCCTTTGTATCACAAAGTAGTTGTGCTTACCTCTGATGAGCCTGGAAGGCAAGCCTCTGACAAGCATTTGTGACACTACAACCTTCTACTTCAGGGGTTCTCAGACTTGGTCCTGGGGGCCCACTGTGGCTTCAGGTTTTTGTTTCAACCAGATTCATAATCCATGACAACAATTGATAACACTGATCTCATTAAATTAGCTGGTATTCTTTTTTCTCTCCTCCTATTCTACATTCACAAAAGAATGGCAATATTCTTTTTACGTTTAGAAAACATTTAGAAATATTTATATTTTTGGTATGGATTTAAATGTTTAACTTTCTTTTGTTGATTTTCTGTGCAGTTTGTCCCTTTATTGTATTTTAATAATGACAATTAAAAAAGGAGTGAAGCAGACATCCAGGCAAACAACACTGAATCGTGAAAGGCTACAATTACTTTAGCATCAGAGCCACTAATTAGTAAATAAT
>JANRMT010062856.1:29302091-29323827 GCA_026402145.1 Polypterus bichir lapradei
ATAGATAGATAGATAGATAGATAGATAGATAGATAGATAGATAGATAGATAGATTATCCATGAATGTGGCACAAAATAAGTAACAGCAAGTTCTGAGAAGGCAGAAGGAAATGTTCACTTTCAATAACAGCAAAGTGGTATCAAATGAAGGGAGAGTAGACAAGGCCAAAGAAACATGTCGAGAATAATTCCTGTTCATCAGAAGAAAGGACATGGTCAGAAGAACTGAGACCGTATTACCTTTTTTAAGGAAGAACAGTACCAATTGACTCCCTCCAGTTTGACAGGTGACACCACTAAGTTTCTGAGTAGAGGATGTGGAAGTGGGTCCTTTCAAATACGCCAGCTCTTTAGGAGCTGGGCTTTCAGTGTTCAGAGACCACCTGAGGACACTATGGCTTTTTGGCTTTGACATTTTGTAGGCCCATCCTGAATGCAGAAATAATTCTGAGTTTGGCTGTAGGTGACCCCTCCCTAAGGTGAAGATACTTCAAGCCATTTGAACTGAGAGTTTCGAGTCAGGAAGCGGACTGGGCTGAGGATTTACTGACAAGAGTAATGTAGCCCTGGACTGTCTGCAATGGAGAAAGAGGAGGTGTGTAAAAGGATCACTTCAGAGGGCTTGCAAAGTGAGAAACAGGGTAAGTCGCTTCACCTGGTTGAGTGTGGTTCAACAATCATCATTGAAGACATCAGACTGTCAGGTTTGTCGATTTACTAAACTATTTTGTATTTTTGGGATGTACTTGCACTCATTCCTCACCTCCTTTTTTTTTTTTTTTTTTTTTTTTTGCATAATAATGTAAATGCAAAATAATGTTAAGAGCATTTTAAAAAATATTCAGTAGTCAGAGTCACACAACTGTGCCGGCTATATTTTTGTAAATATCTAGCCACATCTGCATATTTAGAATCGTCTCTATTGCAACACATTCTGTTTACTTTCTTTCTTTTTTTTTGTTATACCTGTATTTTTGTTAAGGGTTAGTCCATTTATATTTAAAGCTAACAAAAAACAAATACATTAAGAAAAAATAGAACGCAAGAAAAACTCTCATTATTCCTGTGGGCGAACCATCTGATCTTTAGGTGATGTACAAAATAAATAAATAACAATAAATAAACAAGGAATCATTTTAAAGGAATATCTGTGTGTCTGTTTTGGAAATTGAGGCACCATCTTGCAGGCCAGAAGTGCAGAGCACTATATATAAAAATATACTGTGGCTAACAAAACAAGGACAATACAAGCTAATTTCAGCGAAATCCTCATAATGGTGTTGAACCGTGCATGTCAGCACAATTCTCCAATACCACAAATAAAATATTGTTATTTCTAGCAAGCTGCATGCATTGATTTTGAGTTTTGTCAGCCAAAATAAAAAATACTTTGTGGTTAAGCAGGAGTGAAAAATATTGAAATTTCAGCCTGAGGGAAATTCATTTTCAGTGGGTGATTAGAGTGAACAGCAAGTGGATGGTTACAGCATGTGGCTACAGTTACACAAATATCAATAATTTGATATGAAAGTTCCATAATAGGCAGTTTTCTTTGCTTTCCAGTAAAGATTTGCACTAGAATTTCATAATCTACTTTATGTTGCCATTAAAAATGTAACTGTAATAATTTAAACGAGGCTCATCAATAATAATGCAGTTTGAAGCGTAAAAAATAAATAGTATTAAAACAAATAACACATACAAATTGTTTTTATTACATAGTCTTATATACAAATGCAAAATGATTCAGAAAACTTAAACTGCATTTAAATTACATTGTGGGGCGGCACGGTGGTGCAGTGGTAGCGCTGCTACCTCACAATTAGGAGACCCGGGTTCGCTTCCCGGTTCCTCCCTGCGTGGAGTTTGCATGTTCTCCCTGTGTCTGCGTGGGTTTCCTCCCAAAGACGTGCAGGTTAGGTGGATGGGCGATTCTAAATTGGCCCTAGTGTTTGTGTGTGTCCTGCGGTGGGTTAGCTTCCTGCCCTGTTTTGGCTGGGATTGGCTCCAGCAGACCCCCATGACCCTGTGTTTGGATTCAGCGGGTTGGATGATGGATGGATAAATTATATTAGATAAGATAAAGGTTATTCATCCCAAGGGAAAATTAGGTGCATTTAACAGTTAATTACAATATTCTGCAATTAGTTCCCAATGTCACTACCATTATTAATCTGTTTTTCTGACCTGTTTAGTCCTGTTTAGGGTTTGGGGGTCTGAAACCCACATTGACAACATTGGTACAAGGTGCCAGCCTATCACAGGCCACACTTGTCTATTTACTCAAATCAATTTACACTAATTTAAAGATGAGAACTAACCTGGCATCCATGTTCTTGGGATTTGCAAGAACAACTGAAATTCCCAGACAAAAACATACACACTCTTCATTGACGGCAATAAGACTGGGATTTGACCCTAATCTCATATATTTGTGAGGCAGTACTACTAAATACTAACAAAAAACTTGTAAGATAAAGTTGGAAGTATAAAAAACTTTGTGGCATTGTAAGACTACAGTTTTAGGAATATTACATTGTTTAGCTGTAACAGAGAAGCAAATACATCAACCACAAAGTGCAATTCATGGTGGCACTAAGTGACCTTCTTATAGCTCCCCATCTAAATTATGCAAGTACGCCTGCAATAGCCTACTGCTTCTAGTAGGAAAAGCATAAGCTGGTGTATGAAAGCACTTTTGGAGGCAGGAAATTTCATTTTGAAAAGGCAAAGTTGTTTTGGAGACAGCATGACCACATCATACCTATATTAGTTTTATAAAGTGAGCAACAAAGCTGATCAGAGACAAGAAAGGAGGAAGGTACGATTTTATTCAAGAATATAAATGAAGAAAAAGAAAGTTGGTTTAGGGTACAAGGTAAATATGTACTTATTGGTTGGTGCAGCAGTCACAACCGCTGTCTCCTAATCAAGGGGTTGTGGGTTCGGGTCCTCCAATTACCATTTTAAGTAGTGTGCTGCTGTTTGTTTGACTATTATATAATAAACACATACATTCGATTTGAATCTGTAACATGTCTCACATTTCCAGTCAAGGAAATGCAATGCAGTGATCATGTTTTCTCCTTGGTCGGTAACAAAGACAATCTTATTTGCTATGAGTGAGCAGTCAATTCAGAAAATTCTCAAGTTTTTCGAACAGTAAAGTACACATTTTTTCACCTGTTTTAAACATGCTTACTTTGAATGGGGGTCACAAAAAGCAATTTGGACACAAGATTGTAGTTCTCAATATAATGTATAGTAACAGATATGAAAGAGTTTTTTCTGAAAGTTTACGTTCAAGTATCAGTTGTGGCAGCACACTTGTAATTATAGATGGTCTCTAGTATGTCATATACAACATTACTTCTCAGTTTTTGGGCTTTTTCAATCACATGACAAAATATGGTTGTCAGATGAAGCAGTGACTCTAACTTCAAACTTCCGATTTTAGCTGCCATGTTAACCAGGTGCTGTACAAGCTGAATCTAGCCTTCATCAGACACTGTGTTGTAAGGCCATATATCCCTGCAAACAAAATCCACACATTTATCCAGTGCTTCACTTTTAGCATTAGTTGTTACTTTCGAAAGGTTTGGCAAGAATTTCGGTTTTGTTTGACTCTTCGTTACTGTACGCGTGTGGGGCTCTAAACCTGAGGTGCCTGACTTTTTATCTCATTTTTGTAAGTACACAGAAAAAAACAATAGAATAACTTTAAATACTATTAGTGTATATATGAAAAGCAACAGGCCTGCTTCTTTCTTAACTAATAAATAGCATCTACAACACAGCATGAGCAATAAAATAATGTATGTATAATCAATGCAAATACAGTCTTGTAGCACTCTCCTTCAATTCTAACTGCAAGAGAGAAATGCCATTTAATTCAAGAAAACTATACTTCTTATGTTTTAGCAAAATCTGTAAGTTTTAATTTTAAATAAATGTTAGTACAGTATTTAAAGGGAACCCTGCCTGCAACCATTTGGGCAGTTCAATTAAAATTTTCATCCATCTCCTTCTCCTCTTTCTCTTTTTTTGACATTCTGTATAAAGTGCATTATCCTTTGTGATTACTTTTTAATTAACTTTCTTGTTTCGTATTATTTCTTGTTACAACAAGGAAAATGTCTTAAGCTTACTCTTTAAACGTTTTAAAAAGCATGCCTATTTCTAATAGTAAAATACATAAATGTAATTGCATAATGTACAGTATAATAAGAGCATGGAGGTGACACGATACATCCAAAGCATCAAGGTTATTAAATACAATTGAACAGAGAACACAGGCATCAAAGGAGGAACATTACCATTGTGGTTTAATATTCTTTGTCAAGGCTAGCTGTCAGAACTTTCTCGGTGATCTGACTCAGACAATAATTGCATAATATTTAATTATTTATTTAATATTCCAGGTTTATGTTCTTTTTTCCTCCTATGTAGACTTTGACTGTCACCACTCCATTACTGACCCCAGACTGATCTTTTGTTAATGAGTCATAGTGGCCGATCTTCTTGAAAACTATACAAATTAAAGTCTGCTGCCTTTCAGTGCCATTCTACTTATTTGACTGGCTTTCTACCAGAATCTACCAGTCAGTTGCCTGAACTTAAAAATCATGTGAGAACATTGCAGAGTTTCATTGAGGGTTTAAATCTTACTTTATTTTTCTTTCTTTGATGTATCTGCCTGTTGTATTTTTGGAGCATTGTGCATGGCAGGGTCTGCCACTATCTAGTGATGTTCAGCTGTAGGGAAGACTGACATTATTCATGTTTTGCTAAGGCTAGATCACAGGCCCTGACTTAAAACCCAGGACCAGACACTCTTGAAGGCAGCTAAAAAGTCTCAGTTTGCCTGGTGGGGCCCCTATGTGGAACGCAAGCACCATGACTTATCTGATAAGATGATTGACCAAGTAGCACTCATGTATAGCTTTCAGAGATGAGAGCTGGATACCAATGTTTGAACAAAGGCCCATAACTCAAGGACTGACGGCCTTGAGGTAAAGACATTTGCATCAATGGTCAACCTAAAAGGATGGGCTTACGTGCACCCAGGAGACCAATTATTTCTCTTCCTTCATTAAAACCATCAGTGTACATCATAAAAAGGAAAAGCAAGTTACATGGAACTGGCTTTATGAGTTGAAGAGACAACGTTTGACCAATGAATAGGGTGGAGAGGTGGAGCTCCATTTCAAAAAGTCAGTTCCATGAGACTTATGTTTCCTGTGTATGATGTGCGCTGTCAAAGGTAAATTCACATAACTGCTCTTTGGGTTAGAAGGAATAGCCTTTATTTTACACATGAAGCCATGCAGTATAAAGAAGGAGGTACTTCTTAAATTCACAGTTAATTGAAGAATTAAATGATTAATTGTCATGTCCTTGTAATTTACTGAGAAATGGGACTCTGAGGCAAGGAGGTTTTTATTCCCGCCTGAGCCTGAATTCATCAGTGATAGACATTGAAAGAAGGAGAGAGACCGGAGATAATGAGGAGGGAGTGCTTTGGTTTGAAGTGAAAGAGTGGAGGTGCCTTCACACAAACTAGACAAAGTAGTTAGACTTAATAGTTAGACCCAAGGTGGTAAATAGAGGTTTGGTCTTGTCAATTTGTACCACCTGCACTTTAGAAAATGTCAAGCACCTGAAGCTAAGCACATTTGGGTACAGCCAGTAGCTGGGTGAGAGTCCATCTAGGAACAATTTCAGCTGATCATGGAAGAGGTTGTAATAAAATAACAAAGCTTCCACAACGGAAAAGAGTTGGGGACCGTCCCCGTATAATGTCCAATGGACAAAAAATGCAAAAAAGGAAAAATCGTGATTAAAATACTTTTTACAGCAATTGACCCTTGTGAATTACGAAGATGGCGTTTTACAGTAACAAATTGGAAGGCGAAAATGATGTGGCAGGAGATGACATCGTAACTGGCAGATGAATGTGACGTCATCAGAAGGAACCAGAAGTGATGTAACGGTGGAAGTGATGTCATCTTCAGGAGACTGGATATGACATCATTGCGATGGAGGTGGAAATTACATCATCAGTGGGAGCCGGATAAGGAAGTGACGTTTGGTGGCCATCTTTGGAGATATGTTATTTTTCTTCTTTTGGTCTAACAAAAAAGAGAGAGAGGTGTTAATACCGCAAATCAACCCCTTGTCTCACAATATTTCATCAACAAGGGGTTGTTAACTGCCTCCTAAGGACACTTGTGTGACAAGGTCTTGGTGAGGCCAGCAGGACCCACAGTGCAGTGACAGGGACACTGTGCTGTAAATATGGTGTAGTTCTTTGGATAAGATGTAAAACCAAGGTCTTGACTCTCTGGCTAAATTGCTCATCACGTCCCTGTCCATTCTGGACTCCTAATCATACACTGTTTCTAATTGGCTATCTCTATCAGCCCTTCAACACCTAATAGTTAAAGTGTTGTGCGTATACTGGCACAATAATGGCTGCTGTCGCATTATCCAGGTGGGTGCAAAGCAGTGGTTTCCCTTTGTCTATGTTAAGCATTGTGAGCAGCAAGAAAAGAGATATGTAAATATAAATTATTATTATTATTTTCTTTGTAATTTTAAGTTCTTCCTTATTTATTCACACTCCGGTGGTAGGATTATGTTAGATCTGAAGAACTGACAGGAGAGCACTCTCCCCCTGTAATAGATCAGTCTAAGCATTTGAGTGTAGATGGATAACAAATAACTACAGTTAAAAATATCCTGGTGCCTTCAAACCAATCAGCATGACTCTTTAAACTCTCAAAGTCCTCCTGGAGTAAAATTACTTTTTACTTATTTCACATGACTTCATTATTTTATTGTGTTGAGACAGGTTACAGCCATCTGAAAAAAATGGATTCAGACATATTAATTAATATTGTCATCGATGTGGGTGCTATAAAACATACTAGTGTGAAAATGGAGAATCACATACATCTGTAAGTGTTGATATTTATTCAGTGCAATGGCTAATTTTTGCTGCACTGCACAAGTGACTCATATCTTTTCCCCAAATGAATTTTACTGACTACAACCCTTATATAAAACATTTACACCTGCTGATTGCAAAGGCTACATGAAATGAGCCCAACTTCTTAGCCTATGGGCATTAGGACTGCAGATGGAATGACAAGATTTGACAATAAAGAGTGTGCACAAAAGAATGAAATCTGGCAGAGCATTTGTGAGTCAAGATGACAACCAGTGGAAAAGCTAAAACAAATATGTAATGAAAGTAACATTGTCATTTGCCCTATTGACTTTGAAAGATGATACATCATTCTTTATATATGAGGTGAGACACAAAAATTACCAGACTGGGCTTGGGGCTTTCCTGGAAAACCATCTGGATGTTGGCAAACATGAATCATACAACTATATCCCCTCCTACATGCCCTCTCAAACCACCGACTTTCTAGGTATATCTTGTGAATAGTCCAGTCAGTATTTGCACAACAATCACTACACGAGTTGCCGTTATAATGTTGGGTGAAAAAAATAGAACAGTGAATTAACATCTAATTTCTCACAAAATTGAACAAATCGGTCACAGAAACTTATGAAATGATAAAAACAGTGTACGGTGATAACAATTTGTTTTGTACACAAGTTTCTGAGTGGCACAAACTTTTCAAGGAAGGACAAGAAAATGTGAAAGACATTCAATGCCCAGGTCGCCCACGCTCATCTGGGACGGATGAAAACATCAAAACAGTGAATCAGACCGTTCGGAATGATTGTACTGGTTTTTCCGTAAAGCAATGTTTGACTGACAAAAACATTCCTGTCCTCGATCATCCTCCCTATTTGCCCGATATAGCTCCCTGTGATTTTTACTTGTTCCTGAAAATCAAAAGCGACCTGAAGGGAACATATTTACCTTCAATGGATGAAGTGAAGACAAAAACGACAAGCATATTGAAGTGCCTCAAGCAAGAAGACTTCCAGCACGGTTTCAATCAATAGAAGATATGTATGGAGTGGTGTAGAGATCAGGTGGGGGAGAATATAGAAGGTGACACTATTTAGAATGGTGTAATTCATCAATAAATATATATTTTTTACCAATCTGGTTATTTTTGTGTCTCACCTCATAAAGCCAGTCATGAAGAATATCACTCCAGCACTCTAGCCACTTAATGAGTTATAATTAATTTATATTGGTGGTATAAAAATATTAGTCTTATAAACAGAAAATTGAGCAATTGAATGAGTGTAGTTGAACTGAAATCTTTGACTTTCAGTGCATTTTCAGTTTTTGTAATTTGAACTTTACAGTTTACAGTACCTTGCCTTTTCTTTTCCTTTTCATCAAATGTTCAAGTAATTCAAAAGGCTAAATGTACTGTACATGCATTAGTATGGAATTCTCAATCATAAGTCCCCAGACCTGTCACTCGTTTGTCTCTTTAACTAAGAGTAGATTTAAAAAGAAATGGACTTTTGATCAACTGAAGAGAAAAGAAATTGCAGAATGAAGACCCCTCAAACAACCTCACAGCTGTCAATGACCGCTGAGCCATTAGTAGTCCATTTAGTATCCCCTGGTCAACCATTTCAATTATATAATGGCAGGCAAGTATGAAAAGCAAATAGCCTGCAGGAATAAAATAATTCGTAGAAAGTGCCTGTCGGAACACTACCCCTGGCGACAGCCATGCCAGGAACTTCTATCTAATAACACCAATCTGCCCATTGGCCTTCTGCGTTTCTTGCCCCTGGTACTTAAGTCACAGTGGGTGGTTTTCAAACACTGATTGATTAGTTTAAGCCTCAGATTTCCTCTATTGTTTTTCTTTTTTTTCACTTGAAAGACCATTATTCTCCCAAGTGCTCTGGACTGCTGTGAGAGCTGTTTTTTTTTTTTCTTTTTTTTAATCCATTCTTGTTTAACTCTGCAAAAGACAGACAAACTAAGATTTATTGCACTTATTTTGCAGTTTGAAAACAAGTACTGTATGTTCCTGGAATAATAAAATCACAAATGCTGCGTGAGCCTGATAAATGTAAGTGAGAAAGTTTCATCTGCAGTATGCTTTATCATTTATTTGCTTGTTTGAAAGCCTCACCAGTTCGTAAGCAGATGGTTCCACTTCCCTCATTTATTGAGAGTAAACATTTTAATGTTTAAAAAGCAATTTGGCATTGTGAAAAAACAAGAACCATGGGAGGACAGCTTTTTCAATGACTGCTCTCTCCATATTAGAAGGCTTTCTAGTTAGAATTAAGTTCAGTACTGCCATGGTTCCTCTCTGACCAGAATCAAATATTTTTCACAGAAGCAGACCTGAGCTTGTATTATGCTCTTCATTTTCAATTAACCATAGAATTAAATTAAGCAATGTTTATCATCATTTTAAGAATACTTTGAATGGGTTAAAAAGGAACTTACAATTCGGTTCAATTCAACTTATTTTTGTATAGTGCTCTTCATGGAGTACAGGCTCAGAATACGTGCACAAATTTACAACTGTAAAAATAAGTTGCTATACAGTACAACGTTAACATACATGAACACTTAAGGTGCTTGAATAAATTTAATCGAGCAATTTCAATTTGGCTAACATCAACAAATCTTTTAAACCAAAACTTCAGGGGCGACACTACTACTGCAGAAAATAAGCCCAGAAGGGGTTCCTGATCAGTTTTAACAGATAAAGTCATGCTCAAAGTCAGGCACACTTCTGATGACTTAAGCTAACTGACTGTCCACCTCCTCCTGGTCATTCTACCATATTATAAGTACAAGTCAGACAGTGTAAAAAGTATATTTAATCCATGCATCATTGATCCCAAGAGTTTCAATATCACTGGTGTCACTTCAAATGGATAGGAGTAGTAGCTTGCCAATGTAACAGTGGCACCATGTGCCAAAGGTAAATGCAGAAAAAGGAACTGCAGAGGGTAACTAACAGTTTGTCATAAAAACATGTCTGAAAATAATGCATATGATTAGTAAACTGAGTTGCAATATGAGTAGGCAATGAGCAAATCTAATCAGTGTTAGCTTGATTAAATGCTTAGATGGATATACAACCAGGCAGATTGTTCCCAGCTTTGACCTCCACAGATAAAAGGTTGACCTTTCACAGTATTATTTAACCTGAGAACATTTAGAATAGTGGCATTTGAGCATTGTAATGAACACTCCAGAACTGGCAACCAGATGTCAGTGTCAAATTGCAACATCAAGATGAATTCATATGATATACACAAAACATCTGTATTGAGTGAAGAAATATCCTGCCCACTAATGCAAGGGATGACTTTACAATAGCAAAACTAAATGACCTTTCTACTGCCCTGACAGAAAGGAAAAAAGAAATATAAGAAGGAATATTACCTAAAATCAGAGATGTGATGTATCCATCTGTTTCCTACATAACCTGGAATTTGAAGACTCCATCCATCCATCCATCCATCCATCCATCCATCCTCTTCCACTTATCCGAGGTTGGGTCGCGGGGGCAGCAGCTTGAGCAGAGATACCCAGACTTCCCTCTCCCTGGCCACTTCTTCTAGCTCTTCCGGGGGAATACTGATGTGTTCCCAGACCAACCAGGAGACATAGTCCCTCCAGCGTGTCCTGGGTCTTCCCCGGGGCCTCCTCCCGGTTGGACGTGCCTGGAACACCTCGCCAGGGAGGCGTCCAGGAGGCATCCTGATCAGATGCCCAAGCCACCTCATCTGACTCCTCTCGATGCGGAGGAGCAGCGGATCTACTCTGAGCCCCTCCCGGATGACTGAGCTTCTCACCCTATCTTTAAGGGAAAGCCCAGACACCCTGTGGAGGAAACTCATTTCAGCTGCTTGTATTCGCAATCTCATTCTTTCGGTCACTACCCATAGCTCATGACCATAGGTGAGGGTAGGAACTAGATCGACTGGTAAATTGAGAGCTTTGCCTTATGGCTCAGCTCCTTTTTCACCACGACAGACCGTTGCAGAGCCCATTCTTCCCTCACTCGTGAACAAGACCCCAAGATACTTGAAGTCCTCCACTTGGGGCAGGATCTCGCTCCCAACCCTGAGAGGGCACTCCACCCTTTTCTGGCTGAGGACCATGGTCTCGGATTTGGAGGTGCTGATTCCCATCCCAGCCGCTTCACACTCAGCTGCAAACCGATTCAGAGAGAGCTGAAGATCACGGCCTGATGAAGCAAACAGGACAACATCATCTGCAAAAAGCAGTGACCAATCCTGAGTCCACCAAACCGGACCCCCTCAACACCCTGGCTGCGCCTAGAAATTCTGTCCATAAAAGTTATGAACAGAATTGGTGACAAAGGGCAGCCCTGGCAGAGTCCAACTCTCACTGGAAACGGGTTTGACTTACTGCTGGCAATGCGGACCAAGCTCTGACACCGGTTGTACAGGGACCGAACAGCCCTTATCAGGGGGTTCGGTACCCCATACTCCTGGAGCACCCCCCAGAGGATTCCCTGAGGGACACGGTCGAACGCCTTTTCCAAGTCCACAAGAGACATGTAGACTGGTTGGGCAAACTCCCATGCACCCTCCAGGACCCTGCTAAGGGTGTAGAGCTGGTCCACTGTTCCACGACCAGGACAAAAACCACACTGTTCCTCCTGATTCCGAGATTTGACTATCCGACGGACCCTCCTCTCCAGATCCCCCGAATAGACTTTTCCAGGGAGGCTGAGGAGTGTGATCCCTCTGTAGTTGGAACACACCTTCCAGTCCCCTTTATTAAAGAAGGGGACCACCACCCCGGTCTTCCAATTCAGAGGCACTGTCCCTGATGTCCATGCAATGTTACAGAGACATGTCAGCCAAGACAGTCTTACAACATCCAGTGCCTTGTGGAACTCTTAGCGTATCTCATCCACCCCCGGGGCCCTGCCACCAAGGAGTTTTTTAACCACCTTGATGACCTCAGTCCCAGAGATGGGGGAGCCCACCTCCGAGTACCCAGGCTCTGCTTCCTCATTGGAAGGCATGTTAGTGGGATTGAGGAGGTCTTCAAAGTACTCCCCCCACCGACCCACAACATCCCGAGCCGAGGTCAGCAGCGCACCATCCCCACCATATACAGTGTTGACACTGCACTGCTTCCCCCACCTGAGACGCCGGATGGTGGACCAGAATCTCCTCGAAACCATCCGAAAATTGTTCTCCATGGCCTCCCCAAACTCCTCCCACGCCCGAGTTTTTGCCTCAGCAACCACTGAAGCCGCATTCTGCTTGACCTGCTGGTACCTATCAGCTGCCTCCAGAGTCCCCGGTAGGACTCCTTCTTCAGCTTGATGGCATCCCTCACCGCCGGTGTCCACCAACGGGTTCGGAGATTGCCGACACGACAGGCACCTCCCACCTTACGGCCACAGTTCTGGTCAGCCACCTCAAAAACAGAGGCACGGAACATGGCCCATTCAGACTCAATGTCCCCCACCTCCCTCGGGACATGGTCGAAGTTCTGCCGGAGGTGTGAGTTCAAGTTACTTCTGACAGGGGACTCTGCTTGATGTTCCCAGCAGACCTTCACACCACATTTGGGCCTACCAGGCCTGACCGGCATCCTCCCCCACCATTGAAGCCTACTCTCCACCAGGTGGTGATCAGTTGACAGCTCCGCCCCTCTCTTCACCTGAGTATCCAAGACATGTGGCCACAAGTCTGACGACACGACCACAAAGTCGATCATCAAAATGAGTCCTAGGGTGTCCTGGTGCCAAGTGCACATATGAACACCCCTATGCTTGAACGTGGTGTTAGTTATGGACAATCCGTCACAAACACAGAAGTCCAGTAACAAAACACCGCTCAGGTTCAGATCGGGGGGGTCATTCCTCCCAATCATGCCCTTCCAGGTCTCACTGTCATTGCTCACGTGAGCATTGAAGTCTCCCAGCAGTATAAAGGAGTCCCCAGAAGGTATGCCCTCTAGCACCCCTTCCTGGGACTCCAAAAAGGGTGGGTACTCCAAACTGCCATTCCATGCACAAACAACAGTTAGGACCCATCCCCCCACCCGAAGGCGTGGTTCTAGCCGGAACCTCTCGACCTCGCGCACTAGCTCAGTCTCCTTCCCCTTCAGAGAGGTGACATTCCATGTTCCAAGAGCCAGCTTCTGTAGCCGAGGATCGGACCACCAAGGTCCCCGCCTTCGGCCACCACCCAACTCACACTGCACCCAACCACCTTGGCCCCTCCTATAGGTGGTGAGCCCATGGGAAGGGGGACCCATGTTGTCTCTTCGGGCTGTGCCCGGCTGAGCCCCATGGGTGCAGGCCCAGCCACCAGGCGCTCGCCATTGAGCCCCACCTCCAGGCCTGACTCCAGAGGGGGGCCCCGGTGACCCGTGTCCTGGTGAGGGAAAACGTCGTCCAAGGTTTTTGTTCTTCATAGGAGGTTTGATTGAACCGCTCTTTGTCTCATCCTTCACCTAGGACCAGTTTGCCTTGGGTGACCCTACCAGGGGCATAAAGCTCCGGACAACAGAGCTCCTAGGATCACTGGGACACGCAAACCCCTCCGAGGAGGAGAATTTGAAGACTCAAGATAAAGAATGTATGACCTGCAGCCAGCCTGCTATCATTAGCCCCAATACCAACACCTTGCAGTATTTAGACTTGTGAGAAAGAAGTTATAGCCTTGAGAAAACCATCATGTTAAAAGCTATTTAATTTGTGGCCACTGAACATCTAAAGATTTTTTTTTCCAGATTCAGAAATCACGTCTGTGCTGTGAACTGCAATCACTGTCATGTTCATGTAGATGTCATATTATTCTGCTGGAAGTACTCTTCTCCAAATAGAGTATCTGTGGCCTTTCTATTGTTGAACAGCTTTGACCATTCTTGTTGTAAACACCCAGATATTATGACATTTATGAGAAAACAGAGCCGCCCAACAGCACTGAAGAGATGCCATTTGCCAACCACCTCTGGTAATCTTCTAGCAATAAGTGTTCAAGAGCAAGTGTAAAAGCAAAACTAAGAAGGAGTCTTTCACAAAGACTGAAAATAGGATTGGAAAACAGAAGAATGGTTGTGGCAGACAATGGTTGTGAGTTGATTTTAAGGTAGAGAGGTTAAAGGTAATTGTAGTTGAAGAAAGGTTGCGAAGAGTTGTTCACCAAAATTCTATTATTTTATCAGAGCCAAAACATTATGATGATAACTGAGTCGAGACAAAAGAGCTACTTGTCAAAACCAGAGTGTCAAAATCAAGATTACCTAACCACGTTTGTTAACTGAGCAAAGCAGGAGAAGGACAAAGAAGCTCTTGCACTGCATTGTAACTTATCAGCGAATGTTCGTGACATAAGTCAGGCAGAAGTAGGGCCATAGGGACAAGGCAAAAGCTCCTGGCCACCATTTATCTGCAAGTTGGCAAGATATTGCACTTACATTTTAAGCAAGAAAAGATTCAAATCTTTCTCAGCAAAACAAAGAAACAAACAACCAAAAAAAAAAAATGCAATTCAAAGTTATATATAACAACAAACCTTTAAAATTATGTTTTCCAAATAAAAAATCCATAAATGACCAAAATAGGTTTTTCTAATTCTTATCACCAGAAAATAATTGATGCTCTAGATGGATGTTGAAGGGTGCAAACAGTACCAGGAGATGAAAAATACAAAAGAGACTCACAAAGTCCTAGTCAAAAATAGGCTCAGAGAAGTAAATAATATAACTGAACTGATCATCAAAGCAAAAACTCAAAACAAAAATCGAAATAAATTTTGACACTGCAGAAACATCCTTACACTGTTTTCTTTACCTCTAATGAATCAATTTTTCCATTTTTGGTTTTCTTTTTCAGAAATTTATGTGATGATAAGTTGCTCTGTGCTGCTAGGTAATAGGCAGAATGTGATGACAAGGTGTGATACATCATCTCCACATCAAATACTGACAGCAGGCATAACAGCAATAAACAAGAGGGCCTCAGCCATTACAAATTATATAAATATTAAACAATATTAAGAACTCTTCAAAAAATGGGATATAGAACATTCTGAGGTACGATAACCTCACAGGTCTCCTGTACGACTCTCATAAAGAAGGTTTGTTTCTCCCCCACAGGACCACCTGTCAATGGATGTGCGTTTATTTATTGCACCTTTCTCTAGAGAAGGCAGCATGTGATAATCCAAGGAAGGCAGCTTTTTCTAAGGCACATTAACCACTGTCTCCGACACTAAAAATCAAATCACAAATTTATTTAGATTATGCCCATTTATTTAGTGTCATGACCATTGCAATGTTTACTCCAACAAGATTTTAACAATGTCTCAAGTTTTATGCATTGAATTGCAGCCACATGATTGGCTGTTTGGAGAAGCAGACTATTGTCATTAAAGAGCAGATGCACCTAATAAAGTGGACACTGTGCGATCCAACAGATGGTAAATAGTAGTTCTCGCAATTATCTATCCATTATCCAACCCGCTATATCCTAACTACAGGGTCACGGAGGTCTGCTGGAGCCAATCCCAGGAAACAAACCCCAGGCAGAGCGCCAGCCCACTGCAGGGTACAAACACACTAGGGACAATTTAGGATCGCCAATGCACCTAACCTGCATGTCTTTGGACTGTGGGAGGAAACCCACGCAGAAAGGGGAGAACATGCAAACTCCATGCAGGGAGGACCCAGGAAACGAACCCAGGTCTCCTAACTGCGAGGCAGCAGTGATACCCACTGCACCACCGTGCTGCCCTCTCACAATTATTCTCTTATTAATTAAAAATACAAAGCATTACCACAAAGACATAAAAAAATGAGAGAGAGTCCAAGTTTAAGTTCAGTTTTCAGTTTATTGTCATTTGCACATGCGCATGTCTCCCACCCACTACAGACAAGGTTGGTAATCAGTTCCAACATTCAGCTTAAATGTGATCATTGTCTACACAAGCACTTGGCCAAGGTATGTGGAAGATTATCTGTGCCAAAATTAAATGCCATCTAACGTATTAATTTCTTTGCCATGCAATGCATTTGTATGTGGTGTGTTAATTTTGGCATAGTTTTATTGAGTCATGATTAAAAACATATCAGCCAAATGACTGATTGCTTTTCACTGTGGAACAAAATTTTGATGGTAGTTTAAATTGCAATAGAAAGTGTACTGCATATTAATACATATCCATAGATGAAGTGTCATAATTAAATGCAAAACAAATGTATTGCATTTTGCTTAGTGGTTGCTTCAAGTGTATTGCACTTCAATTCAAGACCATGCATTGATCATGCCATAACTTAATGTAATCAAATGACAAATCAGTTTTAAAAGCTGGGGCAAGGGGTGTCAACAGTTATGGTAAGAAGGTTTCAATTATGTGTGTGTTCACCCAGGGCTAAAGGTGGTAAGTTGGTGGATCTGTTTCTTAGCGAACATGTGGTAGCTGGCGATATAAATGAAAATACAAATAAAAGCACTTGGTACAATGTTACAATATTTGTCATGCATAAGTGTCCTCATTGCAGTGGCTCATCTCACTTCCAGGTTCAATGCCTGGGTCTGCTGAGCTAACCTGGACTGTCACACCTGTTAACAATGGGTTAATACTAACCATTTGGAAGGGTGCTTGCATAATTTTGGCCACATAGTGTATATTTATAATGTTTTGAATTAATTATTTTCTCTGCACCTGCATACTTCTCTCTGTAACCCCAGTATGTTAGAGCTGCCAACCAAATACTCCTCTTCTTTAGGTGATTCAAAGATTCTGTCATTCACTTGACATTTTTATGTGACATGTTTGAAAACAAGTGTTACAGGAAAAAAGATTAAGGATGCTGTTAAAAATGACATTGAAAGAAGAGGTCAAAATCACTAAACTAACTGATGGTTTGTCACTCCTGGGGTATTGTAGAGTACTTCAGTACAACTAATGCTAATGATATGTTTGACATGACAATGGCCAGTCAATGGTCAGGAAGCACTTCTTTTCATGTTACTATATAGCATTATAAGAGCATAATAAAGTGCATTTTATAATATCAGAGCATGGAACACTAAAATATATGTTTGTGTTGTTAAACCTGTACAACAGCATAGTACAAATGAGATCTAGTCCATCCTAAAGTCTTCCTGTGACACTTATTCTTCTCACTAAACACAATTCTACATCATAAGCAGGTTAGGGCTCTGCTTGCAGCATTGGGCACACCGTCAAAAAGTAATGCACCATATTTTATGTTTATTAAAACTTACTTATGTTCATCCATTTATAGGAATTACGCCTGCTCTATCCAGTCTGCTCCATTCCCAGCATGAAAGGAATCCATCCTAGTTTTCTGAAAAAATAATAGTGCCTGATTACATCTCATCTTTACAAAATATGCATATCTAATGTTGATAACACAAACCTTTCATTTAAATGTTTATAACACAGTTACCTTTATCAATCCTTCTTTCATGGGCCTTTCTGGTAAGAATTTTTTGTTTCACTTATATAATCTTTTTATTATGGTTTTAAATAGAAGTATAATACAATACACTTGTACAATATCATCCCATTCTTTCTTTTAAGTACTGTTTATAGACAACAATCATAACCACCCACCCCCAATAATAATAATTCAATTAGTGGAGATCAGAAGACTACGACTAAATGATTACACTGGGGCTGGCTATAATTTAGAAAAGCTAATATTTTGTAGAATACATGGGGTGATTGATCCCCACTGAGGTTTACTTTTGTCCTGTTTCACGTAATGTGGTACATCTCTAAGCCATTGTAAAGTAGAACAGGGCTTCTCAAACTCGGTCCTGGGGACCCACTGTCGCTGCAAGTTTTTGTTCCAACCAGCTTCTGTTTTTAATTTGACTCTTGGGCTAATTAAATGAACTGTTGTTTCCCAGATTCTGTCTTTTGTGAACAATACAGAAATTAAAAAACTAAGGTTTGTAAAATATATATATATGAATGCACCCCAAGGAGACGCGGTTGCTCCTCCAAAATCCCCGCTTAAACGATGATACAATGGGAAACAAATACAGTTTTTTTTTACCTCCTCTTTGCTCAATCAGCTGCTGGATTGCTGCTTCTGCCATGCCATGTGAGCTGCATCTCGAGTGGCACTTTAAACATTCAACACTAGAATTACCATAGCCTGTGCAAAAACTCATCGATCTGTCCCACCTTAAATCGCTTCTCACCTCTCCATTCTTTTGTCCTGTAAATGTGTGGATAAACAGCAAGCAGCCTGCTATCACATTCCCCCATCCCACACAGTTTTCTCAGCTCAAGTCTGTTTACCTGCGTGTCAGTTGCTTAGAGTTGTATAGAGTGAGAAGTCAAGCAAAATGACACCTTTAATAAATACTATATCGTTATTTGGAACACTTGTATTTCTGCAATGATCTATGTAAACACATCACTAAAACAGAAACGTTTTTCATATTTTAGTAATAATTGACAAAATGTAGACATGAAATGTATAATGTGTGAAACCTGAATTCCAAATATCAAAGAAACACTTTCACAAAAAGTACAAATATAACAGAACAAGTGCACTTCTATTCAAGAATATAACTGCAGAAAAAGAACCCACGTTAGCTCGAGACATTGACACGCATTTGTTACGATCGCTTCAGTGGCTCAATAGTATTTAGTTTTATTCTCTCAGCCGCGTTCACGATCCCAACACCGCCCCGCATTTGACACTGCTGTTTTCACATAGACGCGCTATAACAGAGGTCAACTCAGATCATGACAACAGTTCTACATCGGAGCAAGAATGCACTTTTGCCATCGCTGTACTTTGTATATATACATGGTGTGATAAATCACTCGAGAAAACAACTCAAAAAGTGTTGGGGAATTGCTCCGTATATTGCTTGAACAGCAAAGTTGGTCAAAATATATGAAAAAACATCCAAATATCAGACAATTGTGAGAGGTAAACTGGTGGTTTATATAGGGAACACAAAATGGCTGCAGGAAATGATGAATAGGGAAGTGACATCATCATTGAGGAACCGGAAGTGACATCATCATCCAGGGCCGGAAGTGACATCATCATTGAGGGACCGGAAGTGACATCATCATCAAGGGCCGGAAGTGACATTATCATCAAGGGACCGGAAGTGATGTCATCTCCAGGAGCCGGAAGTGAAGTGAATGATGAGGAGGTAGATGTTTCGTTTTCTGAATTATTGTTTGTATTGTGAATACGGTCAGTTGTCTTCTTTAGTTCTAAAAGGCCAGAGAGAGAGGCATTAGTACCATGAAACAAACCCCCATCGTTTGTTATTTCGCTCACCTTAGGACTTGTTGACTGCTTCCTAAGCGCGCGTGTGTGACATGACCCCCCCCTCAGCCCAGACCCATCGGGTCGGGCGGCCTGCACCGAGAGGTCGAAGGTTCGGGAGACAGCATCAGCATTGGCCTGAAGAGCACCTCGACGATAAGTGACATGAAATCTGAAAGGTTGTAATTTGAGAAACCACCTGGTGACACGAGGATTAGACTCACAATTTAGAGCCATCCACTGTAAAGCGGCATGGTCCTTAGTGAGAGTAAATTCACGTCCCAACAGATAATAACGAAGTTGAGTAACAGCCCACTTAATCGCCAAAGCTTCCCGTTCCACCGCTGCATATCTGGTCTCCCTGTCCAACAGTTTCCGGCTCAGGAATAACACGGGGTGTTTAGCACCATTGATGCATTGGCTCAACACAGCACCCAATCCCGTGTCCGATGCATCGGTCTGGAGAATAAAAGGATAAGAGAAGTTAGGAGACTTTAATACAGGTGCTGACGTCAGGGCCGATTTTAAGTCCTAAAATGCAGCCTCAGTATTGTCATCCCATACCACCTTTAAAGGAGCACTTTTCTTTGTAAGATTAGTAAGAGGCATAGCTCTCTCAGAAAATCGAGGAACAAAACGACGACAGTAACTCGCTAACCCTAAGAAAGCTTGTACTTGCCTCTTTGTTATCGGACGAGGCCATTTGACAATGGCATCAATCTTCGAACACTGTGGTTGAACCGTTCCCCCACCCACCAGGTAGCCTAAATATTTAGCCTCGTTTAAGCCAAAGAAACATTTCTTTGGGTTAATCCGTAAGCCTGCTTGTGCTGATGTGGAGAGAACAGCCAACACATGCTGTATATGTTCGTTCCATGTGCTGGAATAGATGACTATGTCATCCAAATAGGCAGCACTATAGGAATTGTGGGGTCTTAGCAGTATATCCACCAGACGTTGAAAAGTTGCTGGAGCCCCGTGCAATCCAAATGGAAGGACCTTATACTGCCAGTGTCCACTAGGGGTACTAAAAGCGTTTTTTTCTTTAGCAGAGGCCGTTAAGGGAATTTGCCAGTACCCTTTTGTCATATCTAAAGTAGTTAAAAACTGTGCATTACCCAAACGCTCGAGGAGATCATCAACTCTAGGCATAGGGTAAGCATCAAATTTAGAGACCTGATTGAGTTGCCAGAAATCATTACAAAATCTCCACGACCCATCAGGTTTAGGAACCAAGACGATTGGGCTGGACCAAGGACTGTAGCTCTCTTCAATAATATCCATTTCCAGCATTCATCTGACTTCCAACTTTACTTCAGTTTTCTTCGTCTCAGGAAGTCTGTATGGCCATTCTCTGACAATAACACCCGGGTCAGTAACTATGTCGTGTTCAATCAGCGTAGTGCGACCGGGTTGCTCACTCACGACTTCAGGAATGGAGAGAATAGCTTCCTCTAATTCCTGTCGCTGTTTCCAAGACAAATTAGCACCAAAATTAAGTGGTTGATAAGTAGCGAAAAGAGAGCGTGGCTGACCGGAGTTAGGTTCCTCATCTCTTTCTTTCCACGGTTTCAGCAGATTTATGTGATAAACACGCTCGCTCGGTTCGCGATTCGGTTGTCTAACCAAATAGTCAACGAGCCCTTTTCGCTCAATGATCTCGTAAGGTCCTTGCCAATGTGCTAATAATTTAGAATGAGAAGTCGGAATGAGCACCATTACACGATCACCCGGACGAAATTCCCGGATGGTGGTGTTACGATTATAATATCGCGACTGCTCTGCTTGAGCCTTTTCCATATGTTCTTTTAAGATAGGCCTGATTCTGTTTAAACAGTCGTGTAATTGCGCAATGTATTCCAACACATTAGAGGATGGGAGAACCTCCTCCTCCCAGCCTTCTTTTAGCATATCCAATAACCCGCGTGGTTGTCTTCCATAAAGGAGTTCAAAAGGAGAAAAGCCCGTGGAGGTTTGAGGAACTTCCCGATAAGCAGAGAGCACGAGTGGAAGTAATTGATCCCAATTTCTCCCATCTGTGTTAACTACTTTTCTCAACATCTGCTTAAGAGTCTGATTAAAATGTTCAACCAGACCATCAGTTTGCGGGTGATAAACTGACATTTTCAGATGTTTTATATTCAGTAACTTTGCAACCTCCCTGAACGTCTCTGAAGTGAAGGGAGTTCCTTGGTCAGTTAAAACCTCTTTGGGAATCCCCACACGTGCGAATATACCTACTAGTTCCCGTGCGATATTTTTAGATGTGGCTGAAAGCAATAGGACAGCTTTAGGAAATCGCGTGGCATAATCTACTAAAACAAGAATACATTTATGACCTCACAGTGAAGATTCAATGGGTCCTACGAGATCAATACCCACTCTTTCAAAGGGAATATCAATAAGGGGAAGAGGAATAAGAGGAGCACGGTCCCTTCTAGGAATCTGACGAATCTAGCACTCCGGACAAGAAGTACAGAAACGTCG
>JANRMT010062856.1:29358827-29370557 GCA_026402145.1 Polypterus bichir lapradei
TAAGGAATGAGCCTGCCAAATTTCAGCTTTCTACCTACACGGGAAGTTGGAGAATTAGTGATGAGTCAGTCAGTCAGTCAGTCAGTCAGTCAGTCAGTGAGTGAGTGAGGGCTTTGCCTTTTATTATTATAGATCTATTTTATTTTCTGTTATATTTTCTTCTATTTGGTATTGTTATAATGTTAATAGATACCACATTGCTTTTATATTTGTTATACTTTGTCCTTTACCTAGAGTGATTGAAATAATAAGAGGGCATTAAGTGTGGGCAAAATTGCTGCTTTCTTGTCTACAAGGTTTATCAAGCCTACAAAGGGTGCTCCTAAATATTTAGAGCAGCTGAGGTAAAAGTAACACATAGTTTGGTTAGTAAGTGGCATATAACCAAAAAAGTTGCACTTTATGTCTGTCGCAAAGACATCCACATGTTTGTCAGTTCTGGAGATAGTGAGTCCCTATGTAGAGAACCCAATAGGGAATATTGTGGAGTGACTGGCAAGTAACACCACTCAAGACTTTGACTGGATAGGTTCGCTTTGTGTATATGTTTGTATCTGTGTGTGTGTGTTACTATTCAAGGGCATGAATAGATGAATCCAATAAACGTTCCTGGTAATATAATGTGTCAACATGTGAGTACAGTGTGGTTAAAAGTTAAAAGTACCCTTGAAAGATTCATGCAAATATTTTTAAACATATGCTGAATGAATTTGTACCAACCAACAGGACGGACTGGAATCAAATAGTATTCTTTTTTTTAACTTTTTGTGTGATTCCTCAAATGCCATATCGTCTTGAGAAGCACCCAAGATGCATTCTTAAAGTAGACATTGTTAATTTTATAACTCTTCATCTCTTTTGAAAGAGTTTAACCATGGCGGAAGCTATTAAGAGTGCCTGCACTGAAACACGTGTATTCTTCAAAGACAAACAATCTGAATTATAGTGTAATAGCACTTTCCCATCATCAGAAATGTGGGCCATAGGTCATCACAGAATTTTATCCTAGTAAATTGTGGAGTGCAAGGTGAAGAGAGAGGTGGCGAAGGCTAAAGAAAAGGTGTATGATGAGTTGTATGAGAGGTTGGACACTAAGGAGGGAGAAAGGAACCTGTACTGATTGGGTAGACAGAGGGACCAAGCTGGGAAAGATGTGCAGCAGGTTAGGGTGATAAAGGATAAAGATGGAAATGTACTCATAAGCGAGGAGAGTGTGTTGAGCAGATGGAAAGAGGCTGATGAATGAAGAGAACGAGAGAGAGAAGAGGTTGGATGATGTGGAGATAATGAATCAGGAAGTGCAACGGATTAGCAAGGAGGAAGTAAAGACAGCTATGAAGAGGATGAAAAATGGAAAGGCTGTTGGTCCAGATGACATACCTATGGAAGCGTGGAGGTGTTTAGGAGCAATGGCAGTGGAGTTTTTAACCAGATTGTTTAATGGAATCTTGGAAAGTGAGAGGATTCCTGAGGAGTGGAGAAGAAGTGTACTGGTGGTGATATTTAAGAATAAGGGGGATATGCAGGACTACACTAACTACAGGGGAATAAAATTGATGAGCCACAGTATGAAGATATGGGAAAGAGTAGTGGAAGCTAGGTTAAGAAGTGAGGTGATGATTAGTGAGCAGCAGTATGGTTCATGCCAAGAAAGAGCACCACAGATGCAATGTTTGCTCTGAGGATGTTGATGGAGAAGTTTAGAGAAGGCCAGAAGGAATTGCATTGCGTCTTTGTGGACCTGGAGAAAGCATATGACAGGGTGCCTCGAGAGGAGCTATGGTATTGTATGAGGAAGTCGGGAGTAGCAGAGAAGTACATAAGAGTTGTACAGGATATGTACAGTACGAGGGAAGTGTGACAGTGGTGAGGTCTGCGGTAGGAGCGATGGATGCATTCAAGTTGGAGGTGGGATTACATCAGGGATTGGCTCTGAGCCCTTTCTTATTTGCAATGGTGATGGACAGGCTGACAGACAAGATTAGACAAGGAGTCCCCATGGACTATGATGTTTGCTGATGACATTGTGATCTGTAGCGATAGTAGGAAGCAGGTTGAGGAGACCCTGGAGAGATGGAGATATGCTCTAGAGAGGAGAGGAATGAAGGTCAGTAGGAAGAAGACAGAATACATGTGTGTAAATGAAAGGGAGGTCAGTGGAATGGTGAGGATGCAGGGAGTAGAGTTGGCGAAGGTGGATGAGTTTAAATACTTGGGATCAATAGTACAGAGTAATGGGGATTGTGGAAGAGAGGTGAAGAAGAGGGTGCAGGCAGGGTGGAATGGGTGGAGAAGAGTATCAGGAGTAATTTGTGACAAACAGGAATCAGCAAGAGTGAAGGGGAAGGTCTACAGGATGGTAGTGATGGTAGGCAGAGTTAGAGATGCTAAGATTTGCATTGGGTGTGATGAGGATGGATAGGATTAGAAATTAGTACATTAGAGGGTCAGCTCAAGTTGGATGGTTGGGAGACAAAGTCAGAGAGGCGAGATTGCGTTGGTTTGGACATGTGCAGAGGAGAGATGCTGGGTATATTGGGAGAAGGATGCTAAGGATAGAGCTGCCAGGAAAGAGGAAAAGAGAAAGGCCTAAGCGAAGGTTTATGGATGTGGTGAGAGAGGACATGCAGGTGATGTGTATAACAGAACAAGATGCAGAGGACTGAAAGATATGGAAGAAGATGATCCGCTGTGGCAACTCCTAACGGGAACCGAAAGAAGAAGATATTGTGGAGTGCGAAAGTGTTCAGTCCCCTTGAAATTCATCATAATTTTCTGCTTGGCAAAGGATTTGTACACATATTTATCCATTTACTGTTTTATGTTGTAATAATGCATTTCCAAAGTCAAAATAAGCCATTTTCTGTAGATATTTAACTGAAGAAGAAAAACTCAAAAGATAGTGTTTGCACAAGTGTTCAAGTCCTACACATTAATACTTTGTCAAGAACCCTTTTGCTACAGTGACGCCTTAATTCTTTTGGGGTAAGACTGTATCAGTTTTGCACATTGTTCAGGAGTGATTCTTCCCCATTCTTCTTGACATAATTTACAGAGATCCTCTAGGTTGATGGGATTGTGCCATTTCAAATAGTGTCACAGATTCTCTATAGGGTTAAGATCAGGGCTTTGACTTGGCTATTCCAAAGCATTCACCTTTCTGATTTTGATCTATTCCAATGTCACTTTGGCCTTATTCTTAGGGGTCGTTTATACTTCACGCACAGAACTCATACGCTCACGTATCATGGCTGCCACACATTCACAGCATTCATTTGACGCGTCCTCTGAGCACATCCTCAGAAATTAATGCGATGTATTTATGAGTTGCAGTACCAGCAGAAAGTCGAGGGGCGCAGTGTGATAAAAGTTGGAATGTGACGTCAGAGTCTCTGTTTACTTTCTACATGTGACAGAAAGCTACTATGCGGATCGTATGAGATCGATGTGCGCGCTTTGATGTTTGATTAATGGTTCGGTGAAGCAAAATGTCGACATACAGATGCATTTGTGGTACTTTTATATTCAAGCGTCACTGTGAAAGGCAGCCAGGGCCCATGCCTGGCTGGGACGCCCCTGCAGCATATGATCAGGGGTAGCAAGGATGGGAGACCCAATACCTTCCCCTAGACACTAGACGGCAGCCTTCCTGGGTTGCAGCGGTGCCTCTTGCAGGGCTTCATGGGGGTTGGAGTTTGGTGCAGCCCTGTTGGGTTCCGCAGGCGCCAGCTGCTGGGAGCTGCTGGGCCCCTCTGGGCAGTTGTTTTGCCACACCGGAAAGTGCAGCTAGGTGTTGCAAATCAAGCACCTGGAGCACTTCGGGTGCCTGATAAAAGGAGACAGCGACCACTACTCAGGGGCCAAAATCGGGAGAAGGAGGACGAGGTTGCATGGGAGGAATGCTGGAGGAAGAGGAGTGTGTTTTACTTTGTGTGTTTGTGCTTGGAACTGTGTATAGCCTGTGGGACTCGGGGAAGATGTGCACCCACAGGTGAAGAAAAATAAATAGTTTATTTATTTTACGTGTGCCTCCGTGTCCAGTCTGTGTCGGGTCTGGCACCTATATAGCGCCTTTTCACAGTTGCATATTCCCGATTGTAATGACACAATATATTTTAAAAGTCTCACATACCGTCTTATTTTTGCACCTTCATAACAGCAACATAATGTACTACACTGTATTTGAGCCACGGAGAAAAAAAATTAAGGACATGGTGAAAAGGTGTATTTTGTGATTAAAGTGGAAATTTCAGCTTTAATCTTGAAATGTCCACTTTAACCTCATAGTTTACTTTATCATTAAAGCAGACCATTGTAAATTTCATCCCAGTTGTTAATCGCTATGAGCTTCAGGGGCTTCCTCCTGACCTGAGAGCAGTGGCAAGCAGCAATAAATCGCCACACAGAACACATTAAATGTATGATATTCCAGCTCCACATTAAATGTATGATATTCCAGCTCTCTGCACATTTAGAATTCTTAGATTTCTATTTGATATCACTTTCATGATGAAATGCATTAAAGTATGTATGTTACATTTTACAGAAAAATCGTTAATTTCGTTTAAATAATGAATACTGTTAATAATTATACACTTGGGGATGACACGGTGGCAGAGTGGTAGCGCTGCTGTTTTGCAGGGAGTCACATCGCTGGTATTCCCTGCCTGGAGTTTAGATGTTTTCCTGCTGTGTTATCAAAGTGTCCTCCAGTTTCCTTCTAGAGATATGCAGATTTGGTGACACTAAAATAATGCTAGTGTATGTTAGTGCTTGTGTTCATCTTGCAATGAGCTGATGCCCCATCTAGGGATTGTTTCTGCCTTTTGCCCAATGCTAGCTGGAATGGGCACATCCCTGTATTGATGGATTTAATCATTAAACATCCTTTTCAGAGATATTGCGGTAAGGTGCCATTAGAATTTAATGGTTGTTCCAGGCAATTCACAACACAGCGAAGCTGAATCTGTTCTCACCATGATAATAGTTCGCACTGCTACCTGGTGGATTCTTCCAGATTTACGTAAAGTATGCGTGCAAGTATAAACAGTAAAACACTTGTGTTGCATGAAGTATAAACCTGGCTTTAGGGTCATTGTCATGTTGAAAAATGAATCTTCTCCTGAGCCATAGGTTCACAGCAGTCTGGAAGAGACTGTGCAGTATTTTGTTAATCCATTGTCCTTTCAACTCTGACAATATTCCCAGTCCCAGCATATGAAAAGCAACCCCATAGCATGAGGCATCGGCAGTGTTAGTTTTACGTCACACATATGTCTTTGAAGTATCACCAAAATGTTCTATATTGGTCTCATCTGACCATCAAATCATCTCCCACATCTTCAATGGATCTTTCTCATGTTACTGTATGTAGCAAATGGCATATGTGCTTCTATGTGGACTGTCTTAAGGAATAGTTTCTTTCTTGCTGCCCTCCCACAGTTCCCTGTTTTATGGAGAGCATTTGAACTTGCAGACCCATGCACCTTCACTCCAGTTTCAGCCAAACAGCATTGCAGAGAGTGATGGTTGGATTTTTAGTAACTCTCTCACCAGTCTACATCTTGCTCTGATGTTTAGTTTTGAGAGACGGGCTGTTATAGTAAGAGTCTCGGTGCAAACTCTTTGATATTTTTGTAGCTATTCCCAGCCTTATGCATTTCAATGACTTTGTTTCTCACATTAGCAGAGTGATTCTTTGTCTTCATTTTTGCAGTGATTGTCCAGAGAGATATAAAGAACTCACAAGTAGTAACCAATTATGTTTAATTATGGTCAAATGACTGTCGCCTTTGTGTCATTTGTGATTAATTTCTCATTTGTGTAAACCTGAAGCTTACAAAGCACAGAGGTTTAAATATTTATGCAGATACCACCTTTTGAGTTTTTCTTCTTAAGTTAAATGTCTACAGAAAATGGCTTATTTTGACTTTAGAAACATATTGTTACAGCATAAAAGTTCACAGTAAAATACTAAATGGATGTACAAAACTTTTGTCATGGATAAAATTATGATGACTGAAGGGATTGAATACTTGAATACTTTTGCATTTTGACATTTTGAAAATTAAGAGTACAAAAATAATCACAGCCATATAAAAAGGCATGTTAATATGAGAGATCAAGTAGACTGTAAAAGTAAATGAAAGAAGTATTTTGGCACCAGTACACTTTACTGCAATGTAGTGAAAGACGCTGTCTAACATTTCTTCTCATGCTTCTTACAACTCCCCACCTCACAATTATGTTGTGCAATTATGACCATTTAACATTTCTAACAGAGTGTAGAAAACTAGCCCCGGACGCAGACAGACACAGACTCAGAATGTCCAAAATAACACATGTCTATTTCTAACAATGTCCTGCACCCAACACAGTACTCAAATCAGCACAGTACTCAGTCCTTCTGCCACCTCTACTCCTTTCCTCCCACCCGACTCTGGCTTCTGAATGGAGTGAGGTGGCCTCCTTTATACTGTACCAGGAAGTGCTCCAGGTGTCTCCTGATTAACATCTGGCAGCACTTCCTGGTTTGGCAGAAGTACTGCATAGGAACTCTGCTCCTCTCCTGGCAGCACTTCTGGGTGTGGCGGAAGTGCTGCATGCCAAGACTCTGGAGCTGTCCAGGCGCCTCCTGGTGCTGGCCCCAATGTAAACCAAGGGGGCTGCCTCTCGTGTTCCGGGGAAGGTACTCCTGGTGCCCATTCCCTCGGTCTTCTCTTCAAAAGGGCGTCCCATCCGGGCAAGATCCCCGGCTGTCCATCACAAGAAGTAAATTAAAAAAATGTTAAGAGTTACATGTAGAACTGCCATCTACCAGTGCACGGCTACATAGATCGAGACAATACAGGAAAATAATTTGCTGCTGCTGGGTTCCAAACAAGGGAATTTCACATTTTCTTGCTTCATTGACTCAGATATTCCACTGGCTAAGAAGACTAAGGCTGACAAGCGAAACTGCAGCAGTGGTTTCAGGCTGCTGTCTAAGCAACAACAACATGTGGGGTTGGGTGGACACTAAGAAGGACTAGCCCATGCTTTCCTTACTAATTCCCGTTAGGTTCCATTACTGGAATTACTGCAGTGAGTCTACTTTTATTAATTGTACTTTGAACTCTGCTTTACAATGCACAGGTGTAAGCTTTTCTGACCAAATGGTAGAGAGGTTCCATATATAATCAAGAGCACTGTCTTTCTTAAACTTCTTCACATAAAGCACAGATGATCAACTTGTTCTAAAGATTACAGACAGTTGCTACAGTATATTTTATTGTCTTCTGCAAAGTTAAAGACTGCACAGCTTGAAGGAAGTGCCGCAGACCTGCCAGGTAGAATGTTCAGTGCTTTTATACTATTTGAAATTGGAAAAAATCTAATTCTCAGTTAGAGGATCTGTGCAGAACTTTTTCAAAACCTGTCAGGATCTAATCAATAATATTTAGAATAAGCTCTTAAAGCACAGAGGAAATAGATTCTCTTCCCATTTCCTTTTTTTTTTCTTTTCCATTTATCTTTATCCGCCTATTAAACTCATCAATTTATGTATTTTGACCAGCTTTAAGCTTTACTCCATTGGCTATGCTCTCCTTCTCAGGGTCCGGGGTTGGGTTAGTTTGTTTTCAATCCTATTTTTTTGTAAAAATTGATCTATCTGTATAGAATGATTACAATAAAATCAATAAAATAAAAAAAAGAACGTTCAGTGCTGCTACTTGACGTATTCAACATCCTGGTTCAAACCCTGCCACTGTAACTATGTGCTGTGTGTACATTAATGAGGAAAAAAATTAATTTAAATAATTTTAGCAAATGGCTGCAATATAACAAAGAGTGAGAAATTGAAGGGGGTCTGAATACTTTCCGTACCCACTGTATTTCTCTGTTCTGCTCTGTCTACATTGGTTTGATTCTTGGCACTCCCATTTTCTTTCTGCATCTCCATAGACATGCAAGTTATTTTTAATTGCTGTTTTAATGCTGGGTTCAAGTGAGTGTATGAGAAAATAGGGTTGGTTTCTGCTCTGCACTCGAAATTTTAAAGATAGGTGCAGACTCTCTAATGATCCTGTGTTATATTATGTGCCTTTTAGAATCTTATACTGTGGTCCAGATCTGTATGACTGGGGTATGGTTTATTCAAGCTGCTATTCTTTGATGTCAATGGTCTTAAGTGTAGTCTGTAGTCTGTAAGAAAGCCCTGCCTATAATATTTGTAAATATTTTGAAGTACGACACAGCATCATAGAGAGCAGTTATTTTCATGTAACAATAAAAAAACAAACAAACTTTCTTTAACAATACATAAAATTCAGCACACTAAGAACAGCTCTAAATAGCAATTTATGTGTCAGACAGTAATAATTGTAAATGTGAACTTTACAGTTAATCTGCGCGGTTCAAAAACAAATCAGAATCTAATCTGTTATAATTATTTTACATTGCCTGCAATTAAAAATGCATTTAGAAGTCTATGAACACAGTGCACTCCAAGACTAGATAGTGAGCAGCTGCCAGCAGTCACTGGAGTGAACACTGTGCCTCTTGTGAGACTCTGAACAGGTGTCTGGGATTGAAGAAGAGCAATCACTGTGAATTTTAACCAATCACAGGACAGTGAGAGCTTACACATAATAGCCAGAATAAATAGAACACTTATCCCACTACACTGCAGGAGGCACATTTTCCTTGGAAACATTTATGCAGAATTTATAGCCCCTACTGAGAGGACAATAAATGACCCACTGGTGGAATGATAAATTTAGCTTCCTCCTAGAACTAATTAGTTCACTGAAATTAGGGCTCTTGTCCTGGGGTAAAGTGAATTTGTGCTGGCAGGCTACACAGGCCAGAGAAAAAGCTCTGTTTGCCATTAGTCAAATTTTGTGGGAATCAGTGGAACCTTCACATTGTCAAGTTCTATGTAACAGTGGCTCTTACATCTACTGTACATGTGTGAGTAGCTAAAGGGTCACTTCCAAAAAAAATTACAAAAAATCAACATTTCAGTTCTTGTGAATTTATCAGGTGCCGTAAATCCCACAGACTCAGAGAATTAAATTACTCTGACAGACTCAGAGGAATAAACCTCTGTCTTTTTTGCCAAGAAGACTGCATGGGGGACCTAATCCGGGTCTACAAAATGCTCAAAGGCATTGATAAAGTCCAGAAACATTCTTTTAGTTTAAGGGTGAATCACATACTAGAGGACATATTTAATTTGCGCGACTCGACTGAACAGCTGAATTCCGCAGTTCTATGACCCAGTCAAGAGCAACTGCAACAGGTAGCTAACATCATATATGTGGTCTTAACAAATGTAAACAATGAAAAAGTATATTCATTTATAAAGTAAGAAATTAGGCACAATTATAAAATAGTAATTTCAAAAAGACGCTGAATATTCTTGCAACAACCAAGAAAGATTGCTTGCCAAATAAATCTGTGCGGGAAATTAGAATTCTAAAAATTAGAATTTGCAGGAATTGCTTAATTTGTGTGGGATGCCCACAATTCCACACCAAATCTCAAGCCCGGTAACTCACAGTTTCCTTGTTTCACTTCCAGATGCCTTTTTACAGTATTGGCAGTGTAAACATTAATGGATATTAGAATGCTTTTAAAAGAGCTGAAGTCTTTGACAATTTAAAACAACAATAATTTTTTCTTTCCAGAGACACACAGTTAAGACCAATCCATCAGACTGGCATTATGTCTGGTGTGGCATCCGGCCGGGGCTGGAGCCCGGCCGGGACGCCCAGGAGGACCGGAGGAGGGCTTGTACCTCCTCCAGACCGCGAGGGGGCGACCACCCTGGTTATGTTGGGGGCCACGGGTAAAGGGCCGCCAGGCGGCACCCCGGTGCCTGTAGAAGTCTGGAGCCCAGCACTTCCGCCACACCAGGAAGTGCTGGGGGAAAGAAGACAGGGGACACCCGGAGGGCTTCCGGGTGCACAGTCGGCATTTCCGCCACACTGGGGCGTGTCTTCGGTGGAATGCCGGGAAGCAGCTGGAGCCCATCCGGGTTCCTATTTAAAGGGCCGCCTCCCTTCAGTCGAGGGCGGAAGTCGGGTGGAAGAGGATGGAGCTGGAGAGAGGACTGGAGGCGGCCAGGAAGGCACGAAGGACTGTGAGGCCTGGACATTGGGGAATTGGTGCTGGAGGCACTGGGGTTTGTGGTGCACGTGATAAATTGTAAATATTAGTGTAAATAAACAGTGTGTGGTGGAGCCAACGATGTCCGTCTGTCTGTGTCCGGGTCCGAGTTCACACTGGGAAGGCACATCTTTTGTAAGTCATGGAACCCGTGTTAGTGCAGGGGCCACTATTCTTTTATTTTTTTAATTAATTTTATAAAATATCTAATTGTTTAGGAACCAACAGAGATTATTAAGGGCATGTTCTAAAAAGTAGAAGTCTGTTTGGGAAGGTAAAGGTGCGATTTTATAAACAGTTACGTTCCAAATACAAGGAGAGAGTTCTTACAGGTTTTTTTCATCCTTAATAGATTTGTTACTGCAGCTTAAGGATGAGGAGTTTATCTTTATGGCCGGTGACTTCAGTTACATTAAAAATGTAATGCTAGAGAGGATTGGGCTGGAATCTCATCCCAGCTTGACCATTTGCTTACATTTAACTTCTGAAAAGGCCAACTTAGGGAATATCGAGAGGGTTTCACAACAAAACACACAAGTAGTGAAGAGTGAAGTGGTTGTCAGGCTGGATTACTACGGCCAGGTTAGATAAGACCTATTGTTTACATCACTAAAGAAATCTCATAGCTGACTGCTCTGTCTTTCCATCTTGATTCTTTGATCACAGTCTAGTATCTCTAAAACTATCTTTTCTTTTTCACACCTCTTTTAATTGTTATTGGCACTTCAAGAACAATAAGTGTTCAGATAACCTCAACATTACCACCGCTGGGCTGGCGCTATGCCTCTGGTTTCCTCTGCAGCATGGAGCCTTTGCCAGGAGACGATGCTGGACACTACCCCTGCCAAACATTGGAAGCACCACCCATACCAGGAGCAGGAAAAAATAAACAGGATGATTACAGATCATGGCTGACATTTGGTCCCAAGAAAGAGAGAGATGGAGCTCCTCTCATAGAAGCTAACTATACTGTACAGAGAGCAGTGTTATTTACATTCTATTCTATTACAAAGATCTTTTTTTTTTGGTTTATAATTAGGGAATCATTGGGTTGGCACCCCAACAATTTTTACGTCTCAGCCATTCGGTTAGTAATACACATTTCCTAAAAGTTTTTACATTTTTCTGAAAGTGATGTAGAAGGCTGAAAGTGGTGTGACATTTCAAAAATTATGATGAAAATGGTTTGTCAGCAGTATACTGAGAACGGCACTCAAAAATTTAAACCAGCAATGGCAGGCCTGGAGGCAGATATTTCACATTTTATTATTGTTATTACCAGGCTTATTTTAACTTCACCTGTTTGTTGTCTAGTACAAATCTTGTAATCGATATTTAACCCATTTCTTATTGTCCAAATGACTTGAAATTTTGCACATATACTCACTTCCAATGACAATACATGAACCAATAATCAGTTTCACTAATTGATCAATTAATCCATGATAATTAAGAAATGAAATTTTCAAATGAAGAATAGTTCAAGATTTCATCAACAGATGGTGCTAGTACCGGATAGAAATATTAAAGTAAGTGTTAAAATATTGATTACAAAATTATACTAAAACAAACCCAAGA
>JANRMT010062856.1:29375557-29438943 GCA_026402145.1 Polypterus bichir lapradei
CCCTGGACTTTATATCTGTGAGGCAACAGCAGTGACCCCAATGTCCTCATGTGTGACGGAGGTAAAGAATAGGGGTAACTATTGACTCTGACCTGAATTTTAAATCACATATTAATCAGATTAATAGGACAGCATTTTTTCACTTAAGAAATATAGCAAAAGTTAGACCTCTTGTAACATTGCAAGATGCTGAGAAATTAGTTTTTGTTTTCAGTCGGCTAGTTTACTGTGAACGCAGTCCTCTCAGGACAACCCAAAAATACATCAATTGATTGCAACTAGTGCAGAATGCAGCTGCTAGAATCTTAACTAAGAAAAGAAAATCTGAGCACATCTCTTCAGTTCTGATGTCACTACATTGGTTACCTGAATTAACTTTAAAATATTGCTTATGGTTTACAAAGCCTTAAATAATCTCGCTTCGTCCTATATTTCGGAATGTCTTTCACCTTACACTCCAAATCGTAACCTTAGATCTTCAAATGAGTGTCTGCTTAGAATTCCAAGAGCTAAACTTAAAAGAAGTGGTGAGGCGGCCTTCTGCTGTTATGCACCTAAAATCTGGAATAGCTTACCAATAGGAATTCGCCAGGCTAATACAGTGGAGCACTTTAAACAACTGCTAAAAACACATTAGTTTAACATGGCTTTCTTATAGCTTCAATTTAGTTTAATCCTGATACTCTTGTATATTCATTTAATTATCATTATCATTCATGGTGGCTCCAAAATCCGTACTAAGCCCTATTTTCTGTTCTGTTCTTTTTCCAGTTTTCTGGGGTGGTGATCTGCATCACCACCACCTAATCAAAGCACCGTGATGTCTCTACTTTGATGGATTAAAGGCCAGAAGTCCACATGACCATCATCATCAAGTTCTTCCATGTGAACCCTGAATGCCATGAGGACTGATTGAGGTCATTTATGTTAGGTAGAATGTCTAGAGGGGGCTGGGTGGTCTCGTGGCCTTGAAACCCCTGCAGATTTTTTTTTTTCTCCAGCCGTCTGTTTTTTTTTTTTCTGTCCTCCCTGGCCATCGGACCTTACTTTTATTCTATGTTAATTAATGTTCCCTAATTTATTTTCTGATATATTTTGTCTTTTTCTCTCTCTTCATCCTGTAAAACACTTTGAGCTACGTCATTTGTATGAAAATGTGCTATATAAATAAATGTTCTTGTTGTTGTGTATTCATTCATATAATCAATCATTACTGCAAAATGCTAAAATGCATCATCAGCAAAGATAGCCAGTTTGTTTTAGGTAGCATTTCACTTTGATAACTTTCATTTCAAGTATTGGCAGCCTTTCACTCAGGATTTTTATGGAGTGCTATAATTCTTAAGCTCTTTGCTTTTGAATTTTAGTTCTTCACAGCTCTCTGCAATCTAAAGTCATTAAGAAATTCCCATCACAGCAGTGACTTGCATCAGGTCTAATATTCTTAATTAAAAGCACTAGTAATGTGCTGGGACAAATTAACTTTATGTTTAGGATAGCAATGCTTTGTGTAATGGGGGACTTACAATGAATCTCGGTGCTTGTGCACTGAAAACCAAAGCTAGAGTAAATCTCTGCCTCTCAATAATGTCCTTATTCACAAATCTATCTTTATGCATGTGCTTTCTGCTTCCCTTTGGACTTCTTCACTGCTCAGAATCTATAGCAGCTGATAACCTTTTTCAAGTTACTATCCATGCCACATAATCCCATTTTTAAAACTACAATATTGGCTTTTATGAATACCATCTTTTTGAAAACAATGGTCAGGTGAAAGCAACTCTATTTTATTTTGTGTTTAAAATAATTTTATTTTAATCTGTTTTACTAATTTTAATTTCCAGTTGGTCTTCAGCTTTTTGATTGCCTTTACTGCCTCCTCAAGTGTAATTCCATCTTCTGTTTCATTGACTATCTTTCTTCCATTTAGTGTATTAAATGTATGCTTTTATACACATTTTGTATCTGTGAAGAAATCCCTTACATGCTCCATCTATCTATATTTTATTGCCTGTATATCTGTCAGAGCATTACCATCTTTATCATTAATTACTCTTAATGTAACTCAAAACTTTCCTTTTAATTGTTTAATCGTTAGCATACGTTTCCTTTTTATTCTATTTGCACCTATACATTGATCAAAATGTAAAGCCTAAAACTGGAGAACAACAAGAGTACTAGGATAGACAATATACCAGCAGCACTGATTAAGGCAGGAGGAAAAAGTGTAGTCAAAAAAATTACAAAAAATATTTGTGGAAATTTGTGAGACAGACAAATTACTGGTGTAAGTCAATTATGGTGATGTTAACAAAGAAGGGTGATGTGTAAATTACTGGTCAGTAGCATTGCTGCCACACATGAGCAAAATTGTTTTGAATGTCCTTCAAGATATGATTGCGGATAGACTTGGAGGATGGGCATTTAAGTGAGCAACTGGCCAGCTTTAGGAAAGACAAGAGTACAATCCAAAAGATCTTGGTGTTAAGATCGTTAGCAGAAAATGCTAAATCTTTACAAAACATTTACCATTGCCTTGCGAATGTGAAGAAAGCATTTGATTCAGCTTTCCATGAAAGGTTGTGGGTAACGGTGGAAAGCATGGCAGTACAAACACAAGCTGCCTGGAGCATTTTCAAGAGCAGCTAACATTGTTAGATAAAACCAGTTTTTTCATGAACAAAGATAAGACAAAGGTAGCGGTGATGGGAAATAATACGGCAGATACAGATTTGGATGGAGAGAAACTAGAATGTGTAGAAAAATTTGTTGAGTTACCTGTAAACGACAAATTTCTTACAGAAACCTTAAAAATATCTGTCCCTCTATCCTTTCTGGATCCATTTCTGATCTTTTACTGTCTTCACCTATTCCATCAACACTAGATTATTGTCCACTATAACTCAGCCCTTCATTCAGCATTAGATAAAACAGCTCCTTTAAAACATAAGGAGGTTTCCTTTAAACGTTCAGCTCCCTGGTATAATTCAGAATTGCGATCTATGAAAGCAGCTGGCCGACGCCTTGAGAGAATGTCACGTAAGACTGGCCTCACCGTGCACATCCAGGCTTTCTCTGACCACCAAAGAGCTTACAGAGAAGCACTAACTGCTGCTAAGAAAACCCACTATGGCAGAATAATAGAAAGTGGCCACGATAATCAAAGGGTTTTGTTTTCTGTAGTTAATAAACTACTCAAACCTACATCTGGCCAAACTACCTCTTCTACTGAAGTCTGTGAGGATTTCCTCCACTTTTTCCGTAACAAAATTAAAGATCTAAATAATTCAACTAATATAAATACATCATCTGCTTATATCTCTCCCTGTTCTCCCACTCCATCCAGCTCCTTCTCTAAGTTCTCACCAGTCACATCTGCTTTTGTTAATGACCTGCTTTTTAAGATGAGACCGACTACTTGGTTTCTGGACTCATCCCCAGCACACTACTTAAATCCTGCCTTCATGCCATAATCCCGACTGTTACAACAATAATAAACTCATCCCTTGACACTGGCTCTGTGCCACTCACTTTTAAAATCACTTCTGTAACCCCAATGTTAAAAAAGTCTGGTCTTGATGCTGACAATCTTAACAATTTTTCGGCCTATTTCCCACTTACCTTTCCTGTCAAAAGCTCTTGAGCATATTGTAGCCTCCCAGCTCACCAATTACTTAACCACTAATAATTTGTTGGAACCCTTTCAGTCTGGTTTCATGGAGCAGCACAGCTGTGAAACTGCTCTGCTACGGGTAACCAATGATTTGCTTTCTGCAGCAGACTCTGGACAAACCAGCATATTAATTCTGTTAGACCTCAGTGCAGCATTTGACACTGTCAGACATGACATTCTACAGTCCAGAATGGAGAACATGCTGGGTATCTCTGGCACTGCCCTCCAGTGGTTTAAGTCCTATCTGACTGATAGGCAAGAGTTTGTTAGTCTTGGCAACAGCAGATCCAGCTCGGCATTAGTCACAAAAGGAGTTCCTCAGGGCTCTGTCCTCGGCCCTCTTCTCCTTTGTATTTATATGTTTCCCCTTGGCCATATTATTCGTAGCTATGGACTGGGCTATCATTTTTATGCAGATGATACTCAACTCTACTTCAATGTTAAAAGTGGAACTTCATCAGAGCTTTCTCAGCTCACAACCTGCCTTAGTGAAATTAAAACCTGGATGGAGCAGAACTCTTTAAAATTAAATTGCAACAAAACTGAACTCCTGCAAATTGGGACTAAAATGCAACTTAATAAAATGAGCTCCTTCCCAGTCCATCTTGGCGGTGATCTCATCAGACCTGCCTCTACTGCAAAGAATCTTGGTGTCATTTTTGATTCCTCCCTTTCTTACTCCGCCCATATAAATCACATTAAGAAACTTTCTTATTTTCACCTCCGTAACATATCCTGTGTTCGCTCCTTCCTCTCCTTTTCTAATGCCGAGAAACTTGTCCATGCTTTTATCACATCCCGCATAGATTATTGTAACTCGCTGCTGGCAGGTGCCCCTTCTAATCTTATATCACAGCTCCAGCTTATTCAAAACTCAGCTGCAAGAGTCCTTACTCGAACCAGAAGCAGCGAGCACATCACACCCATCCTGCTCCGTCTTCACTGGCTACCTACAAAGCCTTAAATAACCTCGCGCCAAACTACATCAGTGACCTTCTCCATAACTATGTGCCTGCCCGCCCACTAAGGTCCTCTGATTCTGGCAATCTTGTTGTACCCCACACTAATCTACACTCCATGGGTGACAGGGCCTTCAGCTGTATAGCGCCCAGACTCTGGAATGACCTACCGAAATTAATCAGATCAGCTGACTCCATGAATTCTTTTAAAAAACAACTCAAAATTCATCTGTTCAGGAAGGTTTTTAGCTCTACTTGACTTTATTACCCTTCTTTCAGTTTACCTCTATGTCAAGATGCTCATGTAACTTGTGTGTTTGCTAGACCATTAATTATGTTGTCTGTTAGGCTTTCTCTGAATTTACTGTCTTAATCTTCTTTATTTATTTATTTGGTTTGTACTATGCTATATACTGTATACCCTGCCGTTCTTTCTTATATTCTGTAAGTGCCTTGAGCATGGGAAAGGCGCTATATAAATAAAATGTATTGTTATTATTTATTATTAAGTTAGTGACAATGATTTCTCAAAGGAAATCAATAGAAGAATGACTATTGCACAAAGTTCTTTTGTGGCATTGAAAGAAATTCTGAATAGTGGTAATATCTCAGTAAAAGTCAAAATAAAGATACTGGTAATGTGTGTGTTATCTAGATTTCTTTATGCCTGTGAAGCATGGACATTGCCAAAGAATGAAATTTTGAAATCAAATGCATTTGAAATGAGATGGAGACAAAACGTGAAAAATGAAACTATTGAAAAGCTCTTAAGTAAGAAAAAACTATGTGCAAAGATTTTAAGGAATGTAAGTTTGTTATCTTTGGGCACATATGAAGAATGGGAGTGGAGAGGCTACTCAGAATGATGATAGAGAGAAAATGAAATTGGAAATAGCAAGTAGGAAGACAACAAAGAATGGAGAATGGACATCAATAAAATGCCTAAGGAAAGAAAATGATTCTGGAAGCCTTTCACAGTCCCTAGATGGATTACAGAAAATCTCTGCAGACATCTATCTATCTATCTATCTATCTATCTATCTATCTATCTATCTATCTATCTATCTACACTGGGAGGACTGGGGGAGCAAGCATGGCCAAGTTTTACCTCCTTCGGGACACTAGATGGCAACCCCCCCAAACCCCCCCCCCCCCCCCCCCCCCCCCCCCCCCCCAATGGGTTGCAGCAGTGCCTCAGACTCTCATAAGGCTTCATGGGAGTTGGAGTATGGTGCAGCCCTGTTGGGATCCGCAGCCGCCGTCAGGGGGTGCTGCAGCAGGAGCTGCTGAGCCCTTGTGGGCAGTTCTTCCACTACACCCGGAAGTGCTAGTGGAAATGAGTAATCAAACACCTGGAGCACTTCCGGGTGCCTTAAAAAAAGGAGTCAGCAGCCACTACTTGTAGAGTCAGAGTTGGGAGGAGGAAGATGAAGCTTGATCAGAAGAGTTATTTCGTCAGTGCTTTAAGAGCTTATTCTAAAATATTATTGATTAGATCCTGCCAGGTTTTGAAAAAGTTTTACACAGATCCTCTAACTGAGAATTTCATTTTTCCAATTTCTAATAGTATAAAACATCAGTTACCTACTAACTGAGGAGAGGAGAGTTAGGATTCTTCCAGTTTAGCAAAATAAGTCTGCATGCTAATAGTATAGTGAAGGCAATCACAGTTTGTTTGTCCTTCTCCGGTTTAAGCCCAACTGGAAGAACACCAAACACAGCTATTAACGGGTTATGAGGGATTGTGAAACCAAGGCTGTCTAAAAAGGCACTTAAAATTTTTTGTCCAGAATGAAGTTAATTTGGTGCAGGCCCAAAACATGTGACCAGTGAGGGTTTTGGACTGGACTGCCCAGTTTTAAGCGAGGCAGATGTGCGCGATATATAATTTTAAGTTAAATAATTGTATGCTTTGCACATATGGAGCTTGACTGAATTCTCTGCACTGCTACATTCCACTCCTTTTCTGATATGTTGAGTGATAGATCTTTTTCCCATTGTCCTCTTGGATCTTTGAAAGGGAGTGACTGTAAAATAATTTTATATAAGGATCTGTGCTGGTTGCCAGTTCGAATCCCGTCACTGCCAAAAGAGATGCTACTCTGCTGGGCCCTTGAGCAAGGCCCTTAACCTTCAATTGCTCCAGGGGCGCTATACAATGGCTGACTCCGCGCTCTGACCCCAAGGGGTATGCAAAAACCAAGTAATTTCCTTTGGGATTAATAAAGTATAATAAAAAAAATGCTATCTGAGTTCTCCAAACTGAGCAATATTTTTTCCAGCTCGGAGGAAGGTGCGAGATGAGGGAAATTGGGCAGGTTCTGTTTGACAGAGTTTCTAATTTGAAGATAGTGAAAGAAATGTGTTGCTGGGAAGTTAAATTTGGAATGTAATTGTTCATAGGATGCAAAGATATGACTCAGGCGCCACCGAGAGTGGCAGCCTTTCCAGCAGCTCTATGTACGACTTTATCTATCTACCTTTTTCTCTATTTTTCTCTATTTTACTGATCACTCCTATCACTTTCTTTTATGTGGACTCATTCCCTGGATACTTTTTACTACTTTTTACTACTTGGACATGGATTTTTACACGCCGAGACATGTCTATTCAAGTAGTCAACTTCAAGCCCTGAGAACAAATGCCCGTGCCGGTGTGGTTCTGTATTTACCTGACGAGGTAAGAAGGGGTGATCGTGGCAGCAGAGCCGGAGCTAAGCAAAAAGCGAAGTGGCTTGCGAGAAAGTGGCGTTTCAAACCTTCGGTGCCTCCTGTGATCCTGGTAAATGTGAACTCACTACCAAATAAGATCAAAGAACTGGCTGTGCTGGTGAAAAATGTCAGGACCTACAGAGAATGCAGTTTGTTGTGTTTTTGTGAAACTTGGCTAACAACTACTGTAAAATCCCAGATGCTAACATGGAGCTACCTGGGTTTAGCACAGTTAGAGCGGACAGAGACACAAATAACTGCGGAAAGCGGAAAGGAGGAGGACTCGCTCTCCATGTAAATACAAGGTGGTGTAACTCTGGACATGTAAACATCAAAATCTCCACTTGCTGCAGGGACATCAAACTGTTGGCCGTAAGTCTGAGTTCCTATTACTTGCCCAGAGAGTTTGGACACATCATTGTTGTTACTGTTTACATCCCTCCTCGGGCAGACGTGGAGACAGCGGGTGACATAATCCATTCTGCTGTTGCTAAATTACAAACACAGCACCCTAAGGCACTTGTGCTAATCACTGGAGACTTTAACCATGTGACGCTGGACAAAACATTACCTGCCTTCTCCCAGTATGTGGATTGTAACACCTGGGGAAATAGGACTATTGACCTACTGTATGCAAACGTTAAAGACATATACAGTGCCACCCCGCTGCCTATGCTTGGGAAAGCAGATTATAAGCTGGTTCTGCTTCAGCCTCATTACAAACCAAGAGTGAGGGAGCTACCTAAAACCACACGCTCATTCAGGAAGTGGTCCCCTGAGGCAGAGCAGGCTCTGAGAGACTGCTTTGGAACTACGGACTGGGATATCCTGCAGGGGTCACATAGTGAGAACACTGAGGAGGTTGTTGACTGTACTACTGACTACATCAATTTCTGTATGGACATTGTAGTTCCAGTAAGAACAGTATGCTGCTATGCTAACAACAAGCCATGGATTACAAGTGACATCAAGGGCCTTTTGAACCAGAAGAAAAGGGCTTTTAAAGGCAGTGATCAGCATGAGCTCGAGCGCATGCAGAAGGAATTCCGAGTCCAGCTCAGGGCGGTGAAGGAGCAGTACAGGAGAAAGCTGGAGCAGACGTTGCAGAACAATAGCATGAAGGAAGTGTGAGATGGGATGAAGATCATCACTGGCTGCAGATCGAAGCGGGGTGCCGCCATCGAGAGAGACATGGGTTTGACCACCCTAACCCACTCTCACCTTGGAGTACTGCACCCTCCACTGCTGATACTAGCACAGGAGAGACATCCCCACCCACAATTACAGCAGCCCAGGTGAGCAGAGAGCTGAGGAGAGTTCGTGCCAGCAAAGCAGTGGGTCCAGATGAAGTATCTCCACGACTGCTGAGGGCCTGTGTGCTGGAGCTAAGGAGTCCTCTACAGCACATCTTCAACCTGAGCCTGGAACAGGGGAGAGTCCCGAGGCTTTGGAAAACATCTTGCATCACCCCAGTCCCAAAGGTATCACGTCCTAGTGAGCTGAATAACTTCCGGCCTGTCGCCCTGACATCACATGTGATGAAGACCATGGAGCGGCTGCTGCTTCACCACCTGAGGCCAAAGATCCGTCACGCCCTCGACCCTCTGCAGTTTGCATACCAGGAGAAGGTGGGAACGGAGGATGCCATCATCTATAGGCTACACCGATCCCTCTCCCAGTTGGACAGAGGCAGTGGTGTTGTAAGAATTATGTTTCTGGACTTCTCTAGCACCTTCAGCACCATCCAACCAACCTCTGCTCCTTAGGGACAAGCAGACAGAGACGGGAGTAGATTTATACCTGGTGGCATGGATCGTGGACTATCTTACAGACAGACCTCAGTATGTGCGTCTCGGGAACTGCAGGTCTGACATTATGGTCAGCAACACAGGAGCGCCACAGGGGACTGTACTTTCTCCGGTCCTGTTCAGCCTATATACATCGGACTTCCAATACAACTCGAAGTCCTGCCACGTGCAAAAGTTCACTGATGACACTGCTAACATGGGCTGCATCAGGAGTGGGCAGAAGGAGGAGTATAGGAACCTAATCAAGGACTTTGTTAAATGGTGCGACTCAAACCACTTACACCTGAACACCAGCAAAACCAAGGAGTTGGTGGTGGATTTTAGGAGACCCAAGCCCCTCCTGGACCCCGTGATCATCAGAGGTGACTGTGTGCAGAGGGTACAAACCTATAAATACCTGGGAGTGCAGCTGGATCATAAATTGGACTGGACCGCCAATAGTTATGCTCTGTGCAAGAGAGGACAGAGCTGACTATACTTCCTTAGAAGGCTGGCGTCCTTCAACATCTGCAATAAAAACTTGTACGTTGGGGCACTCGTATCTCAAGGTACCACTTATATATCATATTAGCCCAGTTCTTCTTTCATCTGTTCGGTATGCAAGGTAATCACACATGTAGTCTTCGGGTTTGGTGAAATCTTGTTCCTCAAGTAAATATTAGTCAGTTTTAAAGAAAAATTAATCTGCTGCTGCAATATTTTGGTTAACAATCACAGTTTCATTTGGGCAACCCCTTGACAGACTATTTACAGCTCGTGTCATTAACATAAAGCTGCCTGCACATACATTCTAATAGCACATTGGACCACAACCAAATAAAATTTCAGAAAATCTCCAGAAATACAGTATATTGTTGCTGTCTATAAATCTGGATACCAAATCATTTTGAATACTTTGAGACTGCACTGGTGCAGACTCGAAGCAATATTGTCTAAAAGGTTGACCAAAATTCTAATAAGGTATTGATTCTCTAGAATTTCCAAAATATCCTCAAGAGCCAGAGGTAAAATTATCTGTGAAATCACAAAGCAGTGTTTAAGGATCTAAAGAACTTTCTTTTCCTCCTTGCCTAATGTCAGAGCTCTTGACTCCACCATCAAATCACCATCACATTTGTTAAAATGTACCTAAATAATGCTAAAGTGTTCTATGACAATGTTTAATGAATAATTTAGTAAAAAATAGAATTTATTCTTATTTACTTGATAGTAATTGTTATCTAGGGAGGGAACGCTGTTATTAATCATGTCCTCTCTTATCCTCCAACTGCACAGAGAAGATGCCCCCAGAGGACACCTGACTCTGGCTATGTATCACGGGGTCGGTGGAAGGAGGTGTCACTCTGAGAGCAGAGTATGACAAAGACAGAGCTCCTGTGAAATAATATGAATTTAATACGAGATGACTGGGGCTATTTTATTTGTTTGAATTTGTTACTATTGCTTATTTTGGCACCTGTATTTTTTATTAAACAATACTGAAGTAAATGGGGATGACCGGTTTAGCACCCCAAATTTCTTTGTCTGGAATTTGCAATTCTTCTCTTGTCGACAGCATAGATCGCTAAATAGGCCCAAAGGTCAAGGGGAGTTCTCATGTAAATTAGATCAAATGAGTCTCAGAAACTGAACCCAATGCAAACTATTGTTGTGTAAACTATTTTATTACACTATTAGATTGTAATTGATGTTGCATAAATACAAATAAACTTTGGTATTTACTTATATAATGCAATTTTATTTGACAAGTCTGTAGGTTGGTTCTTTCCTGCAACAGGAGTTGGAGTAGGGTCCCAGATGCATCTCTGGGTTGCTCTAGCTTAGTTTTGAGCTCTTCACTTCTCATCCCTGAGTATTTTGTTAGCCACTGGTGCCTGTGCATTGCTAAAAGAATGACAGGCTACTTTAAATGGGAAGCTATGCTACAGTGGCCTTGAAATTAAAAACTATGTGACACACAGAAGTTACTAAAGCTTGAACACACTAGTGAAAGGGAAATGACATGGTGGATATGCTTTGCAACCCACATACTATATGTGTATCACTCCACAGCACTGTTTTATTTCCAAGTAATTCTGCATTTGCTATTTATGAAAAATTATAAAGAATACAATCTGACTAAAAATGTCTGACATTTTTCTGTGCCATTGGAAAGTTATATTATTATGGTCTGCATGTTTGACAGTTTAAATTCCCTACTAGAGTTCTGTCCAGAGCTGATTCTTAACATCTGCCCATTGCTGTTGGCATTAACCATGGTTTCCAATGGTTACAGGATGAAGAAAAAGGGTAGGGGAATGAATATTTGATTAAAATGTATTAAATTTCCTTGATGTTTCTCTAACCTGCAATGTCAGATTGTCAGATTAATTTCTTTACTTTAGTTATTTAAGTTGGGTTTGATCTCTAAAGGAATTTGATTGAGTAGGTGAATGGAAAGAATGCTCAAGGACGTCAAGCTTAATTACCATTCTAAGTAGCTGTTCCATCTATTTTGCTTAGCGATTAATCTAATCATCTGCTTAATTGTTTTTCTTCAGTGTCCTTTTACTCACACTAACTGGCATTTCACTAGTGATTATTTTAACTAATTGGCATGAAACCTATTGTACATATCCTCAATCACCTTATTGAGACATTTGATTCCCTACATGGGCATTAATGATAATAAAAAAAATATATAATGTCACTCTCAACTCCAATGCAGTTTCCCCTCCCACTTTATAAAAATGGTAAGCCCATATTTTAGGTCCATGCAGCTTTTTTCCAGCTGAGCCTAAATCAACTATTTCAGTCATTCAGCTGCTGGGTTCTTGCTATCAAAAACCACTGTCTAAAGGAGTGATTCTCATCAGACTGTGGTATCCACTGCTCTCACCTCAGTGTGATGACGATGGGATGAGAATTAACAGCTCTAAATATGAGGCCACAGCACTCTCCAGGGTAAAAAAAAAACATGGCTTCTTCCTTATGCGTAATGGGTGCAATGATTTACCAGTCACTTTACATTCCCTTCATTATCAATGGTAATATGCTCTGGGTAGTGAATAAAAGGATGATATTGTCAGCCTAATTGTGGTCTCACTGATGTTTCTGCTGAAATGTCTCTCTCTGTGTGATACTGTGAGGTGCTCTGCAATAAGGGATGGGTCTTGAAATAGAACTGTAGCTTGACAGGATATATTTCAAGTGCTTTAGGTACATATTTAGGTTGATTATGGGGTTCTGGTTCTTCTAGGAGATGTAGTTCAGAGGCCAGAAGAGGAGGAGTTAGCCATGTGCTAGAGAAAGCTTTCCTTCTGGTTGTAGCTGTGGTGAATGTGAAGGAAGAGGAGAGACAGTTAATCACCAGTTTCTGTAAGACTCACAATGTGTTCCCACAATTAAAATTACTACTGCTTTCCTATATCTACCTTCCAGCCTCTTGGGAATCACATCTTTTAATGATTTTATGTCTTGCTCCAGACTAATCTGATCCTACTTGGAATCTTAAAGACACACTTTTCATTTCATGACACCTTTGTTAGTCCTGAAGAATGTGTATTTGATTTCATGAAAACTGCAGTGACTGGTTATTTTTAACATTAAACGTGTTGCTATATGTGCATCTAAGATATGACATTCTTGTTTCTTAAACAAAACAACTAAAGAATGACTGTTTGTTTTAATGAAGTGTCGTTGACACCTTTATTATCAAAACATAGACTGCACAATAGAAAGGAAGATTTGAAAGTTTTAAAACCACTACAGCATTTGATTATAAAGAAATTTAAATGTAAAATGTAAATTCTTTTGCCTATAAGCATTAACCTAAAAAAACAAATGGCACACCATCACAACAGCCCAGAATGATGCTGCAAAATCCAATCCAGCATCCCTGATGAATAGCATCAGACCAGACTTGAAATGTAAGTGACTGACTCTGCAGTTCTGGTGCACTAATAACTCTGAACAATATGTGAAAGTCTACTTTTTATTAATACTTCAAAATGTATCCCACTTCCTCATACCAGCTGTGAAGTCCATTCTAACTGATGGATCTACTCTTACATTTTGTCTGCCATAATAAAGCTCCATCTTAACCTTGCTGACGATCTACACTGTCTAACCAAACTGAAGACTTTGAAATCAGCTGGGGTCACTTAGTTTGAAAATATGAGATTGGGTTATGGAAATATCTGGTATTTCAGTTTTTTGCCATGTGCAGACATAAGATGAGAGACTGAAAGGCTACTTTCAGTTCAGCAGATGGTTTCTGGAGAAGATGAAATACATTGAATTTCTGTAATGGATATTGTACATACCTGTTTTTACTCTGAAATGTTAACTGTCCAAATAATGATGCCCAATACAAAGTAATATTAAACAAAATATTAAATAAAACCAAATGATATTATTTAATGCCTAATTCTGCTAGAGATGACACAGGCTGAAATTACCAAATATAAAAGCTTTCAAGATGCGAAACCCTTTTTTATCTGCAATTCATCTTACCATTTAGGAGAAGCTTTGGAATACTTATGATGTGTATATCATGAACCAGTTCATACATTGTGAAGTTTTGTTTTTGTAGGTCATGTGGCTTTGCAGTTTCAGCTAACTTTATTTTCTGCATTATTGCTCCACCAAACAAAAAGTGTAGCAAACGATTATGTGGATACTTGAAAAGCCTAAGAAATGAAGTCAATAATAAATGTGAGATCTCCAAAAGACCCCTAAAGCAGGCTAGGTCCTTCACCAGCCTACACAGAAGAGGCTCAATTCAAGACAAAGTCTATACAGACTCTAGAAATGGGGAGCTAGCTTAAAGGTTCAACAATAGCATAACCAGCCAAGAATTATCAAAAATCAAAAAAAGCCTTTCAAAAAAGAGAAACCATCAAATTCTGGCTTATACAGACAAATCTTACATAGATTTTTTTTATATATTAAAGATATATTATTAGGGAAATAGAGTACAATACTCAAAGGAGCAAAGAAAGGTTTGCCTGATAGGAAACCCAAGGAAAACAAGACCAAAATCACTATCTAATAGAGCTGAGGTGATGGCCGTGATTTCAACATCTTCAATGTAAGTAAAAATTGACAATTAGCTTCAAACATTTGCTCTGCCCCTGCCACAGGCTGTCTTATTTGCAGCAAGAGGCGTTTGAGATTCCTGTGCTATGCAATTATAATCCTTTTGAAGATTCGTCATTGGCTGAAGACCACTCATTAGAGTAAGAAAGACAACTTAATTTGGAAAAATAAACAAGTGCTGTATTAATGTTTTAAATGGAACAAAATTACCTACACTGTAAAAAAAAATAACAGTTGGTTTAACTATATACCACCAGGTAGAATGTATAGTATAACGTGCAGGTTATGAGGAAAAAAAGATAAATAATTGATGTGGTCCTGAGATCATGTAGAAAAATTGTTTTCTTTTTAAAATAGATTACAGTTGTAAACAGTACAGCAATTCACATTTCCTTATTACACTTTTAATTTATTTCGTCCACCATGCAGTTATATTTTTTAAAAGACTTCTGTGTCAGTGTGGCAATAGGAGGAGGTGTTTTAATTAGCTAATTTATGGTTTTAACGCAGGCGCCGGATTACTGAACTGAATGCAGCATGGTGTGCTAATCAGCAGACACCAGCTGCAGCGTGGCTGGAATAAAAGGGGAACAAGTTAGCGCTACAGAGGATTGTTTTGTGTTTTCTGAATTGTTGAAAGATCAATCACTGGTCAGAGAGAGAAGGGTGTGAGAAGGAAAGCCAGCATCAACCATGTTGATGGCTGTCACAAAGACCAGGGTCAAATGCTACAAGATTCCAGATGATGATTGTGCTCTGCTTGTGAGCAGAGGAGCAGGTGGGAGGACAAGATGCCACCAGACCAAGTTGCAGGAAGGTTGAAAACAGCAGTATCCTGTAGATGGGCAAAGTGCTCTAGGAGCTGTGGTGACTACATAGGGGTGGGGTTGAGGGGCTTAGATACAGGTTTGGAATTAGAGATGCGACAGGTGGAGTCAGGCATAGCAATATTCAGCGATTCTTAATGAGCTCTGGGAGCTGCAGACGGCCACAGCTCAGATTAATTTGTTAGACTGGGGATGTGACGGCCTGAATCCTTGAGAACTTCCATTGTCCTGTCCAGGAATGAGTGAGGAAGTGAAGGAAGGATTATGGTTTTAACTCTCTATCGTTTGGGATTTTAACTGAATTTATTGGAATTATTTATTTGAACACCCCTGTGACACTATCTTTGGCATGGCATGTATGAATTTATTTTTTAAGCAATTGATTTATTTATTGCACTGTTTTGCACTTTGGAGCACATTAAATTCTCTGTTCTGTTAATAAACAGCCATGAACTTGATTTTAAAGTTTGTCTGCCTCACACTCACCATTGGTTTATCCATGTCATTTCTATTGATGTCTTAGGGTACAGGAAGATGACAGACTGTGGGCATCCTAGGCATCACAGTCAGGCACAGCATCTCTTTGAAAGCATGTTTCTTTCTCTACAGTGTGAAAAGAGACTAGCTACTGCATTTGGTTAAATTGTGTGCTACCACAATATTACACTGCATCCATTCTGTACTCCCTCATTCATATTTTGTACCTTTAACAAAAGCTGCTTCAATTGACTATTGACTGCTGGCTTTCTTTGCTTGTAGTAGTATATTCCACCACTTGATGCACACACAAATGACTGTAACGGTTTGTTGCCTGGGGCCCTTCTGCACTAACTGCCGTCATACATAGTTTACAAATTGCTTTGTTTATACTCTGTTAAGATTAAAACCAAAATACCACCAGACTGGCCAGGTTGTATGTTTCTTCGTCATTATTTCTTCCATGTATTTGGTAATAGTTTCATTGACTTGAGGAGAAACAATATGAGGACATTTAGTAGCCAAATGAAGAATTAGCAAAGTAAAGGATCTGTCATTTGAAACAACATATCACTATAAAAAAATTCTACTTGTTTCATTAAAATGGTGATAATTGAGCTCTGTAACTTTAAGATATTTGTTTGATATAACAGATGTAAAAAGTGTACATGCAATTTTATAGTGAGATGGTGGTGCAGGTAATTATTAATCTCCAATCCTTGTACCCTCGCAGAGGCGATTGCATCATATATCATGTGACAATATAAACTTTTAAGACATCACACAGCCCTACGATCCGAAGGCAGTATCCAAAAAACAAAGCGAGAAAATCATCAAAAAACTAAATTCAAAGCTCCAATTCTGGGTCTTCTCCTTCTGGAAGACTTATAAAACCAGAAGGAGGACTCAGCTGCAGTGACTTCATTGGAACATTTAAAACCACAGTACATAAACTTTAAATCATAAGCAAACCTAACAAATTATATGAAAAAATGAAAAAATTGAAAATAACAAAAAAAAAAGGAATGCAGAAATCACGTAAACCCAGGGTGACACATAACAGATTGACTCAATTCCATGACATTGAAGTGCCGATTAGGGTGTTTCCCCTTTAAGAATCTACTCAATGTGCAGTGTTTCATGTCTTGTTGTGTTTCAAGTCATTTTCATTAAGAGTTAAGTTTGGGCGTCCACATGTGGACAAATGTGTGCTGTGTAGAAATACGTATTAGTGATTTACTACTGTACATGCCTTTTCCTGTTATAAAATTATTAAAATATGTTATTTGCATTTGGACTGGATGTTCTGTGGTGATTGCTTTAGTCAAGTATCTAATATTATAACTCTATAATAGCAACAGAGACAGAAAATCTGCCCTAATGTATACTTTGAACATTAAACTGAATGTGATTATACATAACAGTTAAAGGAAGCATAATGAGGACATAATGCAGAGGGTACATTTATTTATCTGCAGTGCTAATGGCAATGATGCTTCTTTTTTTTAAATTAAAGGTTAAATACTGCATACATAAATAATGAGTGTCATATGTTTTATTTTATTTGTCGGTATAGATGTAAATATATGGTGGGTAAGAGCCATGAATGAGCTTAAGGACAGCACACAAACAGCCAAATGTACTGTAGTGTTATAATAATAGCTAAGCTATTGAAGTAATTGTGATCATTTTAATTTGAATTTGCATAATTTTATTAAAAAATGGGTGTCAGGTTTGGACTCAGCAGTGGATTAACATTGTTTCCATTGTCAATGCTTTTGTGAATTACAAGAATTTCTTTTATGACTGGTTTTTCAAGAATGCTCTACACTTGTAAGTTGGGGGATATCTTTATTTGTGTATTTTGTGAGATAGCAACACTGCTTTAGAACCAAATTGGCTAAGAAACAGATTTATCACACTTAAAACAGCAGGAACAGTGAAAGCTGGCAAGAGATACAGAATTCTCTAAGGCAGAAACTAAAGCCTTGATAACTGCAATACAGAAAAGAGTCAGGAGCAGTTGCAGGGTGTCAGGCACTAATAAAGAGAAATCCTGCTATGGCAGTAAATTGTGCATTATATGTTGAAAGGAATCTCCCTTAAGTGAAGAAAATTTGGTTTGATTTAAAACTAGATGCACAAAGGGGAATTTAAAGACAAAATATACCAGCCATAAGAGGAGGACCTTGATGAAAAGATGATACGTAGTGACATAGATGTCTTGCTATTGGCATTATTTCAGATGGTTACAGTGTCATGCTATCATTCAATTTCTAGTGTTTCCCTGAAGTACAGATATGGTTATTTTTGCTTCAAAACTTTAAAAACCAATATAAATGTTTATTAAAAACTTTTTTCTATCTTGTCGAGAACAGCATGTATCCCAATTTCATAAGTCAGCTCAGATTAAGTCATCTACAACTGAAAAATTAAAAACAAGAGGAAGAAGCATTCAGTAGTTGGTAATGGGAAAATAAACCTGGACTGATCTAGTAGTTCTTAAGAGTTAACATACTATATCCTAAATGTTATGAACAGGAGATTTTATTAAAATACTCGGCAGGTTTTTGTTATAGTAGAATTGTAAGGTGATGTCTATCTCTCTGTGAGACACCTAAAAAAATTGTATGGAGTTTGACATTAGTCAGATAATGTCATTTGGTGTGCTATACACGTGATTATGGTAAGGGCTGAAAAATTCCACACGTATCTTCGATTTTTTTCCTGAAACCCAGAGAGCCCAAAGATTCAAAAGAATCTACCTTGACAAATGATCATGGTTTACCAGCAACTGGTCACTGTTCACAAAAGTATTAGAGTAATCTTGGAAAATATGTCTTCTCCTGAAAGGTGCCTAGAAATGCTTGCTTGTATTCCCTAATTTTTTATACCCTATATAGCCAAAAGTACTTGTATGTTGACACCCCTCCAAATTAAAGAGTTCAGGTGTTTCAGCTAAACCCACTGTTAACAGCTGCATAAAATCAAACACATATCAATGCTATCTTCACTGACAAACATTGGAAGTAGAATAGATTGTCCTGAAGAGCTCAATGACTTAAAACTTGGTAGTGTCACAGAATGTCAGTATGTGAAACTTTGCTCTGCTAGATATGTCCCTGTCAACTGTAAATGCTATTATTGTGAATTGGAAGCATCTAGGAGCAAAAACAGCTCAGTCATGAATTGGTAAACCATGCAAATTTAAAGAGCGGGTTCATTGAGTGATGAAGGACCACTCTCTTGCTGTTTATTTCTTTTTATCCACAAATGCAGAATTTTCATTTCTCCTTGGGGCTCATGTATAAATGGTGCATACGCACAAAAATGTTGCGTACGCCCGTTTCCACACTCACATTGCGATGTATAAAAACTAAACTTGTCGTAAAGCCATGCACATTTTCACGCCAGGTCAATCTTTTGCTAACGCAAGTTTTCAGCTTGGTTTTACAAACTGGCGGCACCCAGCATCAAAGCAGTGCTACTGTCCCTGGGTGGTTTCCCTTTATTTTTTAGATTCACATCCCTGAAGTGGCTTATCAAATATACTGAAATTAACGGTTGTGACAGATAGGGGGCGCTGTTGTCCCCTTGAACCCTCAGACTAGACGCCAGACACCAGATAAAAGTCTGAATTATTATTTTATTTGAACAAATACGTGCACAAAGCACCCTCCACTCCACAATACTCATATAATAATCCACAATACAATCAATAATCAATCCTTCATTCTCCCAGACACATTGCTACCCTGCCACCCAGCTCAGCTCACTCGTCTGGGATCTCTCACAGTCTTTTATAGTCCGTGACCCGGAAGTGCTTCTGATCCCTCAGTCCACGTGACTTCCTAGCACTTCCGGGTCAGATCAAAAGTCCTCTTCTTCATCCCGGAAGTACGTCCCCTTTCGCTGTGACTAAAAAGTACTTCCATGTTATAGGGCATGTAACAGTCCTTGGGCCTCCCAGCAGCATCCTCTAGTGGTCCCTGTGGTATCCAGCAGGTCTGTGGATGAAACTCCAATGTCCATAATTCACTGCTGGCATTCGGGGCACCTCCATGCTGCAGGGAGGGCTCCACCTAGCGGCCTGGGGGTATTGGCCGGGATGACTGGCCGGCCATATTCCACACCGCATATCGTTTATTAGTTTGAGGCATCTGATTGTAATCCACCCATAACATTATAATGGTGCACAGAAGGGCCAAACAATTCCAAATACTATAGCTGCTTTAGCATTGTTACTATCAGTGCACCACTGAGTATGTGGAATCATAGCTCTACAGCAGCTGATCGGAAAGAGGATTATTGGGATACAGCATCTAGCACACGCTACCTCGGCCATGCACACAGTCTATTTGAACCTCTTCCATACAGTGCGGCAAATGCTTCAGAGCCTTTCCTGTGGGGACCTCATGCTTCAGAAACAGTTTCATCCCAAGAGCTCTAAACGTACTCAATCAATCCATCAAGTGTTCCTGGTAGAACTGTTTGTACTTACTGTATAAGTGCAATCACCTCACATTAAACTTGCACTACAATTATAATATTGCACAACCTGAGCCACTTTATAAAGCGCGTATTTACATATGATGACAACTGGCTTCTAAGTTGATTTAAATATTCAAGTGCTATCTTCTTGGAGCTCTTGATATCATTTTTAAGATAAAATGCAGTAAAGTGTGTTTATTACATTATACAGATAAATTTTAAATTTCATTTAAATAATGTATATTATAATTAAATATGTGAGTAAACGGTGGACAGTGGTAGCGATGAGCTGGCGCCCCGTTCAGGGATTGATCCTGCTTCGTGCTGTATGCTTGCTGGGACTGGCACACACCCTTGATGGATAAATGGATGGAATAATTAAATATGTACTACGAAGATATTTCAGTGTTCCATAAAGTTTTGAAGAATCAGCGTTCTAAGCTTACTGATGGCTTGGCATCTATTACAGAGCTAATTGTGTGGTGATTGGTTACTTGAAAAAAAGAAATAGAAGGACAGGAATAGGAGGTTAGTGCTTTTGAGAGAGAACGGACTGCTGCAACAAATTATTTCACCGGTTGCGCACGGCACAGCACAGGATTGTTCCTTCAAGGGAGGCAGGAACAATCTCTGGACAGGGCACCAGCTCATCGCTAATACTGTACCACTGTGTCCCCATATTTAATTCATGCTTTAATTCCTATCATTATGAAAATATCAAGTATACATCTTAATATTTAAATTGTTCAGAGAGCTGTAATATCATGAATGTAATGTATTCTGTGTGCTGTCGGTGGAAGAGAAAGCCCATTTATGAAGCATGTAGTGATTCACACACATAAAAAGAACTCATAGAATACGAAGCATTTAGCATGCTACTTTAGTTAAGATGGGATCTGAGAAACTAGTAAAAAAAAAACAATTTTAAGATGAAGTTCTACTTTAATGATAATGTAGCTGCGTTTTCCCAAAATTACCAAAGTTCTGCAGCTTCAACTCAAAAAATGGGATTCAACAAAAGCCTGATGCGCAGAAATGATTCCACAGACAAAATATCTTCATTTTGAAAGTTTAGTTAAGTTTTAAAGTAAGACAGTTCACACAAAAAAAAGAAAATTAAAATAGCAAAAAAGGGAAAATTAATGTTAAGAAAAGTTCAATTCTAAGCTTAATCTTGTTACATCTCAAATCGTTACTATTTACTTAACATTTCTGAACCATTTCAAAACGGTCAGAAAACTGTATGCTTATCCCATTTCTAAGCTTAAAATGGGTCTTATAAGTCCCTCTTTACTGGGACCTGTTCCAAACAAACTGAGCTTATTATCACACTGTTACTCAGTTATAGTAAGAAGGTTCTATCCCTTGTTAACTATAGGGGGAAAAGACTATACCATAAGCTATGACTATGAAAGACATTAATATTCTATTCAATTAAGCAAACAACAATATGAGTTTAACTCAAAACTTTAACTTTCTAAGATTGTCTCTTACAGATAAAATAAACTAAGTGATTAAAGTGGAATTTTCGAGATTAAACTTGACATTTGGACATTTTTTTCAGCTGTGTCCCTATTTTGTTTTTCTTTTCTCTGTACCTAATATGCTTCCATATGACACTCAGATGATGGGCCATACGGCGACTTTGATATCTGACCACTTCTTATTTATTTTGGGCACTTTGCGACTTTCTGAACTTGAAGTTTTGAGTTTCTCCTCCACTCTTTTACTCAATCAACTTCCTTTTGTTGTTCATATCACTGCTTAAAAAAAACAAACAGTATGTTTTTCCTTGCCTCTTCTTCGTATTTGCTGAAATTCTTCTTTTTCCCCTGTGCTTTTGCCATTGTCTTTTCACAGAACGCAAACCAAAACGGGCTATTTATATTGATTTGCATATTCAAAGAGGTGTAATTCTGGAAAGAGTCTGGGTCTGGCATCAGGTGCATGCACATGCGTTACTTTTCACGCTGAGCGGGATTTATGGAGCGGAAGAACGTGGAAGTTGGAGTATGCACAGATTTATGCATCTGGATTATTTTGTGTGTACGCACATTTCCTCTTTTGTCCATACGTCATGTTTTAGTGTGAATTGTATGCACGGTGTTAAGCATGAGGTCCCTGATCTGTGAGTTGTTGCCAAAAATCATAGTAGTGTAATATTAAACCTTCCACTAGTGTTGCCTAAGGCTAAGCTCAGAATCACTTCTGGGTTCAAGGGTGTGTCTATAAAATGTTTGGGCTACCAATCATCAAAGCTCTAAGATTCAACCAAGCCCCTGAGACCACTGCATCTCCTCACCTGTTTGTTGCTTTTAGAGGCAAATCAGCTTCAGGGCTGTGTCATTTAAAAGGTGTGGTAAATCCAATTTTTTTAACCCACAATGAAGTTATTTTTCATTCCATTTGTGAGAGTTAATGTGTTTTGTTTTTATCATTATATTTATTTATATTAAAGACCATTTAGTTTATAATGGATATCACCATGTTTCATGTTTCTACAGTCCTGAAGATACATTGCCAATAGCAAACAACCACCAGTTGCTAGTCTGTGATACAAGTTGTGTCATATGACATCATCATTACAGCGTTACTTAAGATAGTGGTGTTCTGAAGCAAGCATTGAAGATTTCGGAATCACATTTTGCTGTTCTTTAAAAATCTGTTTGCTATAATGTACATGTAAGAGATAGTTTTATAAAGTTAATGTTTTATGTTAATTTCATATGTTAGCTTAATTTCTATAGAATGTCAGTTTCTCATAGTTACTTAGAATATGGTATAGCCTTTCATCCCCTGTAATTTAACACGAGGTAGAACATTCTTAGCTATATCTGTAAAGCGGTGTTAATTAATCCACTTAGAAAAGTCTCAGTGCTAGCAGAGATTGTTAGATATATTCACAGTTTGCAAATAGGATATTGGCATGCAGTTTTCTGACCGTTTTGAAATGAACAACCTCAACGTACCTAATATGACTGTATGACCAAACTAGAAAGAAATGAAACAAGATAAATAAGCCTTAAACAGAACTTTTCTTAAATAAGAACTTTTCTCTAATACCAGTTTTTGTGTCTATTTTTTGTGTGAACTGTTTTGCTTTGAATTTTACTAAACCTTTTAAAATGAAGATATTTGGTCTGTGAATGTATCTCAACATGTGTCACACTATTGCCTGAATCTTCCTATGAAGCAAACCAAAAGCTGCAGAACTTTGGTAATTTTTGATAAACAAAGCTACAACACATGCTGAGCTTACTGACTTTAAGTTTGGTTTGTGTATTGGGCTGATGTTTATGATATATAGCAGAGTTAAAATTTTGATCTTTCATCTAATGGTCCATTTGTTTTTTCTGACCATTCACTACAAAGCAGAAAAGAAGGCCATCACAGTTCCATTTCTTTAATTTACAGGCTATGTTTTGACACCTAATAAACTATGGTTTTATCTGTAAACTGCCAAGTAATTTTTATGAGGACCAGGAGATAAAAGTCTCATGCAAAAAATGTAAAAATGGTTTTGAATCCACAACTCAGTTGAGGAGATAACTTTAAATCAGCCTTTTAACGAATTGTGTCAATTACTTGTGTGTCATGACTCCTGAGGACAAATGCCCTGGAAATGTGAGGTGCTGTCCTAATGACAGGTGAACAAAAGGCACTAATCTTTAAAATAGAAGATGGTGGCCAAAAAAATTAACTCGTAAAGGCAACAGTAGATTGAAAATTAACATCAGAAATTAAATCTATTGCTTTAAAAACCTCCAAAACAAGTGTAAGATTATACAAATTAGTTGAAATAAACACACAAAAAATATTAAACAGAAGCACACTTATAACAACTAAAGGAAAAAGTATTCTTTTCTCGGTCTTTACCTTTATGATTCTCAATTATCTCTTTCAGATATCTTTCATTTATATTTCCATTCATGGTAAACATGATGTGGCATTTTCAAGAAATCTGACCATTCTGAAGCCACTCTCTCTAACATGACTGAGGTAAGTAAAACTGATATTTGCAGAATAAAATATTACATAAACTGTTTCTTTGCACTGTGGTTAATGACAAAAAAAAAACTTTAATAGCTTCACTTATTCAAACATATTCAAAGAACTTTTGTATTAACATAGAACACCATGGCAGATGTACTACAGAACAAATAGTCTAATATTTCCACAATAAGAGCCCTTGTATGTTTAGTGACTTACTCAAGGTCACATTACAATTGTGTGTCAGGGCCTGAACCTGTGATTTATAGCTGACGTCCTTATCTGTTAGATCACACCACCTCATCCAGTCAGCTCTGAATCACTGTGTTACAGGGAAGAGCTTTGAATTTCTGCTCTGCAAAACTAAAATAACTCTTTACGTCTGCCATTAAAGAACAAAGGCACCAATTAAATCCAAAGCACCAATTTAATTATTTTAGCCTCCAAATGTAACTGACTGTAAATTGGATTAAGCTGGTTTCAAAATGTTATGTTACTGTATGAATGTGTTGTGGGCTAATGAAGATTAGACCCTCCGGTAGAATGATCAGTGGTCCCAGATTTCCCTTGTTAGTCCTATATGTTACTCCTAATTTATTTATTATTAGGTACTTTAGACATGACCAATCTGTGTATGTTCTAACTCTTGCTGAAAGTTGTTGCATACAAAACATTTTATAATTGTTGGTCTACCATATTTTCTGTTACTTAATACCTGTTGTAACGACACAAACATTGACAAAGCACATATCAAGATTTGGGGTAATTCCCTGTATAATATCTGGTGAACCAAGTAGTCTTTTTAGACTGAAACTGCAGTCAATGAGAATTCGTTCATACATTTGACAAAGAAATACAGGTTTGCGGGACATTTATGATGTTATGGCAGGAAGTGAAATTAACAGAGGAAGTGACGATGATGAGGATGGACGGATGTGATGACACAATCAGGAGCCAGAAGTGATGTCATCTGCAGTGGACTGGAGATGAATTTATTGAAAGAAGACGGAAACACCAAAGGCTGGGAGGAACCCGTAAGTGGCATCGTCTTAGAGACCCGGAATGGACATTACCCTGGTGGAACTCCAAAAGGTACATTAATTAACCTTTGGTTTTTCTGCTAAAGAAGGGGAAAAGGTGTAAGTACTTTGTTCAAAACACCTACGTTTCCTTCTTATGTGCTCTGTCAAGCCCGTTGGTTGCGCACTATTCACACGTGTGTGACACTATACTATGATATATTTTTCTCTAATTGATTTACATGGAATTTTTACAAAAAGAGCTGTTGACCAGCATTGTAAAAACCAGGAGGTGAAATGAAAGAGAAACACTGTAGCTAAATATGTTTTGAGAATATTTGACTTTACTATTACCTGGATGCAAGTGTAATATTTTCTGTCTACTTTCACTTTTCCCTACATTTTCAAATGTTTTGTTAATTACTAAAATATTAAACCTGAAAGCAAATGTCACTAAAAGAAGTAAAGAAGTCTAGGTAAAGAACCTTTGTGAACATTATTTAATGAAGTGCATTGCCTTAATATGGGTTGTTGAGATGACTAAAGCTATTATTAAACTATTACACTAGTGATTGATGTTTGAGGACAGGAAACACTTAGAAATGTTTTCAGTTTAAAATAATTGTAATTAGCTGTATGAATATTCACTTTACAAATGGGTTTTCAGGAGCAGATTAGCTCCTTCTCAAAGCAGGGGTATTGAAATCCAACATACTGAATTAAAATACAATCATTAGGATGTCTGCTCATCCTGAATGTTACTGCAAGTTGCAGTTACTTGGCTCATAATAAATTTGTAAGATTTTTTTAACTATATACGTAAAAAAGAGGGAGCAATCCTACTTTTTCTTGTACTTTTGATACTTACAGTAAGGGCACTTAATACCAGATACCTTAAAATGTCTACTTGAATAACTTGCTTATGGGCAAAATGTACTTATTCTTGAGCCACTCTGCAGACTACTTTTACTCAAGTTTGGTTGTTAGGTACTTTCTGAACACTGTTAGATACAGTATATGATTGTGGCTTTAATAAAAGATATCCTCATGATGCTTAATATGGCCCCACATGTACTATGTCACTAAAAGTGCCATTTGACTCAACAATATAATCTGAAAGGTCACAACTTGAAGAAGATCTAAGCACATTTACCATACTGGGATTAAGAGGAGCGCAGATACTCATGCTGCTGTTAATGACTTATGCCTAAGGAGTTACACCCACATTTTCTAAAAGGATGGTCACTTCTAGAATTTGGTTTGAGAGGGTGCATGTTACGAGGATCAGTGACTGCAAAACTAACAATCGTGTTGAAGTGATGTGTTGATACCATCCGGCCATCATCTGGCTACTAGTACCCTGACTTGATCTTATATTTAAAACTGCCTGCTCTGTTTTAGGATCTTAATTGCTACCAGTTCATCCTCTGTTTAATCTGGTTTGACTGGATTGACCTTATGGCTTTGTTAATAATTTACAGGACTTTGCCATAGTCCCTTCTCTGTGTCTACTCACTTTGTGAATAATACATATTGTGACATCCCGTCGAATAAACACACTCAGGAGCTGCTTGTCCAGGGGAGTCTCCCAAATGCCAACTGTCTTTTTATTGAATATGCCGCGATGTAAATGGTGCCCTACCGCCGCCCGTTGTCTGAGTCATGGGGACACCTCCAAAATAACAAAGATAATTCACCTTCGCCCTATCTACCTCTTTAAGCTCCCTTCACCACTTGATGCTGTCTTCCTTTCGCTCCAACCCCAATTACCACTTCTGGCCACCACCTCCCCTTTTCTTCACTCACAGTTAATTAACCCGGATCCCTTTCACTCATCTGTGTCTCTAGGGAGGTGCCCCAAACCCTTACAAAAAATGTTCCCCCAAGACTCCACCCCAACACTGCTTCCACTCCCTACAGCCCATGCAATGGCAAGACATGTCACACTGCCCCCTCCTCAGCTCCTTGTCCCCAAGGAAGCACCTAATCATGCAGATGTGTTGGCAGCTGTCTTCACTGGCATGGGTGTCTGTTAGTGGAGTCAGACTGGGCAAGTGATGTATCATCTGACTCAGGATTTGTGGAAGGTGTTGTGCCGTCATGGGTTCAGGTTGTGAAGGAGCACAACCTCTGTAGCTGGCCAGACGGTTCTGATGCAAAAACACTCCTGCCTGGAGGTGGTAACTGGATCCAGTAAACAACCTCCCACACCCATTCCAACACCTGACAGGGTCCCACCCAAGGACTGTCCAGCTTTGGAGAGTGTCCCTTCTGTATTTTTGGCCCATACACCCAAACTTGATCACCTGCTTGAAAAGGCTGCCCCCGAACCCAAATGTCATAGTGGCGCTTCTGTTTCTCTTGCTGCTACTCTTATCCAGCCCCTTGCAAAGTTATGTGCCACCTCCAATCAATCCTGCAACTTGCGAGCATACTCAGAGCCTGGAGGTTCAGCTGGGGTGTCAGGGGGAACACCATATACAAGTGCAGATGGTGTTCGCAGCTCTCGTCCCAGCATTAATAAAGCAGAGGTGCATCCAGAGGATTCCTGCACAGCAGATCGGCAGGCCATCACAACCAGAGCCAGCTGCTGGTCCCAGTCCTTTTGATCTTTAGAGGTGCTAAGAGCCAACTGTTTGGTCAGAGTCTGGATAAACTGCTCAGCTAGCCCATCACTCTTGGGGTTGTAGGGGGGTGGTTCAGGTTTTCTGGATGCCAAGCCTCTCACATACTTTTTGAAAGACCTGCCTTGGTCTGAATGCAGTTCGACAGGCATCCCAAACCGACTAAAGAATCCTGAAATTAGAGCTTCAGCAACAGTTTCAGCTTCTTAATTAGGCAGTGCATAGGCCTCAGGCCACTTGGTAAAATAGTCCATCCTTACTAAAACAAACCGATTCCCCATCTCTGAGCAGGGAAATGGCCCAAGAATGTCAATTGCCACCTGTTCCATTGGAGCCCCTCTCTGACACTGTTGTAGTAGGGCAGTAGACCTTCTTTGGGTCCTTTCCTGGTTGTGCATAAATCACACCTCTGGCAGTAGTACATCACGCCTGCACTCTCCCCAATAAAATGCCTGCCTCACCCGCCTTAAGGTCTTGGTGACTCCAAAATGACCAGCTCTGAATGCTCCATGCATGTTCCTCAGGATCTCTTCACACAGCTGTTGTGGTAGAATAAGCTGCCACCTCCCTTCTCCAGTCACAGGGTCCCTCCACTGTCGCTTCAATACCCTCTCTTCCACAATCAAGCTGTCCCACTGGGACCAAAGACCCTTAACTGCTGGTGACTCAAGTTCCACTTCCTCCCAGCAGGGACGATGCTGTTTCTCTTTCCAGTGGAGGACCTTCTTAACCTCAGGGTCACATTCCTGACTGATTCGCCACTCTTGGGCACAACCTGATACTGAAAGAGCTTGGCACTGAACCTTATCAGGATCCTCACAGCTTTGATCTTGACGTTCCCTTCGCTCACAATAGGCACACCCCTGATCTGCACAAGGTCGTTGAGACACAGCATCTGCATTTTTCTGTTGCTCTCCAGGTCGGTGCTCTTTTCGAAAGTGGTAAGTCAGTAGCTCCTCCAACCAGCGAGCAATCTGACCCTCAGGTTCTCGAAAAGACAGTAACCACTGGAGATCAGCATGATCACTGTGGACCACAAAAAAGAGGCCACACAAGTAGTGCATGGAGTGATGAACAGATTCCACCAGGGCGAGGAGCTCCCTCAGAGTCACGCAATAATTCCTCTCAGCTCATATGAGAGCACGGCTATAGTAAGCCACCACACACTCTCCCTCTGGGTGCCGCTGTAACAGCCCCTAAGCCCACATCACTGGCATCGGTGTCAAGGAAGAACGGCAGGTCAATATTGGGTGGAGCCAAGATCGGTGCACCACAAAGGGTTTCTTTCAATTTACAGAAGGCGGCTTGTTGGTCAAAATTGAACGCTTCATCTGGGCTCAATAAACGGTGCAAGAGTGCAGCAATAGTGGCAAATTCAGGTACAAATTGCATATAGTAAGAGGCCAGTCCAAGAAATTCCCAAATCTGCCTTCGATCCTGTGGCTCTGGCCACTCTTGCACAACAGACACCTTATCTTTCTCTGTGGTGACACCTCTTTGACTCACACGGTGACCCAGAAATTACACTTCTCTTCGGAGAAGGTGGCATTTATCCGGATGAAGTTTAAGGTTAGCCACACAAAGCTTCTGCAGAACCTCCCTCAAGGACTCCAGAGCCTCCTGGAATGTCTTGCCATGAACCAGTAAATCATCCAAGTAGACCAGGCATTGAGTACCAGACATACCTGCCAATACCTTATCCATTAACCATTTAAATGTAGCTGGAACATTGCAAAGACCAAAAGGCATAACTCGGAACTGCCAGAGTCCCTTTCCTGTGGAGAATGCAGTCTTAGGTCGAGCTTCAGGTGTTAGCAGCACCTGTCAGTAGCCACTGCGCAGGTCTAGTGATGAAAACCAGGCTGATCCTGCCACCAAATCCAGGGACTCATAAATGCGAGGCAACGGATAGGAGTCTTTAATGGTTACAGCATTTACCCATTGGTAATCAACACAAAAATGCCACTTGCCATCCTTTTTGGGGACAACGACCACAGGAGAGACCAAGGGAGACTCAGAGGGTTCAAGAATCCTGGCTTGTCTCATCTCCTGCAAAATGTTCTCAGCTGTAGTCTGCCTTGCCAGTGGCATACGGCGCGGCGCTGTTTGATAGTGGAAGCACTCCCTGTATTGATGTCATGCTGCACAAGATGAGTCTGCCCTACATCATCTGCAGAGGAAGCAAAACAGTCCCTAAAGTCATGTAACAACTGCCAGAGCAGGCGCTGTTGCTTGTGTGTTTACCCTTTCCTGTTGACATTTCAAACAGTGCGGACAACCTTCATTGCTGGTACTGGTTGAGTGATGTTAGTGGGAATAGGCACATCCACTGGTGATTCCATTTGGCCTTGATGGTGCCCTAACAAGGGGAGTGTCCCAATGCCTTGAAGATACAGAGTCCCCATTCGAAGATCTATTCACGCTCCAGCTGCTTTTAAGAAGTTAAGTCCCAGGATACAGGAGTTGTTGATATTAGCCACCCAGACATCCTGCACCCACTGCTTCTCAGCAATACAAATGTCTACTTGTGCTCTGCCTAACATGGGGGTCATCTCACCTTTGTGAGCAACTTTGTAGAATTGGCTGTACATAGGACCGCCACATCCAATATGTCAGGATGGATAATAGATGTAGTTGACCCTGTATCCACCAGTGCCTTGCATACATGGCCACCAATCAAAACTGAAAGGTGACAGTAATCTCCCTCACCCAACTGACCATCAGGGACTATTCTTGGGGCCAGCATCGTTCCTCCTACACCGGCCCCTTGTCGTTTTCCAGCACAGTACTTACTTGGGAATCCTCTTGTTTAGCCCTACTGGGGCAGTCACGCTGCAAGTGCCTATGTTGTGTACAGTACCAGCAGTGGGGTGGGCGCATTAGGTGTGAAGAATTCCTGAATTTCTGTGCAGTAGTCACTGGAGCCACCGCCTCATAGTCTTGTTCTACATCTATGGCCTTAGTTTGCTGGATAGGTTCCGGTCTCCTCACCTTGTTCGACCCTGCTAATGCAAGAGGTCCTTGGCTGTAACCCTCTCTAATTATTTGTTCTGCCTCCTGGGCTGCAGACAAAGCTTGTTCCAAGGTCTCTGGCTTAGCAAAATGGACCTGCTGTCAGAGATATGGTGGGCCAACTCTGAGGGCACTAATCTGTCAAAATGGGGATAACCCCATCACACTACAGACTGTACATCTGCTGCAAATGCCCCCAGGGCCTCAGTTGCCCTGTGAACCCTCTGCTCCAGCTGTTGTCTTATTGCAGGCACAGCTTCTACATGGCCAAACCATTGCTCCAATACAATTTCCAAAGCATGGGCGTTTTAACAGCTCATCTTCTGGCACATCCGTCAGTGCCACCAATGCATCACCATCCAGTGCTGCAGCCAGCTGCACAGCTTGGTCCTCCAAACTCCAGCCATTTGCCCTGGTAATCATGAGAAAATTGGTGTTGTATGCTTCCCAATACCCAGTTCCATCACATCTGCCAATCTTTAACACAGTCCCACCCATCCACATGCTCTGCCTCCCTATCCGCCCTCAGCCACATGTTCTCTATGCAGCATAACAGTTCTGTGTAGCAATGGTGCCCTTCGTGCAATCCTTCATCCAACACGTTTATTGCCTCTCCATCTATGTGTGCCAACAACTGCTCTGCTCCATAATCCTCTGTCCATCCATACGTATTTGCTAAATAAAGGAAGCGCTCTTTAAATTCAGGCCATGCCAACACACTTGGGAAACGCTACAATTCTTTCGTTCCTATTGCTCCGTCCATCCTGTCATTACATTGAGCGTCTTCCATAAAATTGGGTCGCGCTGCACGCTCAACAGCATTCAGCCTCATTAATGCAAACTGTTCCAAATGAGGCTCTAAGTCGCTCTCTTGCTTCACGTGGGCTGAAAACCTGCCCTCCTCCATGAATGCTAACTGCCTAAGCGAACTTACATGTAGCATGAATGCTTCTTTAAATACACTCTCAGCCGGACTTTGACTGCTGCTTCGTTTTATCTCCACACTGTAACTCCATTTGTCTAATAACCAGATCCCACTTCTGACCACTAATGTGACATCCCGTTGAATAAACACATTAAGGAGCCGCTTGTCTGGGGGAGTCTTCCAAATACCAACTGCCTTTTTTTTGAATATGCCGTGATATAAACGGTGCCCGACCGCTGCCCGTTGTCTGGGTCATGGGGACACCTCCAAAGTAAAAAAGACAATTCACCTTCTTCCTATCTACCTCTTTAACTGTTCACTCCCTTCCCCACTTGATGCTGTCCTTCTTTTGCTCCAGCCCAAACTACCACTTCTGGCCACCACCTCCCCTTTTCTTCACGCACCGTTAATTAACCTGGATCCCTTTCACTCAACTCTCTCTCTAGGGAAGTGAACCAAGCCCTTACAAATAGTGTTCCACCAAGACTTCACCCCAACACTGCTTCCACTCCCTACACCCCATGCAATGGCAAGAAACGTCACAATATTATTTGTTCATTGCTGTTTATACTTGTCACATTGACAGGGTGTTTTGGTTGCTTGGGGTTGCTTTTCCTGAAATATAATGTTTAGTTTCTCTATACTTTGTTTCTTTCCTTTGTTTCAACACATCCTTTTTAGCTTCAGTTCTGCTCATTGTTTCTGATTTCGATTATTTTTTTTCAGCTCCACTTTTTTTTAATTTCCCTGCTGTGTAATGGTAATTAAGTCACTGTGTTACATATTGTGGTAAATTGATGGAGAAGACTGTTAACTGGGTAATGATACACAGATGCCGTACATCACTTAGTCATTTAGTTTTTGACTCCAGTAATGTCCTTCAGCTCCCTTTTCCTTTTTCATAGTTTTGACTTCTTACCATTTCATTGTTGCTCTATTAGTTTTCTTATTTTTTGACATTTGTCTTTTACGTATAGGTCTTTGGAATTATTTCAGATTTATTCATTTATTTAAGTTCTCTGTTTTCTTTAATTCTATATTATTTCTTTTGTTTTCTTAATGTTTTGCATTTTGATTCTAGTGGAACAATTTAGATATTTTGTATTTATTGAGATTTTTTAACTTTAAATTCTGGTTTCTTCTCTGAATTTTATTGAGTTTGTTTAAATTATTCAAAAAGAATGAATGGGAAGCTTGCCAAAAGTGCCCCTTATGCTTAAGAGCACACTTTTTCTTCAGAAAAGCTGGCCATTTTCATATACATTATGCAAAACCTTTAAACAGTGTATTCAGGTGCAACCAGAAGAACATTAGGCAGGCAGGTGTCCTAGAGGCTACAGCTTTGGACTTTGCTTCACATATTTATTTTTCATGAGTTATGAGCCTGAGCTTCTCAAGACCAATTATATCATCTACCACTGAGGTATTTATTGCTTTTTGTTAAAATGCAGAGTAGCAACACCCATCCATCATTAATGCAGATTTTTCTGAAGACCATCAGCTCATTGAACAATAGATGTAAGCTTCACGCTTTTCTAGGGGGAACAGACCTGCATTTAGCCCTTACAAACACACATACTTTTGTATTTCAGTGTAGGCTGTACTTTTTCATATCCTGTACTTTTTTATTTTGAAAATGAGATTTGTGCAAAGGAACAATTCAGATGTCATTTTAAATTACAGTTTGATCATTTGTGATTGATTTTGAGTTTATAATGTGCATTATTATGTCTCAGCTGTTTGTTACCACATGGTTATTAAATGCTGCTCTGCAATGCTGCTCATGTAACAAGCATCTGAAAATAACCTAAACAACTCAAATAGATTTTTTTTTTTGCCTTAAGTCTACAGCTGGAATTAAGGGTAATTGTCATTCCTTATTTGACATTTTATGGGTATTTTTTCACTTAAACATATCCCCATCCTCCTTTGAAGGCTTGTCTATGCTTGACATTTTAATTTCAAAATTGGCATAGTTTGGTACTTCATTCATTGACCTCCGCTGTAGACCCACCCAGACGTTCATGTCTTCATGTACTTTGACCACAGATATGTGCCTTATTTCAATGATGTTACAGACCAGCACAATTTAAGCCATTAATATATTTGTCCAAATAATATAAATATGAGAAATAAAATGAAAAATAAAAATCAAATCTTCGACTTCTTACATATTTGTAGGTTTAAATTGATAACCATTGTCAAAGAAAGACAAAACAGTCACAAAAAGTTTTGGGGCGTCGTCCTGTATACTTGCAAAATTTGATAAATTGATTGTACAGTTGTGTACAGATTGGTGTCCAAAACAGAACTGACTGGGCGAGGTAAAGATGGAAGTTTTAAAACAAGGCGGAGGGAGTGATGTCATTGGGGCTGGACCAGAAAGTGACGTCTTTGGGCCCGGGACTGGAAGTGGCTTCACTGAGGCCAGGTGGAATTTACTGTATCTGGTCTGCAGTGGAAAGTGAGAAAGGATTAGCACACTCCGCCACCCCCTGGTCCGGCATGGAAATGCCCTCATTTGAGCCCTTTAGCTGCCTCCCATGCACACGTATGTGACACCATCCACAAGAAAAGAAGAGATTTAACAAAGATAAAGTTAATTAAAAGAATTTACTAAAATGGCTCTATAGGACAAAGTGGGAATTTTGACGCCCGTGTACTGGCACCACTGCACACACTTGAATTCTGGGTGTCTGTAACATAACCGAATAGATCAGTGGTGTAATCGGAGCAACAGAACCCAAAAAATATTCAAAGAAAACAAAACTTTATTAAAGTACCAAAAAAATAATCCCAGTGTCAGTCACGTTAAATTAAAAGCAGTCCTCTGCCATGACAATGAATGAATATATATATATATACTGTATATATAAATATACAGTATATACTGTATATACTTAACAATAAACAAAAATAAGTGAAGGTGAATATATATCTTATTTAAATGGTTCAAAATAAAGGTGATGAAGAAAATAACAAAAACAAACAATCAGACAACTCTTCTTCTTCCTCCTTTTCCAAGTATAATAATCAAAGGGAGAGAAAAAAACAAAATCAACAGTGAAAACAATGGCACAAGCACAAAAATACCAGAAAATCAGTGGAAAAAAACAAATAGTAACAAATAGTAAAGTCCATCCATCCATCCATTTTCCAATCCGCTGAATCCAAACACAGGGTCACGGGGGTCTGCTGGAGCCAATCCCAGCCAACACAGGGCACAAGGCAGGAACCAATCCTGGGCAGGGTACCAACCCACCACAGAAATAGTAAAGTCTTCAAGAAATAAATAATCCATAAACTTAAGTGACCATGGAGGTTAACTTCAATTCAAATAAATACTCCATTAAAATCAAAGTTAAAAAGTTAAAATCCAGAGACAGTTCTTAAAATCTCAGGAGCCCAAATGCTTCCATTTAAAACCAACATCTCCTTTGCTTACCCCACACGGGATCCTGGAGCCAGAGGAGACATCCTTCCGACAGGTGCAGTCATCCCTCAATACCTGGCTCGGGTCCCCAGTGCCAGTCCCTTGGCATCCCTGGGGCACCGCGCTGAACCACACACGTCTCCCGCCAACCACACTTTGATGTCTGCAGGAGACACCACTTAAGAGGCTGATCCTACTTTCCAACATACTCAAAAGGAGCATCCCTTTTCAGCCATGGGTTTCTCTCCCTGAAGTTCGCACCTCACAACCTACCGCTTAAGCTGCTTCACTGTGCCTTTGAGGAAGGTTCTTGTCTGCAATTGGTCGAGGAGCACTGAACAAACAGCTCAGAGTAATTTGGACTATGTGAAAAATGACAAATTACTAATGCAAAAATTGTATGACAAATAAAGTGAATCATTATCATTATCTTAAATTGTCATGGAAATGATGACGTCACACACAGTGCCACCACAAATCACATTCTTGGCAGCTAATTCTCAGGTGAATAATGTGAATTCAAGATGGTGGTGCAATTATGTTCTGAAATTGATGATGCCGATAAAAGTGTACAATATGCGGTAATGAGCAGGAACAAATTGTGTTTAAATTGTATTTAGAGCAAATGTTATTAAAAATACTTTGACATATTATATTCAATGCAAACTTTGTCAAGAATTTTTCTTCTAAGCTTATGCTTTACAGAGAAGCAGAGGGGATTCTTAGCATCTGAACCATGCTTTGCATGTCTTCTGTCACAGCACAACCTTGAAGCTATAACAGCTTTTCTTGGCTACTGCTGTGACAGAAGCAAATGGAGCTGAGATGAAACCAAAGCTGGGCTGGGAGATGCATTCTTAACCTTCAGCTCTATAATATGGGCATGCAGTGTATATTAATCCTCACAACATCTTCAAGTTCTGACTCAACGCTGTGACTTCTGGGTCTTTTTAAAATTTTTTCTGCTGCTCTGGATGTCAGATTTTCTAACCCAAAATCTGTTTTATATTGATTGAGCATCTTAACCCATAGTACAGATGATCATACATTTTAATGCCTGCAAAAAATGTTTCTCCCTTCCTGATATTATCTATTTTTATATATTTTTACAATGAATGGCTTCAGATTAGGCAAAATGTATATTTAGAAAATGTGAACCAGAATAAATACAAAACACTATTTGTAAATTGATTTTTAATATACGTTACTTAAGTAATAACATTATCTAAAGCCTGTACAGCCCATGTGAAAATGTAATTGCCCCCTTAGTTACTCACTCAATCAGCTGGCCAAAGTTAATTGTAGACTCAGTTATTTGAACACAGCCAGTGTTGATTGCAGCCAGCCCTGGAGAATCTAAACCTTGCCATTTATTGTTCATTAACCAGAAAATGAAGTCATCACCAGAAGATTTCTAAAAGAACTCTCTCCCTCAGTCAAAGAAAATTCCAGAAGAGTTTGAGGAAAAAGTGTTGAAACTTACTGGTCAGAACAGGGTTACAAAAGCATTACCAAGGCACTGGGACTCCATTGAACTGAATTGAGAGTTATCTCCAAAGGGATAGCATTTGGAAGGGTGATAAATCTTCCTTAGAAGGGCTGGCCTGCTACAATTACTCCAAGGTTATTGTGATGACTAATTCATGACATGCAAGGAAGATTTGGCTTGGTGTTTCTATAGCCAAACAGGCCACCATTCAAACCATTCCAGAAAGGTTTAAACTAATCCCCAGTAAGTAGTGTGGTAAAGTAATAGAAAAGGGGATGCCTTGCTGTAGCATTTGAAAGGCTGGTCAGTTGATGAACAGTATAGGATGTCTGCTTCTCTGTGAGTGGGTCTGTAGATCAATGTGGTGTACAATAAGTCATTACATTAACTATATCAAATCAAGAAAGTCTTGCACATGTTGCAATGCAGGTAAAATACACATGCTGCATATGTAATGAACTAAATTGCAAAGCATTTTGAAAAAAATGTGCTTGCATGCAAAATGATCTGTTCTGGAAATGCTGCGGAGTTATAAAATAAAAGAACACATTGTTGGTCATGATAACATGTCAAAGAAGTGAATATGGAAGTTAGTTCATCTGTTTATATTATATTGAAACATGTAAATAAATCATTGAGTAACTCTTTATAAATGGGGTGCCTAATAATATATGTCATTATCTTGATTGCATGACTTAACGACACAATAATTATTCAATATGCTTGGCCTTGAAATATGGTGATATTTATATTTGTAAATATTGATGACCCATTCACTACACACCATGTATGTATTCTTATTTTAAGTGTATTGAATTCAAAATGTAATAAAGCTAAAAATCTATGCATTAAGTTTACATCAAGTAATAGTATTATTATCTTTAACTGCATGTTTGCATTGATTGTTCAGAATGGATTGTAAAATAAGAAAATATACACTGAATGTAAAATGTAAAGCAATATTGCCAATAAAAAACAAAATAGACATCCTTCTTGTTTACAGGAAGACCAATAAAGCTTAATGAAGCTAAAGGTTTTATAATATAATAAGGTTCCTAACTGGAGAGTGTCAATCGTTACCTAACTACAGAGGAAACAAATGATGACTGAAAAATGGTGGATTAGTACTTTTTAAGGCAAGTCTATTTCCAGTGTGTTTTGTCTCATTAAGGTACTTGTTAGCAGGTAGAAAATAAGTAATTGATTTGAGAATAATAACCTATTTCAGAACATATGCAAGAGTTTTGCATAGCACATCACCCCGTTCTTTCCCGGTCCTAATAAATTAATACATACAAATGAATGCTGTAAATACTGTATATAAATGAATTAATGTGTATTACATAATTTAGTAATATAGCAGCCTTTGATATCCACTCCTCTGAACTCTGCTCTGAGGGCTACATTTGCACCTTTTCTGTGCTGCCGATTTCTTGCACTCAAACTGTTAATTGCTTTTCCTATTTGACTTAATTGTTAAGAGCATGAATGTACACCAGTGAGTTCTCCAGGGATTAGCTCTAATTGTCTCTCTGGAATTTGTAACAGACATGTGGAGAAAGACAATTATACCAGTGCGGCAAGTCTGTGGGTACAAGAGAAGGGTTCATGCATAAGTTATAAGCAGAAGTCACAAGTTTTCTTGGGTTGTTTGCATGCATTATGAGGCAGGCATCTGATGAAGAACAAAACTGACACTTCAAATAGGCCTGTTATTTGCTAGTCTCCCTTTGTAACTTACTTAATGGTATATTTTAAAGCTGCTCAGGCTTAACAATGTACTTCCATTGTGTCTGCTCTTTGTCATAATTCCAGCAAACCAAAATAATAGAACTAAACAACTTATTTTATATTCTATTAATCAGTCTGATGGGGATTCTTGTGATGGGAACTGGAAAACTGTTTTCAAATATCTACCCGTCATATCACATTAACAGACTTATTCATACAGATAAAAATAATACTGCTTTCTTTCCTACATATACTATGTAGTTAAATCAGTTTTAATTATCTTCAAAATATTGAATTAAAGGTCAAAAACTATTTATTCTCATTGCTTTCCTACATTTTTGTTGGGTCACCTAATTTTCCTTCAGAAATACATTTGAAAAACACAGGCCATTAGCCATCCATCTATCTAAGCTAGTTACTCCTGTCCAGAGTCTGTCCCACCAGCTCTGGACCCAAAGCAGCAACCAACACAACAACATACCAGGTCAATGCAAAAAGCATTCACACACATATACACTTATTTACATGGTGCATATTTAGAGTTTTGCGGTGGGCTGGCACTCTGCCCGGGGTTTGTTTCCTGCCTTGTGCCCTGTGTTGGCTGGGATTGGCTCCAGCAGACCCCTGTGACCCTGTAGTTAGGATATAGCGGATTGGATAATGGATGGATGGATATTTATTTAGTTTTCAGTTAACCTAACCTGCACCACAATAACACAAAATAAAAGATCAGCTTGAATTTTATTTCAGTTTTTTACTAATTTGTAGCAATGTTTTCAGAACTTGCAGCGCTGGACAGTAATTCTGATACCTCTGAGGTTACAGGTAGGGACAATGAGCTATTATATATGTCACTTTAAAGCAAGTCCCCAGAAAGAGAGAAATGATGCCAGATTCATGGCTCAGCTACTAAAGAGATTAAAACTCAGGATTTCTCCAAGGACAGAAAGTCTTATATAGTGTGTATCCTTCCTAGTGGATTGTTTCTGGTCAGACATACGGAGGATCCACTTATCGATGTCCATTTTTACACAAATGACATATGTAACTGCATGCTGTCAGTTCTGCAATCCAAATTTAAATAAATAGGTGCCATACACAGCCATAGAACTAATAAAGTGGTCTTCTGTGAAGTTCGGTTTGTGCCACGCACCAATCTAGATAAGACTAAGGAGGCTTAACAAATGGCTCAGATCCTAATGTAAGATAAAAGGTAATGTTTATGGGACATTTGGGCTCCTTCTGGAGCAAATAGGACCCGTACCGCTGTCACAGTTTATATTTGAACCAGAACAATGAATTCATATGAAGTTCCTTTTGCAGGTTTCACTTTGTTTTTAGAATAATTGTATTGAAATTTCAGGTTTAGAACTTCATATGAAGGAATGAAATACAAAATAACTTTAAAATTTCTAGCCCACATTTAGAAAGCCAAAATAAAGTAAACAAATGCATTAAAATTAATTCCAGCAGTGTCAAGAGTAAAAAAAAGTAAGTGAACAAAATTTAAAACCAGTAGGAACTTAGAAATAATTGTTCTGTGGATAAACGAGGAGATAAAGAGAAGCTGCAAAGGGACAAACAGCTATATAAGGCGCACAAGACTAATAACTTTAGCAATAAGTGGAGGGCTTAGGAGTACATAACAGAAATGGTGCAAAAAAAGGTGAAAGCTAAATCAGAGAGTTTCTTTTGGTATTTTACCAGTAAAAGAATAATTAAGTACGAGTGAAAAGTATTTGAAATAATAGTGATAAATAAAAAAAGCAGATACTCTAGTTAAATAATGATTGTCCTAAACTTTCAAGTGTCTGAAGTGCACAAATATCAATGATCTCCCAAAGAGGGTAAAAACCAAAAAAGTACATATTTACTAATTTGAAAATAGTAGAGGGGGAAATGTTGCTTAGATTAAAAAGGCTGAAATCATAACAAATCACCTGAACCAGTGTTTTTTTCTCAATGCATATTTTTTCCAAAAATCTCTGGGGAAAATTCCTAAGTACTGGAAGCTATTGAATATGATCTCATTATATAAAAAGGGTGATTGGCCTGATTTAAGTATCCATAGGTCAGTAAGCTAAACATAAATTAGATTACGGGTAAATTAATGGAAGCAATTATTCAGGAAAAGATCGAGCAACACATGTCAAGAACAGCTGTATTAGTGAATAATCTGAATACTCGGGGATCACGTTTAACTAATATGCTGGAATTTATTGAGGAAGCAAAGAAAGCATATGATCACAGAGGTGCATATGATTGTTCATCTTGGCTTCTTCAAGGCTTTTGATAAGGTCCCACATGAAAGGCCAGTGATGAAAATAAAAGAAGTGGAAATTCAGGGTGCAATGTGTAGATGGGTACAAAATTGGCTTAAACACCAGGAACAAAAGGTTATGATGAGAATAATAATTTCAGAATTAATCAATGTTAAAAATGTCTGAAGGTATCAATGCTGGCGCCACTGCTTATTTTAAAATATATAAATGATATGGATTAGAATATAAACAAGCTTGTTACAGTAAGTCTGCAGCTAATGCTAAAATGCACAGCTATACTATTACAGAGAGAGCTAAACATAACACAGGCATGGACAGACTTGTGGCACATGAAATTGAATGTAAGCAAATGTAAAGTATGACATGTAGAAAGTAAAAACATTAAATTTGAATATGCAATGAGAAATTTGAAAATTAAAAGTACCTGTTTATCATGATGTGTGAGTAAAAACCAACAGGTGTCATTCTTAATATATATATATAACTCACTAGTGAGGCCTCAGCTGGAGTAACATGTACAGTTTTGTTCTCCATAATGCAAAAAAGACACTGCAACACGAGAGAAAGTCCAGAGAAGAGTGATTAGGCTGATTCTAGGAATGAGAGGTATGAGCTATGAGGAGAGCATTTTTTTAGGTTAAGCAAACAGATTAAGAGGTGACATGATTAAGGTGCGAAGAGAATTCGTTCATACGATTCTTCATCAAGAACATGGATGACACCATTGGAAACTTTTTAAAGAGAAATTTAAGAGATGTCAGCAATTTTTCTCATTACATGAAGACTATAAACACATTAAATAAATTACCAAGAATTGTGGTAAAGAGCTGGATTTTATGGCCCTTCAAATCTTGACTAGATGTTATTTTATACAATACTGGTGAATAGGATTGGTGAGCTTGTTTTGCTCAGTGACCTTGATTTCTAAATATTGTATGGCTTTACCATAATATTTTTATTTTACGTCTGTCAAAAATATTTTAATAAGATACATGTTAACACAGTCCTCCAATATTGCAAATGAAAACATTGCACTTTTTTGCTTTCATACATTCCTGGCATAAATGATAACACTAACAAACATGAAATGTAAGTATAAGACTGTCTGTTTTCTAGTAACAAGTGTTATGCCAATGAAAATCACTGCCTTTTCTCAGAAATACTAACCCAAATAGAAGTAGAAAGTAAGACTGCATAGCTCCCATTGTTAATCCTCTACCCTTGTTTCTGTTTAAATTTAGGACTGATTTCAAAGTTCTTCCTCTTACAATTAAAGGTTAAGGTGGCCTAGGCCCTATTTACCTAAACCTATAATTACATAAATTACAAAGTGTATGTTATTCCCATTATTGGTTTTCTCTTTTTCCAACCATTTTTAATATGAATATTTTGTTTAAGCACTTATTTATTTTGGTGGCCAAGCTATTGCAAGGCTGGATAACTGGGAGTGTGTGATGCTTTATTTCATCAGTGTGACTGTATAAAGGTCAGGTTGTACAGTCGTCCCAGTTTATGGATATTGTCAAATAGACTCTTAGTTTGTTATTCTCTTTCTAGTTTACTGGTTATGTGACCCCATTTTGTTCTACAACTATTCCTGTTTCACATATTTAACTTTGTTTAAAAAGATTAATTTCTGACATTCTAGTAATGACCTCAGCTAGTTCTAACTTTGATTCATCCCCTGGTTCTAATAAAAAATTCCATACCGCTGTTGCCATTGGCAGCGTGTACAATGGGGTAGTTACAACACTGGTCTATTAAAGACTCCAAGTACTAATAAAACAACAGTGGCTGGTCAAACTTTTTGCTGCAGGGCCCTGAAGCTTTGGAATGATCTGTCTGCTTATATAAGAGATGTTCCAGCAGTCTCAGCATTTATATCCAGGCTGAATACTCACTACTTGAACTTAGCATGTCTGAATTTGAGTTATTGATTAGCTGATTACATTGTATGTCATTTGCTAGATATTTGTTTAAAAATTTAAGTACACAATAATGATGAAGTATTACTAACTCTCATCTATTCTGTTTGTCATGTCCAGTTCCATTGCCTCAAAACACTACTCACATCTACAGTTATTCCCAGTTTCAAATAAAAACTAACAACGTCAGATCCCTAGGGAGGTAGTATGTATCGTGATCGTGACTGAGAGAATAAAAGTGAAAAAAAAGGCAACTTTTACAAGTACAGTACTATAAATGTACATGGTCTGTTACAGATGCAAACCAATGTATGTGTGTACTGTATAATATAAACAATAAACAGGAGCTCACTACTACTGAAAACGGCAAATATAGGAGTCAGTGGGGATCGGACCAGGGACTCTTGATTACAAGTCAGGAAATTTTACCGCTACACCACAGAAGCTGTTGTAACATCCTTGAACCTTTTGTGAAAGTGTTTATTTGATCTTTGGACTTCAGGCTTCACACATTCTATAGTTTATGCCTACATTTTGTAACATTTATTACTAAAATATGAAAAAGTTTCTGTTTTAACAATGTGTTTACACAGATTATTGTAGAAAGGGAACACACATGAAATGCATGTGTTCCAAATAACGATCTATTATTTCCACTCTAAAACTCCAGCACTTCACTCCCAGATAATCAAACAAAGCATGAGCTGGGAGAACTTTGTGAACATTCTGCGACGGTGGGGGGATGGAATAGCCAGCTGCTTGCTGCTTGTCTTAATCGGCACATTTACAGGACAAAAGACGCAGACGGAGAGGTGCGAACGGATTAAAGGTGGGCCGGATTTAAGAGTTTTCTCGTAGGCTCTGGTAATTCTAGTGTTAACAGCATAGAGAGTGTTACTGGTACACCATGCAAGAAAGATGATCTGATTTGGTCTGTTTGGTACATAAAAATTAAATTTGAAGTTGAGTAGTCTACGAAAATGTGAAGTTTCAGTTCAGCGTATATGACTTTTACCTCAACGCAGCACAACACCCTTCATATGTTACATATTTTGTAGAGGGTGTTGAGTGTAGTGCCAGGTGAAAAGTCATAGATTCTTACATTCTAAAATGCTGCTTCACTGCACTTTTGTTTGATCATTACAAATATAAGTCTAAAAACTTATTTAGTATCACATATAAAAATATACAAAAATCATTATGTATTAAGTATTTGTTAGTTTCTGAAGTTTGGAATATGAGCAGATCTTTTGCTTAGGGTTACAGCTAAATGCTCTTTTTGAGTATGCTCCCCACTCACCAACTGGTAATATTTTTATGTGCTTTAATCCGTTGTCTAAAGTGAACCTGTATATAGCTACTCAATCTGTGACTCTGTCAGATAATCTGAGTGGATACAAGTAAGATCAGAGTAGAATTAGGACTGGAACAAGTGGTCAGAGCGGTACCAAATGAAATTGACCTGAATTTGATGTCATTGTGTTCTCACGCTTGCTTGTCTGTGGATCACGTATTAGAAGCCACTCCGGACGGAGAGGGAAAGCTGTTTCTAACAGTCTTATCACTTCAGTCTGTAGCTCTGAGAAGACAGCCCTTGTGGGCAAATGACTACCCTGTCCTTCTTCCAAGATATTAATTCCTCTTCCGGTCCAAACCACATAAAGGCATTTATTTCTGGAATGTTGTGTTTCTGTCTTAATCCAAATTGATTGCAGGATGGAGCTCCATAGACAGATCCTTAATAAAGAGCCATCATTGTATCTTTAATTTGTGCTTACACTATCAAGTGACTGTTTATTTTGCCGCAAAATGCCTTTTTTTTGTTGATTTATTATTAAATGGGGTGGCTAAGTTGGCACCCCAACTTTTCTCTTGACTTTCTTTGTACCTCATACTGCGAAAGTGTGTATAATAAGCAGCAAATCTGTGAAGCCACATAAAATCTGTATTTATTTTTTACCATTATTCAGCTAAAAATATTCTGAGACATGAATACACATGGCATGTCTCTGAACTAATTTAAAGAATGGGTCCATTATACAGACCATAATCCAGGCAGAACTGCTACTGAATAAAAAATCGATTATTGCTTGTGTATAGATCAGAGTGAACAACACCTTCGACTTATTTTAATTGAAACTGCTGCTTATCTGTCTCTTAGCTATTTATGATTTTTAGGTATACTGTAAATGCTACATGAATTGTTACATATGACAATTACAGTGTGTGCACTCATCTTAGCTGCTCTTTCTTAGTTTTGGATTTTCTTTTTTCATCGCCATCAGACCACTTTGTTTTAAGCTTGACTGGTAAATGTGACTGGGAGTGTCAGGGTGTGTGAGTGAGTTCACTGTAATAAATTAGTATTCTCCTTCAAGCAGAGATGCATCTTCAACTTTGTTAGTTCTGGAATCATCTCTGATTTACTTTTAGCGTTACCATGATAAAGAATTTGTATGAAATGTAATCTTTCAAAGAGAGGTACTTTGTGGATTTTAACACACTTTTGAAATTTTCCAGTTATTAGATTTTAACTTGCGAGATTTAGAAGTTATTGTAAGAATTATTGATCAAAAAATGTGTATTTATGGTTATTTAGCTTACTTTAAAAAAACTTTTGCTTACCCCATTGGCAGATTTTTTTTTTACTAAATAAAAGCAAAGCAACTCCCATTTAAAGTTTTTTGTCTATTTTTTGTATATTAATTTTTTTGCAGTGTATCTGCAGGTAGTGTTTTCTGAACAGAAGGCCACCATTTGTAACCAAATGTAAGGTGCTTTCATCACAAGTAAAATGTACATAGACTGAATGATAGTCACACTCACACTTTCTAGCATGCTGACAATGTAATTGGCTACCTTTGGCCACTAGAAGAATGGAAAGTGCTGGAAAATAATTTTAGTTCCGAATACTAAGTTTGTCCAATCATCTCAGTGTGAATTTGACTAAACAAAGTGAGTCTCATTAAGTGGTGTGCAAAGCTGGCACCTTAATAGCAGAAAAAGACAAGCTTTAGTGCTGCAGCCTTCTGTTACAATAATAGACAAATGGGGATTACATGTACTCTGGCGGAAATTATTTTTTACTTTTGTACAACACGTAAATGTTGATTGTTCAATGCAATGGTTGAATGACAAACAGAACAAAAGCTCTTGGATGACATATAGAGCAGTACTGAATATTACAGATATTTCCTGTCCATTTTCATTCCATAAATAGAATTGTTCATATTTTTACAGCTTTGCAAGCAAATTAAAGTAAAGATGTATGGTGTACTTTATTCTCACAGTACTGATCTCAGACTGCCATGCTGCTTAAGATGGGCCACTATGGCAATAGTTACATAAAATGTTATGCTTTTTGAACCATGACAAATACTGCTTAATAATAATTTAAATTGCAGGTGACACATACCATCATAGGTGCTCTACCTTAATATTCACACGTGACATTATTAATATAATAAAACCTCAGCCACACACTACAATAGACCTTTCTTAACTTCCAGTGTATGTATACTTCTACTGTATAGACAGTGATTTTCTAAAACATGCTTCTTCTTCTTTTTCTTTTGTATTATGTAGCCATGATTTATATATTGTCTGCATAGATAGAGAAAATTACTATTAGTCCCCTATCACAGAAGAAAGTGTTTCTTACTCTAAACGATACATCTTTTCCCTATAACAAGCAACACTACTTGCACAATTCCAGTGAAATTTGTGCCATTCACAGAAGTTTCTGTTTGGTAACATCTTCCTGTCATTTAATATGTAAGTAAAGATCTCTAGAAAATTTATTTTTTTTTGGTGTGATAAAGATTATGTGTATTAAGTAGAAAAGAACACAGGTAAGCACAAAAGTGTGAACAAAGCTTTAGAGAACAATGTTAAAACAATCTCGATGACAACAGCTCATTCAGCCCAATAAAGCTTGTCAGTCCTATCCACTTAATTCTTCCAAAATAACATAAAGTGTAGTTTTAAAAGTCCCTAAAGTCTTACTGTCTACCACATTACTTGGTAACTTATTCCTTGTGTGCTATGATTCTCTATATAAGAAAAACTTCCTAATGTTTGTGCAAAATGTGCCCTTAACAAGTTTCCAACTGTGTCTCCATGTTATTGGTGAACTCATTTTAAAATAACAGCCTCCATCCACTGTACTAATTCCCTTCATAATTTTAAACACTTCAATCATGTCTCCTGTTAATCTTCTTTTGCATAAATTGAAAAGGCTCAGCTGTTTTAATCTTTCCTCATAATTCACCACCTGTAATCCGGGAATCAGCCTAGTTGCTGTCCTCTGGACTTTTTCCAGCACCGCTATGTATTTTTCTATCCTGGAGGCCAAAACTGCACATAGTTCTCAAGATAAGGCCTCACCAGTGTGTTATAAAGCTTGAGCATAACCTCCTTGGACTTGTACTCCACACATCGTGCTGTATAAACTAACATTCTGTTATCATTTTTCATGGCTTCTGAACACTGTCTGGCAGTTGATAGTGTTGAGTCCACTATGACTCCTAAATCCTTCTCATAATGTGTCATTTTGATTTTCATACCTCCCATTGTGTATTGATACCTTACATTTTTACTTCCTTAATGTAAAACTTTACATTTCTGTACATTAAATATCATCTGCCACAAATCTGCCCAAGCTATACAAGGTTCTCAATGATGATTCAACGGATTCTTGATTATCTGCCAATCCAACTAGCTTGATATCATCTGCAAATATAATATTTGCCATTTTCCAGTCCTTTGGAATTTCCCCAGTGCACAGTGACGTCGTAAAAATATGTGTCAATGGTTTATTAATATATAATTTGTTTTTCTCTCTAACAAAACTCTTAACACGTACAAACATGTTTTAGTGAGTTTTGCAATTGTTATATTAAATTGAGGAATATGTTTTCTGTCTGTTTTAGAAAACTGTATACAAAGTGAAACTTACTTATTTAGCGCACTATTACCTTTTGCATGTTCAGTGTATACTGGCAGGCAGTAGCATGGTGGTTATGGTCTTGGACTTCAAACCCTGAGGTTTTGGGTTCAGATCCCACCACTGACATTATGTGACCCTGAGCAAGTCACTTCTCCTGCCCCTGGGCTCCAACTGGAAAAAACAAAAACAAATGTAACCAATTGTATCTCTAATGTTGAAAGTTGCTTTGGATAAAAGTGTCTGCCAAATAAATAAATGTACATGTTTTAGAAAACAAATGAAAAGAACAGGGTGATGTGTAAATGAAAATCAGAATTAATATCCAGCAGAAGACTATCCAATAATTTCCAATGTCATTATCTGAAAAATCTACTGCTTTGCGTGTCTGTGGATGACTTTATTGGCTCAGGTCAGGTATACGATGCAAAGGAAAGCAGTTTCTAACAGTCTTGTCACTTTCCTCTGCAGCAAGTAATATTACTGGAACATTGTGGCAACCTTCAGAGACTCCACAAGCAAACAAGACATTACATTTCATTTTTTACAAGCTTATCAATTAGAAACTACTTACATTTGATGAATTTTGATAGAAAAAAATGTACTTTTCACCAAAGTAAATAAAGTAATAAAAAAGGCATACCTCCATGCAAGTCAAAAATGGGATATCACAGGACCAAATTCCAAATGTCTTGAAGGTATTTGGTAGAAAAATAAAAAACAGGACTAAATACCATTGGATGATCTGTGGTCACAGACAATTTAATCAACTTTTAGGATCCTGTCATCTTGTATCTGTTCCGATGTGCTCATATATGTACACTTTGAAACCTTCTCTAATCTTCTCTAAATGTACAAAAACTGAGTGATTGTGCAAGATGTTTAGTGAAGGAATCCACCAAGAGACCTATAAGAACTCTGATGGAGTTACAAGGTACAGTGAAATAGATCAGAAAGACATTGTAGGCAACAAGTTTTGCCTGGGTGCTTCATGAGTCACAGCTTTATGGGAGAGTGGTAAGGAGGAAAAATGCACAAGCAGTGTGGTTTAGTGCTTAAACCTTTGGACTTCAAACACTGAGACTGATTTAAAATCCTGCTACTGATACTGACTGACCACGAGCAGATTACTTCACCTGCCTGTGTTCCAACTGGAAAAAAAACAAAGCAGAAGAAATGCAGCCACTTGTCAAATGATGTAAGTTGCTTTGTATAAAGGCGTTAGCTAAATATGTAAATGTAAAATGACTCCTAATGCACTATAGTAAGAGAAAAGACTCATTAATAAAATGACAGATTTGAAATATGCTTTAAAATCAGTGGTTTGTTACTAATTTATGCATTGTTTTGGACGGCTGGGGCCCTTGCCTCTCCCTTGTATGGACCGGGGGAGCAAGCCTGGTCAGGACAGTAGCTCCCCCAGAATGCTAGATGTCAGCCCCCCTGGTTTGCAGCAGTGCCTAGGTCTCCTGCAAGGCTTCAGGGGAGCAGGAGTTTGGTGCAGCCCTGTTGGGATCCATGGGCGCCACCTGGGGGTGCTGTTGCTGCTGCTGAAAATAGGTCGACAAGCACCTGGAGAAACTTCAGGGTGCATTATAAAAGGAGCCGGCAGACACTACTCTGGGAGCCAGAGTCGGGAGACAAAGCTTGCTGAGGAGGAATGGAGGAGAAGGAAAGAGAGAAGGATAAGTATTGTGTTGTGCTGGTGATTGTGTGTTATACTTCTGGGGAACGGGGAAGTCGTTTTCAACAAGGGAAAATGAAAATATAAACCGCTTGTGTGCTTGGAAACCTGTGTCCTATGTCTGTCTGTGTCAGGGCTGGCCTTTACAGCATTTTTCAGGATTGTTTTCATTTTTTAACCTGTGCTATCCTTTGACTATTAAACACAAAATGAATGTCATCTTTGCAGGTATGATTGTGGGAGTCCCTTTAATTCTGGGGAAAGTCATTCTAGTAGAATCCTGCTGTGGGTTCTGTATATGAAAGTGTCAAGTGTACATTCCTCTGCATGATCCTCTTGAGCCTTTAAAATTTGCATATAGAATCCTTCTTCTGTCTTATTCAAAATAGCACATTTTATATCATAGTTTGCCGAATCCAACTTTAAAACTTTGAGCATATTGTTTTCCCCGCAGATTATTTACTTAACCTTAAATGCCTGTAACATGCATTGCAGCTGAGCAACATGCTCCCCCTTTTTTATAAAGCAGATATTGCCAAAGCCCATCAATCTATCTGCCTGTCCAACTCTTTGTCCGCCTGTAACAACTGTTCCCCCAGTGGATCAATTTTGTTGAAATGTGGCATTCTTGTTGTTCAAGGAATTTTGACAAGACACTTCAATTTTCATTATGATATCTCAAACAGATTGTACTGTACAAAGTTTTAAAATTTCAAAATCTTCCATTGAAAGCATTAGTGAATCTGCAAACTTGCCTGTCTTAAAACAGAGAAACGTTCTTAAACTAAAACTTAGTTTACCATATCAATTTTTATCTTGACAGCAGATGCGCCAACTTGTATTTTTTACATATTTTCCTTCACCTTCAATAGGCCTTTTCCAACTGTGAACAGTTAATGAAACGCCAGCAGACGATGTGCGCCTGTAGGAAGTTACTTGGTGTCACTGCCTTCTTACATGGGTGGCTGGGTGAAGTCAATCCAGTTATCTACAGGTTCAGCTGGATGGGGGCAGAAACCTTTCCATCACCACGTTTCTGCATTATGAAGTATTCTCTACAGTCTGATCACAAACACAAGGAGCATTTTACTCCTTCCAATGCTTTAATTCAATGTTTCCCATGGACTGACACTAGTATGCAAAAATGTTGTGCCGGTTCACGAAAAGACAGGTACAATAAGTATATTAAAACTGTTATTGACTACTGCCAGTTTGTAAAAAGCTGACTCTGAATTGTTGCCAATGCTCCACTGCTAGTAAACTCGGAAGCAACCCACGTATATCTATTGTTTAATTGATCAAGCTTGAAACTTCACAGAGAACACCCCAGTCCACAAAGAGATTCTCTGACTATAAATGGTCCACTTGTCAAAAAGTTTGGAAAGCACTGTAACTTAAATGATGTTCCTAACCATAAAATTACAAGCAAGGAATACAAAATGTTACCTAGATATAAATGAAGTGCCCTGTGGCGTGACTATTTCACTGACACTGTAATTTACTAAAGTGACAAACGTGCTGGTGACGGGGACACTCCTGATTTCAGGCAATGAATCCCTATAAACAACTGAAGAATATCAAAATATCCCGTTTTTAACATGTTGCCCATGTGAAAAAGTTTTTCAGTGCCACAAATATTGCTTCGCCAAATCACAGTATATTTACAACAGCGTGATCGAAACTCCAAGACTGAACTCTGGCTTGTTAAGGAAGCAGAAAAAAAACAGAGCACTGATATTTATTTGGTTATTCTTCAAACATCGTGTGCTATCCTATGTGTTCACCTGTGGAAGGGTTTTTTCTCCCCATGCCATAAACCCTTGCTGTTGTTGATGAAAAAAGTAGGCATTATGAAGATGGACTTTATGCTTTGGCATGCTGCACAAGTTTGTCAGTTTGGGATTTTGAATATCTGGCTCCCCTACAACTTACCATCAGAGTGCCACATTCACCTGACATCTGGAATGGTCTCTTGCTGTAATACAGTTTACCTTTCACTTTTGTCATTCCTTAACACTTGTCATAACTGGCTTTGCATGTCCCATGAAACTTACTATGGTCAGACATGCTCAAGAACTGAAGAAATTCTTTACATAACCTTAGGTTATGTTAACTCACACTTTCAAACTGTCACTATATTTGAATATGGGTATGCCACCCTGGGTAAGAACCCAGTTGTACAACTCTTAACTTGGGGTGTCAGTAGACAAGACCAAGCAACCAAGGGATGGAGTAAGAGAGACTCAGACTAAAATAAAGAAAAAAAAAAAACTATTCAAAAATCAGAAATCTGTTTTATTCCATTTTACAAAAACATGTCTTGCAAAAAAAAAAAAAAAATACAAAGCCCAATGCAAAGACACTTCCCAAAAGAAAAATCAGTGCACGTGTTATAATATTTACATTGGCTTCCAACTCAAAAGTGAAGAAAAGACCTAAACAGAAAAAATAAACTCTTCCACCTCCTTCGTCCAACTACAAAATGGATTAGGAAGGACAGGCTTAAAAAAAATGTATAAACTAAGCACCTACTATATATACAATGAACAGTACATTTCTCCACTACTCAATTAAATAAATCAGTATCACAGATCTACACTACATCTTGAAGATTTGCTCAAAAGACGACCTCTGGTGTTCAGACCCTGGTTTTATATCCCAGGCCTTTTTGACCATCCAATCCGACACGTAGGGATGCGCACCATTCAACAGCACCTGCTCAGGTACAGTCCACCCTATTTAAATATATTCCCTCTCACACGTGCGTGCATACCCGCCTGTTGGTGCCTTGCCTTTTCAGCCTCTGTTAAGTAAGTACCATTTTACTTTGTCCTGCTTTTCACTTCTATACTTTGCCACATGTGTGTATTCCCTTTTTGCCAACTACTTTAAAACAAAGCTTTCAATCCTTCAGACCTGTTCGTCTCATTTTAAAAATACCACTTTTGCTCTCTCTCCTCCAGCGGTTACGGAAGTGCGCCTCCGCACACGGCCGTCAGAAACCGTGAGCGCGCTCGAAAAACGGCCACAGACGCGTGCCTCAGCGTCATCAAGTTTGAGTCCCATGGCTCACTCTCGGAGCACTTGTAGGTAGTGATGGGCGGAGTGAAGCCTCATGAAGCATCAAAACGTTTGAAGCAATTGTGTCGGAAATCGTATCGAAGCATCGAAGCATTTGACACTCACCTCTCTAGTGACCCCTCCTGGCCATTTCCATTAACATTACATTACATAACATTACATCTTGCCTGAAGAAGGGGCCTGAGTTGCCTCGAAAGCTTGCATATTGTAATCTTTTTAGTTAGCCAATAAAAGGTGTCATTTTGCTTGGCTCTTCTCTACATTAACATTACACAAACTCATGATCCACTTCAATGACGTCTGTTATAACTCTTATTGCTTTTATTTTTTCGCTGCTACAGACTGACAACGAAGAGAAGGGTTCGTCAGCAACTTCTAGTGTCTGATGTCTAAAAAATATAAATATAACTAACGCCGACAAGCAGAATGCACTATACGATAACAAGAGTTAAACAAAATAAGACGCCTCACTCATGTATTCCTGGCTCTTCCAATTAGTATTAACTTTTGCACTGTATCATTATAATCGGTCCTGTTATTAGTATTATAATTAACCTTCATCTTTTCTTGAGATCACATTTAATAGCCTTAAATGTTTTCTTTGGTTTGACTTAATTAAAATGGAGTAGACGGAAAATAAAGGTTTATCCCTGTACTTTGCCGTGATATAGGTAAGCACATTTGAGAAAGAAAAGGTGAAATCCTTAAATCAGTTGTTATTATTCGATCAAGTATTGAAATATTTCATTTATTAATACTTTACAATATTTTGTGGAGCACGAAAGTAACGAATCAGCTACAAAGAACTGACGCCGTCAATGGCTCAACTAACTAAGGTGGTTGCTTTTCAAATTCTGAGCGTTGTGCTAGCCGGCGTTCGATCCGACTTAAAGACTCATCAAAATTAACAATAATAAAAAAAATGATCAGAATTGAAATCCTTATAACCAATTTGAACTAAATAATTTTGAGAGATACTGTGGAAGGATCGCATAAGAGATCTGTTCGGGAATCACCAAAATCGCCATCAAAATGCGATGTCTAATTGCGGATGGCAGCTCACATATTTACATTAATCTATTTCTATTCATTGCCATTTTGACATCCATGAACCCCTCCATTGAATAAGGCAGTGGTTCTCAACCTGTGGGGCGCGAAGTAACAAAAAGGGGGGCACGAAGATGTGAAAAAAAGAAAACAAGAATCAAAAATATGACAAAACAAATTAACTTAAACTACATTCTGATAATAGAACAATAAATACTATATAGAGTTAGATAAATGTCGATAAAAGTTAAGTAGGTATAATCAAATATGCATCTACATTTCAAAAAAATGTTGGGGGGGGGGGGCGCGATTAAAACTGTTATGAAAACTCGGGTCGCAAATACTTAAAGGTTGAGAAAAGCTGGAATAAGGTGATAACAAACCCACTATGGTAGATCAGGTTGAATTTGCTCTGCTGCAACAAACATTCAAAGGTGTCAATCCGGAGCACATCAGAGAGGCTGAGAGACACGGCGCAGATCAGTCACTGGCACACAGACACACACGGGGCACTCCAATGTGAGCAGTGCACATATCAAGGTCGACATTAAAGATTGAGTGCTGAGGCAACAAAAAGCAGCGGGATAAATACATCTGGACCTGCTGTTGAAAAAACATTTACTTTTAACAACAGCATCCCTCCCTCGTGAACACATCTTCAAGGTCCGGACAGGTGATCAGTAAAACGTTTTTTAGTCACAGCACAGTGCAATAATAAAACATTTCCTAAAACATATAGTTGTCCAGTCTGTATCATTCCTAAGCAATCTTCCAGTAATAGAGGCGCAATCCCAGTTACTAACACATTAACACTCAAAGTAAGAACACATTCCACCTTATCAATTTAATATTTAAAAATTTAAACCGCTAAACCCGCCATCAACAACTACAAAAACAGTTGAAATCGTTACTCAAATATTTTTTTTGTTATAGACATAAAACAAGATGCACATTTCCATTTGATATATCTTTACTAGTGTTCTCGCCTTGCTGGCTCCCGGTCCACGCTGGAATTTGCTGTTTAATAAAAAAAAAAAGAAAAAGAAAATCAGACTCTTTTGGGTCATAATTCACAGTGGGTGGACGTGGTACCCGAACCCACGTATGCTTTATTATGAAGCGGTAATGCTACCACTGCACCACTACTATTTTCAGGAGGGTGGAATATAATGTATGCTTTTAATGTATACATGTATGTATGTACTGAAGACGAAAACAATTATATATAGATGTATACTATATGACATACCTTCAGTGTTGCATGAAAATGTTGCATGAGGTGAAGAATGGATATTTATGAGAGTATTATAGTGAGAGATGTGTCGTCACCCGTATTGTTAAAGCTCTTCTTTGCAGCATTATGCATTCAACAAGTCGGCGTTTGTATGATGTATAATTTATAATTTTATTTTTTGCCACAACGTATTATCGGGCACAATCATTTAACATGTATTGATCATCTACAAACTTTCATTTCAATGGGAATTCTGTTGAGTTTTTTAACTCTGTTGATGCCATTTGTACTTCAAACGGGAGCTCGATGAATAAATAATGAGTCGAAGCTTTGCGCAGAGTACTGAGATTGCGTCATGACGGGCTTTGAATGGGGCTCCGAAGCCTCAGGCATGCATACTACTGAGATCATGACGGGGCTACTGAAGCCTCAGACATGCTTACTACTGAGATCATGACGGAGCTACTGAAGCCTCAGACATGAGTACTACTGAGATCATGACGGGGCTACTGAAGCCTCAGACATGCGTACTACTGAGATCATGACGGAACTACTGAAGCCTCAGACATGCGTACTACTGAGATCATGACGGGGCTACTGAAGCCTCAGACATGCGTACTACTGAGATCATGACGGGGCTACTGAAGCCTCAGACATGCATAGAAATGAGATTGCATCATGATGGGCTTTGAACGAGGCTCCGAAGCCTCAGACATGCGTACTACTGAGATGATGACGGGGCTACTGAAGCCTCAGACATGTGTAGTACTGAGATTGCGTCATGACGGGCTTTGAACGGGGCTCCGAAGCCTCAGACATGCGTACTACTGAGATGATGACGGGGCTACTGAAGCCTCAGACATGCGTAGTACTGAGATTGCGTCATGACGGGCTTTGAACGGGCTCCGCAGCCTCAGACAATCTTGACGAGGCTCCGAAGCCTCAGACATGTGTAGAAATGAGATTGCGTCATGACGGGCTTTGAACGGGGCTCCGAAGCCTCAGACATGCGTACTACTGAGATCATGACGGGGCTCCGAAGCCCCAGACATGCGTACTACTGAGATCATGACGGGGCTACTGAAGCCTCAGACATGCGTAGGACCGAGATTGGATCATGACGGGGCTTCAAGCAGACATGGTCACTGGTTACTGAATCTTTGTGAAGCCTCAGCACACTGAAAGGCATTGACCTCTATATTTTGAGAGTCTATCTGACACTTAACTTTCTAGATATATTTTGTAATTCGTATTGACATTACACATTTCAGTTGATATGGTTAAGCTACAATTCAGGTAGTTGCTGAGAATTAATTATTGTTCTTGTGGATTGCTGTGATTCCCTTTGTCTGATACATAGTGTCAAAGATATATTGTCATATATCAGCTTTATATATATGAAAAGATTAGGTAAATCGTTCAACCTTTTTATGGAACACTTAATTTTGTTCAAAACCGTACGTCATATAGTATACATCTATAAATATAATTTTTTCGTCTTCATTAGGAGAATACAACAATGAAGTTTGATCAAACATTATTTGGAAAATTTACCTCTCCTCCTGATGAATAATCAGACACAGTGTCTTCATCAAATATTTGACCTTTGTCAATATCTCGTTGGTCAGACATAGGTTCTAGGGATATGACATTCCCTGCAACTGATCCAACAAAAAAAGATGGCTATATTGAACATACCAATGGCATACATTGAGGACAAATATATGCAATGACCATCCTTTACCTGAAATGAAGTGACCACTGCATCCTGCCACTGGTTCTGAGGAGGAGCTTCCCCCTGGAATGCCCTCAGAAACAGGGCGATGGGCATTTTGCTGAAGAGCCAACTCTTCTGCAAGGGTTAGGTCTGGACCGCGTGGACCTCCACCTGTTTTTTGTTTGTCTGCCTTCTTATTAGCTTTGAAATTAATGTTTTTTATATTATATATGATTGTTTATGTCAACAATACATTAAATAGTTATATACCAATATTTACCCGTTTGAAGTATATTCTTGTACTTCACTTTAACCTGTTCCCATGTTCTCCTTGTGCTCACGTTTGATCTGGATTTATGACATATTAAATAACAATTAATCTGACACATAGGAAATGAAACGCTGCATTCATTAAGTACAATGCACACTACTTACGTGTTTAATTTGTCGGCCACTTTTTGCCAGCCGTCTTTTCTGGTTTGGGCTTCTTTTGCAATGTTACCCCATGTGCATATTAAATCTTGAAATTCTTCATATCCTTCTAGTAAAAGGTCCTGCTCCGATTGTGTGAAAAAATGCGCCCATTCTTTTGTCATTTTGTTGCAGCCTATCAAAGACTTGCTGATCATGTTTCTAGACTCAATATACATGGGCATTTCAATCAGCGCGGGCACGCGCAATCATCTCAGATGATTAGATCCAGCTAGACTAATAGACTACACAGCTGCTTTTGAAAAACCAACTTATCCTGGATGAGTTTCACTGGCATTAACTCATCGAAGATGAGGCATCTGATCTCGGATGATTTAAACGATGTACGGAAAATACCCTCCAGGTCTGTTATCACAACCTTGTATTGTTTGTATACTCAACCAGCCAAAACTTCAAAGAGGTAACTTCTTTGCAAGACAGCAAATATCTACATCCTGCAGACAGCCATGACAACAATTAGTAACAGGATTACCCAGGAAATCAAAAAAATGTCCCCCTCTGACATTTATGTGCATGTGTGAGTGAAAGTGTTGCCTGTGATTGACTAGAGTTCTACTTTTGTCTGTTTTCAGCCTTTTGCCCAGTCCAGGTGGACTAGCTTCTGGCCTGCATAACCCCGAAATGGACCGAGAATGATTTAGAACTTACCTGTTGAACTACAGTGCTGGCAACAGCTCTCAAACACGCCTGAATGTTACACCATGCATACATTTTCTGACTTGTGTTCTTTTGTATTGATAATGGTGGTGGAGAATAGTGATGTTTTGCATGTTGATTAATACATGCAATTAACAATTTCAGTGTATTCTGTACATGTGACAAATATTAACCCAATAAAGGTGTCGTTCAAAGTCAGGGAGGGAGACACTCCATCTGACCTACTGCAGATCACAGTAGAATGCTTCATTCATAGCTTCTTCTGGTTCCAAAGGGATGGAGAAACAAGAGTCTCAGTGGTGTGTTAGTTATTAGTAGAAGGAGAAAGAGGGAGTATTGAAATAACAAAATTTATTTCGGGGGAGCAAATTCATTTTAATAATTGATTATCTGGTCTGTAACAAGGCAGGAAGGAAAGAGCAGGTACCCTTCAAAATGCAGTGAAAGTTGGCAGCTGTAAGCTTCTGAACTGTGGTGTAGATGTCTGAAAAGAGACTGTCTGAGAAATGAAAGAGGAAAATGAAGATGACAAGGAACGTTTAATGGGGAAAGTGCAGACTTAGACTGGTTAATCTTATTGTCAAACATTTCTTCATATTTGTTATACAGGATGAGCACAATGAGATAATCTGAAGGGTCATTGGATAATTTCAGTTTATTGGAATAAACCTGCCAGTAACATATTTATTTTCCTTTTGGTAAACTTGGAATGGCATGCTCATAGTCTGTCTTCTATTTTGTGTATACCACCCCCTCAATTCAAACACAATCTGTTTTATTACAGCTGAATTTATTAGTGATGTTGCGACAATAGAAACTGTAATCATAAAGCAAAAAGATGGAATATTGTCTTCTTTCAAAATACATTTGAAAGAACAGATGCAGTAAGAGCTCTTGGCTGCTTCTCTGCATCTTTCATAAACTCATGCTTTAATTTTTACTCACATTTTTCTCAGGTTTGGTTTTGACTTCCTTTAGCCATGGTCAGAAAAAGAGATTTTATTTGTGCTCTACATACTTTATATGATAAATAGTTTGTGCAAATTGGTCTGATGAATAATGCCAGCCAATATAGATCCTATAACTTTAGTCTAGTAGTCTAGTATAGTGTTATTAATTTCTATCTCAAGTGAATGTAAAGTACACAGGAGATTATATCTTGGAAGATGAACTGCAGTTGCAACCAAAGCACAAATAAATTAATAAAAGAATAGTAAAGCAGTCACAATTGAAGTTAAAATGGCTAGCATACAAGTCCAGTAAGAGGACACCATGTTTGCCTTCAGTCTGCCTGCTTTCTCTTTGGTGCTAGAGTCATGTTATATTCTAGGAGTGAAGAAAAAATATTTTGTCACCTTTGTTTCTCTGACTGATCAGTAAATCACTGACAGTGATAAATGAGTACTGTTTGGGGCAGTTATGAGATTGCTTTGAAATTCAGGATCAGTTGATGTCACCTGGCTTAGATCTTAGAGAAGCATGCACCGTAGTCACAATAATGCCATAGCAGAGTGCCTATCTCACTCTTTAGTTTACTTCACATTCCTTGCTCAGGTGTCTTGTCTGTCTACTAGATTCATTTGAGAAGTGGCCAGTGTTTCAGAAACATTAAATTCCTATCTCTCTATTATAAGAAAAATTCTGGGAGAGAAAGACGTGAGACGAGATGTGAAGACACTTAAAAGACCCACGAGACGAAAGAGGTTGGCCACGGAGCATCTTGCATGGACCTTAAACATGAGACTTTGTGCCAAGAGATTGACCCAGGACCGTCTTGCGATGACGTAGAACATGAGATTCTTGCAAAACACGCCTTACTTGCAACCAATACCAAATAAGACCACGGGCAGCAAAACACTCAGTTGTGTAAAGGATTTGAGTACATACAGATCCTGGGTCTCAGTGCATATAAAGCGTATAAGTACAATACTTTATAAATGAAATGTCAATGACTAAGCGAAGAAGAAAGGAGCACAGAGAAAAGAAACTCAAGAGTGTTGGAGAGAAAAAAGACAGAAAAAGAATAATCTAGGTACAAATTCAGAAAATAAGGAAAGTAATTATCTGCCCGGAACAAGTGGAATTGAAAAAAAGCAGGTCCAATCAGGCTCAGAATTAAAAGACAGAGTAAAAGACAAAGTAGAACTTCATAAAGACGTTCACAAATGTTGGCGCTATACACATGCAGAGCAGGATAGAGATTATGTAAGCAGTGCAATTCGAAAGGCTCAAAAAAAAAAAAAATGGCGTGATACACATGTGGAGAAAGTTGAAGAATATGAAAGTAGGAACATTAGAAAGTATAAAAAAAAGAAAGTAAAGATCGCAGTAGCGTAAACAAAAGGAAATTATTACTCAAAAAAGGGAAAACAAAGTGAGGTCAGAAATAAAAGACAGAGTAGAAAACAAAGTAAAACATCATAAAGAGGTTAAAAAACAAGGGGGCCAAACACATGCAGAGCTGGTTAGAGATAATGAAAACTGGAATTCAAAAGACTCAAAAAAAACATAGGCACGAAACGAATGCAGGGCAAGATACAGAATATGAAAGCAGAAAAAAACGACAGTGTCAAAACAAAGAAAGTAAACATTGCATTAGCGCAAACAAAGAGAAATTATTACTCGGACAAATAACGAAAAGGCAAATAGAGATTGAATATATGGACACAGGTGATATGTCAGAAGCACATAAATATTGTAAGGCTTTGAAGTTTAAATCAGAGAATTTCAAAAACGTGGTTTACCTCACATGCATTTATTGGTTACTTTTCAAAAAAAAATATTAGCTGCTGATGATGTAGATTGTTTTGTCTGTGCTGAAATTCCAAACAGAGAAACCTATCCTGAATTATGGTACAAAGTCATTAAACACGTCTCACTGACCTCATTTAAAAGATTCAGCATATTGGGATCCCAAATTTAGTTTTTACAGAACTTCTGAAATAAAAGTGAAACTAATGAAATAGCAACAATTCAAAGAACAAAAAATCTTAAAAGTGTGTACCTGGAAAACCAAACATGGGGGTTGGCGAGCAAAGCCCCCTAGTGTTGTTAAAACACTTATGTACAGGTGCCGGTCATAAAATTAGAATATCATGACAAAGTTGATTTATTTCAGTAATTCCATTCAAAAAGTGAAACTTGTATGTTAGACTCATTCATTACACACAGATTGATGTATTTCAAATATTTATTTCTTTTAATTTTGATGATTATAAATGACAATTAATGAAAGTCTCAAATTCAGTATCTCGGAAAATTAGAATATTGTGAAAAGGTTCAATATTGAAGACACCTGGTGCCACACTCTAATCAGCTAATTAACTCAAAACACCTGCAAAAGCCTTTAAATGGTCTCTCAGTCTAGTTCTGTAAGATACACAATCATGGGGAAGACTGCTGACTTGACAGTTGTCCAAAAGACGACCATTGACACCTTGCACAAGGAGGGCAAGACACAAAAGATCATTGCTAAAGAGGCTGGCTGTTTACAGAGCCCTGTATCCAAGCACATTAATAGAGAGGCGAAAGGAAGGACAAGATGTGGTAGAAAAAAGTGTACAAGAAATAGGGATAACCGCACCCTGGAGAGGATTATGAAACAAAACCCATTCAAAACTGTGGGGGAGATTCACAAAGAGTGGACTGTAGCTGGAGTCAGTGCTTCAAGAACCACCACAAACAGACATATGCAAGACATGGGTTTCAGCTGTCGCATTCCTTGTGTCAAGCCACTCTTGAACAAGAGACAGCGTCAGAAGCGTCTAGCCTGAGCTAAAGACAAAAAGGACTGGACTGCTGCTGAGTGGTCCAAAGTTATGTTCTCTGATGAAAGTAAATTTTGCATTTCCTTTGGAAATCAAGGTCCCGGAGTCTGGAGGAAGAGAGGAGAGGCACAGAATCCACGTTGCTTGAGGTCCAATGTAAAGTTTCCACAGTCAGTGATGGTTTGGGGTGCCATGTCATCTGCAGGTGTTGGTCCATTGTGTTTTCTGAGGTCCAAGGTCAACGCAGCCGTCTACCAGGACGTTTTAGAGCACTTCATGCTTCCTGCTGCTCACGAACTTTATGGAGATGCAGATTTCATTTTCCAACAGGACCCAGCACCTGCACACAGTGCCAAAGCTACCAGTACCTGGTTTAAGGACCATGGTATTCCTGTTCTTGATTGGCCAGCAAACTTGCCTGACCTTAACCCCATAGAAAATCTATAGGGTATTGTGAAGAGGAAGATGCAATACGCCAGACCCAACAAGAGCTGAAGGCCACTATCAGAGCAACATGGGCTCTCATAACACCTGAGCAGTGCCACAGACTGATCGACTCCATGCCACGCCGCATTGCTGCAGTAATCCAGGCCAAAGGAGCCCCAACTAAATATTGAGTGCTGTACATGCTCATACTTTTCATGTTCATACCTTTCAGTTGGCCAACATTTCTAAAAATCCTTTTTTTGCATTGGTCTTAATTAATATTCTAATTTTCCGAGATACTGAATTTGGGACTTTCATTAGTTGTCAGTTATAATCATCAAAATTAAAACAAATAAACAATTTAAATACATCAGTCTGTGTGTAATGAATGAATCTAATATACAAGTTTCACTTTTTGAGTGGAATTACTGAAATAAATCAACTTTGTCATGATATTCTAATTTTATGACCAGCACCTGTACATGTGCTTTCTCAATTTTTATATTTTTAATAAATTTCAAAAACCTCAAGTAAACTTTTTTCACGTTGTCATTATGGGGAGTTGTGTGTAGAATTCTAAGGAAAAAATGAATTTAATCCATTTTGGAATAAAGCTGTAACATAACAAAATGTGGAAAAAGTGATGCGCTGTGAATACTTTCCAGATGCACTGTATATATTTATTTATTTGTGATTTCTTTTTTGGTAAAACTCTGCCTTCAAAATTATGTAAAAGCACGATTATTAATTATACTTTTCCATGCTGTGACTAACCACTTAACTCTTCATATACCTTTCTAGCTGATAACACTTTCAGCACTTGGGTCAACTATTTAAACTTGTATTTTGGTGTTGTTATGCAGTGGCACCTTTTTCTTCATAGGGTACCATAACACATACCCAGTTTATGATAAAAAGCATAAATGTGTTTAGAAAATTTGAGCCTGAGTGTTTTCATAGTCATCTTGTCCAGTGTATGGTCAACAGGGCCATAGGTCTAAGGCAGAACACAGAAAACAGGTTGTCAGAAGACAACCCGTTTTGGCTTGTTGAGCTCACTCACTCAGACACCCTCACTCACCACAGGCTATTTTATAGTCACCTGCTTTTTGGGCAATGATGCCGGGGTACACCCCAACCTCCCACAATAAAAAACTAGAATAACTGGTTTAGAGAATATGTGTCAGTTACTTGAACATTGTCATACATGAAAAAGAAAAATTGAAACTCCTGGAGAAAACCCATGCAGACATGCAAGCATCACTCACATGGAGGTTAGGTCAGGATTCAGATCTAGTGTACTGGAGGAATGAGGCAGCAGCTCTCTGTCTCTGTCACATTATAGGAATTATTTTTATTCATTGTAGTCGCAACATGCTTCCTGATATTTAGGTTTTGGATCCAAAATGGCAGAAGAAATTTTAAATACTGTATATACTACACAAAATTTTGATTAATTAATGCATTTTCAGCATTGAACTGTCAGTGCATTGGGATTTAAGTTTGTGAAAGCAACATCGTAGAAACTGAATCACTCAATCCAAATGAAAACTAAGCATATTTATTAGCACCATTAGATGGCAGAAGACTATCATTTTTGATTAAAATTCTTTGGGTTGATTTTGCTTTACAAAGGAAATGTTTGTGCTTTTTTGAGCATATTTGTATCCTTATTGCAGCATTAATGACATTGTATTATTTGGCTTGCTTTTGATCTTCTGTTGGCATTACAGAAACGTCTACTAGTGTAAAGTGCAATTGTTTTTTGAAAATCAAATAGATTAGATTAGTGTCTCATTTCTCAGCATTTTTTTCTTATTTTACCACCCTCTTTGATAGATAGATAGATAGATAGATAGATAGATAGATAGATAGATAGAT
>JANRMT010062856.1:29438953-29449766 GCA_026402145.1 Polypterus bichir lapradei
GATAGATAGATAGATAGATAGATAGATAGATAGATAGATAGATAGATAGATAGATAGATAGATAGATAGATAGATAGATAGATAGATAGATAGATAGGGTGGCCACTGGGAGCATTCCAGCACACCAAACCCCAGTCACAACTACACACACATACAGAATCCTGGTTTCAAACCCAGCAGTTTTGTTTTCAATAACATGTACCTTTTACAGAATTCCTTCCTTCAGTGTTGTAGCAACACTCAAACATCACAGTAAAACCCGAAAATACCATCAATCGCTCTCTTTGTTCCTTCTGTTTTCCTCTATTTGTCCCAGGGGAATGCAGTCCATTTCTTCTACCGACTCTGACTCATTGAGCCAAGTGGAGGGCTCTCTTTAAAGTCCAGGAATACTCCTGGTGCCGTATCATTTGCCACTAAGAAGCACTTCTGAGTCATGCAGGATTACAGTGCTCCTTGTATTATTACAATTCAATTGTTCCCCTTGGCCGGCCTTCAAATGACCAGGCAGGCCGATGGGACCACAACTCCCATGTTGGCCTTTAGGAGTTTGTAATGGGTATTGCCAGATGGGATGCTGTCACCCAGTGTATGGGGGACACTATGCCCATAGCAAGCATATACCCACTGTGCTGTTCTTCCATGTTCCCATCTACATCCTAGATGTGGCTTAGGGGTTGTTAAGATGCCAGCTTCACTTTAGCCGCTGTATAAAAAACATACCTGGTCTTGTGCCGAAAGAATGTGCCAGTCAACTGGCTGGTGTCCTCACAGACATCTTCAACACATCTCTGAGCCAGTCGTCAGTCCCAGCATGCTTCAAGTCGACTACCATCATACCAGTGCAAAAGAAGTCATCAGTGACATGCTTGAATGATTACCAACCAGTTGCACTCACACCAATCATTGTGAAGTGGTTCGAAAGGTTAGTCATGTCACACATAAAGACTAACCTCCCTGCCTTCTTTGACCCTCTTCAGTTTGCATATCGCTCAAACAGGTCAACTGAGGATGCCATATGCTCTGCCCTTCACCTCTCCCTGAAACATCTGGATAAAAAAGACACATATGTCAGGATGCTATTCATAGACTTTAGCTCCGTCTTCAACACAATCATCCCTCAAAAGCTGGTTGTAATACTGAGCAGGTTGGGCCTGAACACCACCCTCTGCAATTGGATCCAGGACTTCTTGACAGAGAGGCCCCAGTCAGTTCGGATGGGCTGCAACACTTCCAGCAACATCTACACTGAGCACTGGAGCGCCGCAGGGCTGCGTACTTAGTCCACTGCTCTTCACCCTGTTGACTCATGACTGCATAGCCACACACAACAACCACATCATCAAGTTTGCGGATGATACAACGGTGCTGGGACTGATAAGCAGGGATGATGAAACAGCATACAGAGACGAGGTGGAACGGCTGTCTGCATGGTGTGAAGATAACAATCTATCTCTCAATGTCGACAAAACAAAATAGATAATCGTTGACTTCAGAAAATCACATCTTGCCCATATCCCACTCAGCATCAACGGTTTAGATGTGGAGACTGTTAGGAGTACCAAGTTCCTTGGTGTGCAAATATGTGAGGAACTTACGTGGATGCATAACACCTCATCACTAATCAAGAAAGCCCAGCAGAGACTACACTTCCTAAAGGCTGAAGCGAGCAAGTCCTCCCCCTTCCATCCTCACCATGTTCTACAGAGGCACCATTGAGATTGTTCTGACCAGCTGCATCACTGTCTGGTATGGCAACTACAACATATCCGACTGCAAGTGCCTGCAAAGGATAGTGAAGACAGCAGAGAACATTAATGGGGTGCCTCTCCCTTCACTACAGGACATATTTTACAAACGCCATGTCGGCAAGGCCTGCAGCATTGTGCAGGACCCCTTACACCGCTCACATGGACTTTTCACACTTCTGACATCCAAGAGAAGATACTGCAGCATCAAAGCCAGATCTGCCAGGCTGCAGGATAGTTTTTACCATGCTGCCACCTGGGATCTTCCACACTGCCTCAACCACCTCTAAAAACACTTTCCTGCAAAGACTAGTGAGCATGTAGAAAAGAACTGAAAATCTCATACTGACCTTTAAGTATTTTGTCACTCTTGATTTCCTTCTGCTGTGAAACATTCCGACCTGTCATTGTTTAAGCATGTTTTAAACAACTATTATCATACACTGATAATTTCTGTATTATCTAAATCTTTTATTTATTTATTTAATTACATATCTATTGACTATATTTATGTATCTAGATTGCAAATATCATACATTGCATCAATGTTCATATTGCTTACTACACATTAATATTGCTGCTACTTCTTTATCTTTTCTTTGCACAATGTCTTGTCTTGTTTGTGTTTTAATTTTTCATTTTTATTTTAATTCTATTTTTAATTTATTATTTGCACTTCATGTTGTTACACTGTGGACCCTGAGCTTCGCAATTTTGTGTATCTGTATACTTGTATATGGTTGAGATGACAAAGTTTGCTTTGACTTGACTTGAAATACATGCTGTAATTCCTATCATTATGAAAATGATATCAAGTATACATCTTAATATTTAAATTGTTCAGAGAGCTGTAATATCACGAATGTTATGTATGATGTGTCCTGTCATGGAATAGAAATCCCGTTTAAGAAGCATGTAGTGATTCACATACATAGAGCACATAAAATAACACATAGAAAGAAGCATTTAACGTGCTACTTTAGTTAAGATGGGATCTGAGAAACTAATAAATTAAACGATTTTAAGATTAAGTTTATAATGTTCTACTTTAATGACAAAATAAACTACGTGATTAATGTGGAAATTTTTAGATTAAAGTTGACTTTTTTTTTCAACTGTGTCCCTATTTTGTTTTTCTTTTCTCCGTACCCTAATACACTTCCATATGACACTCAGACGGTGGGCTACGACTCGCCTATCATGGTGACTTTGATATTTGACCACTTATTTATTTAGGGCACTTAGCAACTTTCTGAACTTGAACTTTCGAGTTTCTCCACCACTCTGTTACTCGATCAACTTCCTTTTGGTATTTATACAACTGCTTAAACCAACAAATAATACGTTTTTCCTTGCCTCCACTTGGTATTCGCTGAAATTCTCCCCTGTGCTTTTACCATTGTCTTTTCATAGAATGCAAAACATAAGGAACTATTTATATTGATTTGCATGTTCAAGAGGCGTAATTTTACGAGTAGTTTCGGAGGGGCAATAGGTGCATGCATGAGCGTTACATTTCACGCAGACCAGGATTTATGTAGCGGAAGAATGTGGAAGTTGGCGTATGCACAGATTTATGCATCTGGATTTTTTTTTTTGCATATGCACATTTTCGCTTTTGTCCGTACGCCATATTTTAGTGTGAATTCTACACATGGCGTTATGCATGAGGCCCATGGTCCTCACATGTTATGATATCATCATTGAGGACCTTTTCATTGCAAACAGTAGAAGCCAGCATTGTCTGACTTTGTGGACAAACTTACTGAAAATGTTTGGCTTTGTCCTAAATGCTAATCTTTCCTGGTTTTTCAAAATTTTGTTCATGATTGTTATTTTTAATGTAATCATTTAGCTCCATCTTCAGGACTTTTGAATTCCTACAATGGGCATTTCAATAGTAGCTCTTCACTTGTTAAGCAACATATTTAGTTGTTAGATAAAGAAAACAAAACCTCATCTGCACAGATCAAAGGTGCTGTCTTAGTCTGATGCTGTAGACATTTTCCACCTATGACTATGGACTCCAGTATAGTGTTTTATCAAGAAAGTCACACCACAATCCGTTCCAGTCCAGTCATTTGTACTTTGGTAACTGTCATTGGCCAGCAATGTCTATACTACAAAGGCCCTCAGAATTAGCTCATTTATTGAACATAAGATAATGGAAGAACTCCTATGCCTGTGCACACCAGAGACTGTTATGACTGTGGGAAAGAAAGTGGGTGGCATCTCCTTGTACCTACTTTATTACTTTAGACTCTCAAGATATGAAAACAAAGTAACAGCAAAGTAGAAATTATTAACAATAAAGTAACAGCAGTAATATACAATGTAATAAAAAATATAAATGGTTACTGAATTCTGGATGTATAGTCATAATAAAAATATATCCTTGCTTTAAAGTGAAAACCTTACTGAAGATTATCAACAAAAGAAACATCAGTTTCAGAAGAGGGTGTTGACCTGGGTGGCTTGTTTAACACTAGAATTTAGAACGCCTACAAAATAGTTGTAATCCTGGCCCATCTTACATCCGTTCACACCTCTCCGTTAGCACCTTTTGTGTTGTAAATGTGTCAATCAGCACAAACAGCAAGTAGCATCCCTCTGCCCACCGCCACAGTTCATTTCACAAAGAAGGTTCTCAGTGCTCAGTGTTTATCTTGGAATGAAGTTCCCTGGAGCTGCATAGGGTAAATAATACACCGTCATTTGTAATACATACATTTCATGTGTGTTCCGTGTCTACAACAATCTATGTCAACACATTGTTAAAACAGAAACATTTTTCATGTTTTAGTAATAAATGACAAAATGTAGACATGAGGTATATAATGTGTGAAGCCTGAAGTCCAAATATAAAAAAAAACACTTTCACAAAAGGTACAAGTATAACAAAACAAGTGCGCTTTTATTCAAGAATATAACCAAAAAAAAAATAAGGCAGGTTACGGTAAGCTGTTTATATGACAGCTTGTGTGGTGCAATGGTAAGAACTGCTCACTTCCAATCAAGAGGTTGCTTCTTCACAAATTTACTGTTTTGAATAGTTAGCTGCTCTTATTGTTAATATTATACAATAAAAACATATTATACAATAAAAAATAAAAACATACATTTGATTTGCGTCAGTAACAGCTGGTGTAAAATTATAGTACTTGTCAAAGTCAAGAGTTATTTTCAGTTTTTTTTTTTCTCTCACGTTCACGCTCATGCATGCCACCACCCACATGCCTAAACACCCGATCTGATGCCATTTTCAGATAAAGGTGTGATATAACTAACAAAAACTTGCTTCAGGAGATGTAGAGAACAGAATAATGCAGAGAGGTCAATTCCGCACTATATACAATCATCAAATTCAAATTGGATAATTTCTTCTTCTTTGGTTTATTCTTGAATAAAAGCATATTTGTTTTGATATACCTTTTTTGAAACTATTTATTTGATATCTGGACTTCACTTTTATCACATTTAATGAGATCATAGTAGACATGGAACACACATGAAATATATATATTCCAAATAAAGATATATTATTTACCCTATACAATTCAAGGCACCTCACACCCATATAAACAAACTTGAGTTGGGAGAACTTTGCAACTGACTTCAGCTGAGTCAGTGGGGGATGGATTAGCAGGCTGCTTGCTGCTTATGCTTGTTGACACATTTGCAAAACAAAGAAGCTGATGAAGAGGTGTAAAGGAATTTAAGGCGGGCCAGCATTATGACTTTTTATAGCCTTCAGGGATTCTAGTGTTAAAAGCTTTAATCCTGGATATTTTCTTATCATTTTAGGGTAGATAACAATGAAAGAACTCAGCATAGATTTAGATATTGCTTTGTGTAAAACAGTCACCAAAGAGGTCATTTATAGGTCACATTCCATCTGACTAAGAAGACTTAGAAGAAGCTAGGTAGATTGGAGCTTGCTTTTAAGATAGGGCCTGCAGTTTCAACATAATGATTTTATCTCTGCTAAAATGCTAAATGGTGGTATGGAGAAAAGGTGAACACACAATCTGAGCAGTCTAATCCCAAGTGCATGTGGCAAAGTCTATGCACTATAAAGCACTAAAGTGATTGCCCCACCATGGTGAATGCCAACACCTCTCTGGCAGCCAAGATTAATAATTTCTACTCACACTTCATTGTGAATGCCAGCCTCCGGTCCAACAAATCTGCATCAGAAGCTCTGGCCAGTAAGGAAACAGCACTCACTTTGTCAGAACACTATGTAAGGAGATCTTTCAAGAAAGTAAACCCCACGAAAGCTACAACTCCAAACAGCATTCCAGGACATGTTTTAAAGATCTTTGCTAATCAGTCTCCACCAGTGTTCAAAGCAATATTTCATCTCTCATTAACCCAGTCAGCCAAACCAATATGCTATAAAAGGTCCACCATTTCCCTTCTACCTAAAAAAAATCACAACCAGCTGCCTGAATGACTATCGTCCTGTTGCACTAATGCCTATAACAATTAATTGTTTCAAGAGTTCAGTCAAAAATGACATATGCTCTTCAGTGCCTAAACAGTCAGATCCATTAGAGTTTGTATAGTGCTCCAATAGATCCACAGATGATGCCATCACCTTATCCTACATACCGTACTGGCCAATCTGGACAGCAGATGTAATTATTTGCAAATGCTACCTTCAACATTTAACACAATAAATACCTCTATCCTCACCTCCAAGCTCAGTGACCTGTGCCTTAACACTTTACTGTTTAACTGTGATTTTAACATCTTGACAGGCAGAACCAGTTGGTTCCAGTGGATGGCCACACTTCATCACCCCTCACTCTCAACATAGGGCCTCCACTGGGCTGTGTTCTGAGTCCTCTGTTATACTTCTTCTATACATCTGACTGCATGGCTGTACATGACTCTAACATCATTGTCAAGTTTGATTATGATACAGCTGTGGTTAGACTGATCTCTAACAACAATTAACAGGTTTATGCCTTAGTATTAAAATCACACATGTGGAGAGAGTGGACAATTTTAGATACCTCAGTGTCCACGTTACCTGACCTAGTGCAAGCACACTGACGAAGGCACCTCAGATTTCTAAGGGATTATAAGGTGCCCTCCTAGACACTAAAGAACTTCTGCACATCGACCATCGGGAGAAGCCTGACAGGAAGTATCACCATCTGGTTTAGAAACCTCACACTGCAGGACAGTAATGTTCTGCAGAGTGGTGCAGTCAAATAAGCACATATCTAGCTGTGCACTATCCAACTTTCAAGCTATCTATACTGTATTAAGAGATGTTGGACCCAGGCAAAAAAAAAAAAAATGAGATGGAAGCCATCCCAACAATAGCATTTTGTCTGTACTGCGGACAGGGAGATGCTATTGCTGCCAGAAGACCATGTGCATAGTCTATATGCATGCTAAATGAGGACAGTGCCTAGAGCTGCATGACGCCGTATTGTTAAACTATCTAAAAGTAATAATATACTGTAATGCACACTACTGCTGTCATTGAACATATTGTTTTTCATTGATATTTAATAAATTGCATTTATTGATTGTGTTTTATATTCTTCTTCTAATGCACAGTTTTGGAGTTTAGCAGCATATTTCACTGCATATCATACTGTGTGTATAATTTTATGTGACAACTAAAATTTGATTAAGCTCATCAGAGTTGTGTAACATTCTCTCATTACAGAAGCATTACAAGCCTAAGCACAATGTAATAACATCTCTATAGTTTGGCATCAAATGTGATTTGTAACCCTATAATTGATATAACAGCAGGGGCAGTCAGATTGTTTAACTGCTTCCCCTTGTGTCCAGTAGAGGTTGATCTTGAGGTTATACCAAACCCAAAATAAATCCAAGGAGGCTAAAATATAAATAATAATCAAAGACTATGGGTATTGGAGATACAGAACATACATTTTAAATGAAATGTGCAGCCCAAAGCATACCTTTGTCTAACTAAACAAGAGTTCAGACCTGTCAAGTGAATGCTGAGTCTAAAGTCCTTTCTCATCAGATTGTAACCTTTATGTATCTCTAGCTTGCTCCCTTTGCCTTTTTCATGTTCCTCTGCACTCTTGTACTCCCATCAGCTGAGCCCTTGCACTTACTTATCTTCCTTAGTCTAGGCTCACCTAACATATGGCTGGCCAGGAACTCTTTCTGGGGGAAACACAGATGTCATTTACTGGGTGAAAACCCACCTGCCCCAATTACACTTTAACACTAGTATCCCTGACACCTACAAAAAAACTCGTAATCCCCGCCCACCTTAAATTCCTTCGCACCTCTCCATTGCTGTGGGGAAATATTTAGAAAAAATGAGCAGAGTCTTCAGAAAGGCAGTTAGAACAGCATAGAAAACAATTGCAAAGTACATAAAGCCTGTCTCAGTTCATGAAATGAGCCCCAAGTATTCAGAGAGCCCCGAATATATTACAATTCTTATCTCCAAATGCCCCCCTTCCAGACTAGTTTCGCAACATCTACTGTATATAGTTTCCCATGACATTGTCCCCACTCAGCACCTTTACCTATAACAATCACCTGATGTTCCAGACCTTCTCATAGCAATATTCCTGCCCCTGAAGACATCCCCATAACAGTCTTCTTCCCAATAAACCATCCGATAACAATATTTTTGCTGGCAGGACATACTTGCCCACTGGCAATAAGCATCACCTGATTACCCCTCCCTTCATTCTTATGGCCTTATCCTGAGCTGTTAAGATCGATGGCCTTTCAGTTAATCACTTCTTAAATATTCAATACCTAACAATTAAGTTTGGATCAGAAGGACCCATATATGAAAACTGGACTGCCTAATTAATAATTCAATTAATGATTACTTGTTGCACTAGCATCTTGTAAGGCTAAGGCTAACATAATAGGCAAATGTGCCAGTGAATGGCAGCGCACAGCTTCACTGATAAGGACCAAGCTGCGAACAATCATGACACAGTGCTTCATGCTTGAGAGAAAGAAGGAAAAAGACAAGCCTTTAACAATTGCTTCTTTAAGCTAACGAATATGTGCTACTGTATCTTTTTCATAATACATTGTATTTTAATTTTATTGCCTAAGGTATTGATTAGCCCTAATGCTTCTAAATATCATTTAATCTATACTAATAAACGGCAAAGCCCTCACTGACTCACTCACTCACTGACTGACTGACTGACTGACTGACTCATCACTAATTCTCCAACTTCCCGTGTAGGTAGAAGGCTGAAATTTGGCAGGCTCATTCCTTACAGCTTCCTTACAAAAGTTGGGCAGGTTTCATTTCGAAATTCTACGCGTAATGGTCATAACTGGAAGTTCTTTTTCTCCATTTACTGTAATGGAGTTCAGCTGGAGGGGCGGAGTTTCGTATGACATCATCACGCCTCTCACGTAATCACGCATTACGTAGAAAGCCAGGAAGAGCTACAAAACGCGCTTTAGAAAACATGCATTATATAATTAAGAAGGCAGCGAAACAATTAGAAGCGAGCGACTGACATATAAAACCATATTCAGCGGCTCACGTGAACTGACGCAGTGCGCAGACAAAAAGTAACAGTTCCAAAGAGTGCTGAACAAAAACCGAATTACACTGCTATGCTCAAATAGATAAACCACACGCAGTGGCGCGATAGTAAAGCATTCGCCTGTAGCGCCCACGTCCGAGGTTCGATTCCCGAGAGGGGATGCACTAAGTATGTATGTGCACTTCTCGATTTATTTTAACCTCGCATCACCTTAGTTTGAGACGTATGAAAACGCATGCGGTTAACGCAGAAAGACAGATCACCTATTCACCTATTGAAGCTTCATGAATAATGGATACTTTATTCGCGATCAATGATTGTTTTGGTAAAGCCATACTCAGTGTATTCATTAGATGAACGGTAAAAAAGTAAGAGCGAGGGGACGGTAACTTACTGAAGCACACAAGCAAAACCACAATAGCACGCGGGCTCGATGTACTGACTTGCGCGATCACATTCCAAAAAATATTTCTTTTCAAGTTCTATTTAGTCCATATGAGTCAAACTCAAGGCCCACGGGCCACATCCGGCCCGGTGTGTAATTATATCCGGCCCGCGAGATCATTTTATATACTGTATTATTGTTATTAATGGCCCGGGTATATGAAGCGCTGGTAACACAATAAACTACAGATCCCATAATGCAGCGCTTCAGCTGCCTTGCCGAACACTTACCGCGTTGCTGCAAGTTATTGTGAAGCTATTGTGATTGACAGTTAAGGCGGGTGGAGGAGTCACGTCATCATATCCCCTCCCATTTACCTCATTTCGCTCTGAGCTGAGCTCCGCGGCTAACGCCGTCTTCCGAAGCAACTTCGTCACACTGCCACCTAAAATCAAAACTTAAATATATAAAGTCAGCGTCGGAATATATAAACTCAGCGCTGGAATATATAAAGTCAGCGTCGGAATATATTGTCACGCTTGGGTCACAGATTTGCACAGAGACACAGGAGGTCGTAGAAACAAGAAGGATTTTTATTCAAACACTGCAAACACATGAGCTTAAACGTGCTCCATGACAAGTCAGAGATGACAGTTCCGCTAGGAGCAGTGAGAGAGAGCGATAAAAGCAAGCAAACAATCAATTTTCAACTGACAGGCGCTGCACAAGGCTTTTAAGTTAGCGGGCAGCGAAACAATAAGAAGCGAGCGAGTGACATACTACCATATTCATCAGTACAGCTACTTCGGAAACAAAGCGAGGTATAAACCTAAACTTTAAATTAACTTAATAGACAGGCTGCCGCTGGTGCTTTTCATGCCCACGGGTAATGCGGGATACAAGTTTAATGAGAGGACGCAGGATATAAACGAGAGTTTTGATCACTTTGTAACTAAGTTAAAATTGCAGGTGAAGGGGTGTGCTTATGCAAATTTCGAGAGACTGTGTTTGTGGGGGATTGACAGTTAAGGCGGGTGGGGGAGTCACGTCATCATCTCCCCTCCCATTTACCTCATTTCGCTCTGAGCTGAGCTCCGCGGCTAACGCCGTCTTCCGAAGCAACTTCGTCACACTGCCACCAAATA